>CM039722.1:20405727-20738227 GCA_022539455.1 Dendrobium nobile | reverse complement strand
TGGGATTTTTTTCATCACCCGGCTAGTGGCACTTCGGGTGGTATTCTTGTTTTATGGAGAAGTCTCATGGGTAGATTTGAGGTGTTATTTGATTCTTCTCAGGTTGTGTTTGGGAAATTCCATTCTTCTAATGATGGAATTTGGAATGTTGCTACAGTTTATGGGAGTAAGGAAGTTGGGGCTAGAAAATGTTTGTGGAATAGCATCAAAAGTTATTTGGATAGTAATGTTCCATCTTTAGTACGTGGGGACTTCAATTGTATTTTATCTAAACAAGACAGAAGAGGGCGAAATAGGTTCTCCCTTTCCCAATGCCAACAAGAGATGACATCCTTTTTATCTAATAATGATTTGCATGTAGGATTTATTAGACCAAGATTCACTTGGTGTAATAATAAAGATGGTAGCTTAAGGATATGGGAATGATTGGATCGCTGTTTACTAAATTCTGCAGCTCTTCAACAAGTTCCTAATGCTTATGTAAGACGCTTGGCTAGAGTGGCTTCGGATCACTCTCTCATTGTCTTTAATATACACAACAAAAAGAGGCCAATTCACAAACACATCAAATTTGAGGATGTATGGAGAACGTACCCTACTGCATGGAATGTTGTTCTTAAAGCTTGGAGGATGAGGGATTTTGGTAACTGTGCTGAAATTTTAAACAGAAAATTGAAAAGATCACTAAAAGCATTGTATTATTGGAATAAGAACGAGGTTATGGAGCTTTCAACATTGAAGAATAACTTGAAGAAGGAGAAAATGGATTTTCAAATTTTAGAAAGTGAAGATGGCATTTCAAAGGATGAGCTGATGTTACTAAGAAGCAAAGTAAGGGAGCTGAATGCAACATTGTGTCGGTTATCAATTTGGTGGAATCAAAGAGCTAAAACAAGATGGTTACAAGAAGGTGACACCAATTCCTAGTTTTTCAAGATTATGCAACGGCCAAAAGAAATGGAAATTTAATCAATCAAATTAAGGATGAAGAAGAAGGCATTGTGAATGAACAAGAACAAATTGAAGCAACTTTTATTAAATTGTTCCAAAATAAATGGAGATGGAGAACTTACTTTATGTGGGATTGGCCAGAGATTGGGATTTACCAAGTTATCAATGATGTTGAATGGAATTTACTTAATGCAGACTTTAACCAAGGTGAGATATATGAGGCGGTGAGGAGCTTGGGAAACAATAAATCTCTTGGTCTGGATGGAATAATCAGATATTTTATTAAGTTTTATTCGAGCATAATCAAGGATGATGTATGGAGACCTGTTGATGAATTCTTCACTCATGGAGAAATGAGTTCTCAATGGAAAGACACATTAATTGTGTTAATCCCAAAGGTGAATAATCTACTAAAATTGTCGCAATATAGACCAATTAGCTTATGTCAGACAATATACAAGGTAATTGCCAAAATGATTATGAATCGTATCAAAGTTTGCTTGCCTAAATTAATTACAGAAGATCAAGTTGATTTTGTGTTGCGAATCTGATATTATGGATTAGACTTTTGATGATAGCAAATATTCATGTTTTTATACGACTGCTTTGCCTACTAATTTTTCAGGACCACAAGACCGATTGCAGCTCAAGCCAGCTCAAGATCGGGTATATTTTGGTTGAGTCAAGTCTGTATTTTTTCCTTTCTTGAGCCAATCAGTATTTGTAAAAGTGGTTCCTAATGCTAAGCAACCTTGCACACACACACTTGATGGGTTTTTTGAGTTTTTTTTTGTTTTGAGTACATCTGCCTGGACGATGTTCCTATCGGCTAGGAAGATTCAACTAAAAATAGAAACCCTCATTAGGGCATCCTGGTTAAGCAACCATATTAAGCAAATCATCCTGGACAATACTTATATCGGCCAGGACGATAGGCTCAAAATAAAAAGAATCAGGCCCCATGATCAATTTAGGAATTCATTATTTTAAATTATTGGCCCGGATGATCTCCATATCATCCTGGATGATACAGCACAATTATACCTAAATTAATCTGGCAATTATGGAAAGAAATTAAGGCTGATTGATATGATCACGTCGGCCGGGCCAATCATAGAATCGGCCTGGACGATGTCCTGGATGATTGACATCGGCCAACATCTATTCAGGGCGATATTGAAGATGATTGTACTTGAATTTGAACTAATCGGCCAGAACGATATTGTATCGGCCTGGACGATGTAATCAATTTTCTTCTGATCGTTCTGAATTGTCCCGGCTAATTAAGCTAATTTTGTACTGATTGGCCAGGACAATATTCCTATCATCCTGGATGTTAATGTCGGTTCTTTAAATTCTATATAAAGGACCCAAATTTTCTCATGCAATAAGACCTTGAGAGCTGTTATCTTGACCTGAGAGAGCCTTGGGAGAGGGAAAGAGAGAGAGAGAGGAACTTGTGAGGGGGAGTTTGTGAGAGGGTTCACAAAAGTTGCTCCAAGCAAGGTTCCAAGTCGTCGTCTTCGTTCTTCGTCCTTCGTCCTTGGGAGGTTCTTGGGAGGTCTACTTCAGTAAAGGTCTGGGTTCTCTGCCCGCTTCAAGAGGAAGCAGAAGGAGTCAGTTCTCTGCCGCACCGGGGTTGGTGAAAGGGAGTCTATTGTAAAGGCTTCTCCGCCTAGCTCTTTGAGCTAAAGGAGAGACACTTAGTTAGTGCAATACAGAGAGGGTGCCTCCGAGGAGTGGACGTAGGTCAAGGATTGACCGAACCACTATAAATCCGGTGTGATCTTTATTTTGTTTTGCTTCTGCATTTATTTATTTTTGCACTTTGATTTCTCTGGTGTTTTTTGTTTTAATTTTGTGCTTTACCTAAAGAAAATTTTTAAAATACCAATTCACCCCCCTCTTGGTTAGCCTCGGGCTAGTTTTTAAGGGCTTAACATCCCAAACGAACTTTCAAGTGGTATCAGAGCGGGATTCATAAAAACTAAGTTTGAAAACTTTTTGAATTTTGATCCATGGCTAACAACGGAAATTGTTATACTGCAAAAGGGTATTCTATTACTCAACCTCCTTTTGATTTTTGGAAAACTCACATGTCTACGTTTTTACAATCAATTGATTATCGCTTGTGGATGCTTGTTAAAGATGGTTATACACCTCCAACTGGAAAATTGAATGGCATTACTGTTCCACTTCCTTTTATCGAATGGACTCTAGATGATAGGGATTTAGCACAATTAAATGCAAAATGTTTGAACTATTTTTTTTGTGCTTTGAAATCGAAAGATTACATGCGTGTTTCCACTTGCACTATTGGTAAAGAAATTTGGGATAAATTGTGTATCACCTATGAAGGTACTGATGAAGTCAAGCAATCCCGTTTGAATATTCTCTTGCATGATTACGAACTTTTTCATATGAAACCATCTAAATCGATTTCTGAAATGTATACAAGGTTTACTCATATTGTTACGTCATTGCGTGCATTAGGAAGAGAACTTTCTAACTATGAAAATGTAAACAAAATTTTAAGATGTTTGCCTTCCTCTTTTGATGCAAAAATTATGGAAATATCTGAATCTAAATATTTAAATACATATTCGATCGATAACTTACTTGGTTCACTCATTGCTTACGATCAAGGGGTGAACCAAAGAAATCTCTACGCAGGTGAAAGGAAAAAGGAGAAAATAGAGGCACTTAAGGCGAACGATTCAGACACTGACTCTTCCGAGTCTGAAAGTGATGATGTTGCTTTAATCACAAGGAAATTTATGAGTTTTCTAAGGAAGAAACAAAAGAATCATCAAAAGTGGAATAAAGGTAAGGGTATAAAAAATTTTAAGAATTTTAATGAAATAATTTGCTTTGAATGCAGGAAGCCAGGGCACGTTAAAGCTGATTGTCCTACGCTTAAGGCTCACCCAAGTAAGGAGAAGGGTGAGGAGAAACCAAACCTCAAAAAGGACAAGAGCAAGAAGCGATTCCAAAAGGCATTCTGGGAAGATTTTGCATTAGATTCCTCTGAAACATAACCTGAGGAGGAGACAACAAACTTGTGCTTAATGGCGCACAATAATCTTGGTCAAAGTGACGAAGAAGAGGTATGTGAACTAACCTATGAGAAACTCCTTGAAGTTTCTAAAAAAATTCATTCATCATATAGGAAACTTAAGAAAACTCATGCTAGCCTGAAATTAGAATTTTTTAATTTACAAAAAGAGCATAAAATTCTTCTCAAAGATCATTCAACAATTGATTCAAATCACATGGCTTTACTCGATGAGTTTGATACGTTAAATAAAAATCAAGCTGAGTTATCTAATTCTCAAGATTCCTTAAAATTGTCCGATTCTGAGTTAGAGAAAGAATATAAAAAATTAGAAAATTTAAAAACCTTTGAAAATAAAAAAACTTCATTTCATGCATCGCATAAAAAGCATCACCATAGGAGTAGATTAGTGCATCCTTTTCTTGGAGTTAGATGTTTTTCATGTGGCATTCTAGGACACATAACACACACTAGCACTATTCACCATAGCCTATATTTGGTCTGGAGACCCAAGTTACATGATCCATAGAATCCATTGCATTCTACTTTCCATAAGAAGGAACCCAAACATGTTTGGGTTCCTAAATCTAACATTTGATAATTTTGCAGGCAAGCTCTCACAAAAGGCCTCGTGAGAGCATGTGATACCTGGACAGCGAATGCTCTAGACATATGACTGGCGATGCCAGTCAATTCATAGTGCTGGAGACCAGGACATGAGGCAAGGTGACTCTTGGAGACAACACCACCAGGAAGGTGGTAGTAGCAGGTATAATTGGTAATTCCAAGAATCTTCTAGTTGAAAATGTTTTGCTTATAGATGGACTAAAACACAACTTGCTCAGCATCAGTCAGCTTTGCGACAAGGGCTTCATCATAAAAATTTTGGCAAATTCATGCATTATGAGTTTAAATAATAACACTGTTTTGCAGGGAAAGCGGATCAACAACATTTACATGCTTGATTTAAATAACATTGAACATGCTGCTTCATTTTGCTTAAAAACTGCTATTGATGATTCATGGTTGTGGCACAGGAGATTATGTCATGCCAGTATGAAAACCCTTAGGAAAGTGACCCAAAAAGACCTAGTTAGAGGTGTCCCCAAGCTTAAGTTTTCAAAATACCACATTTGTGATGCCTGCCAATTAGGAAACAAAATCCACTCCAATTTTCACTCCATTAAGGACATTAACACCTCTAGACCTTTAGAAGTCCTTCACATGGATTTGTTTTGATTGGTTAGCACTGCCTGCTTGGGAGGGAAAGTCTATAATTTTGTGATTGTCGATGACTACTCAAGGTTTACTTGGATTAAATTTTCGTCACACAAAAATGAGTTATTTGATGAGTTTAGAGTCTTCTTCACTTGGATTCAGAAAAAGCTAGGGTGTGAGATCTTGACCATTCATAGTGACAATGGGGCAGAGTTTGAAAATGAAAGATTTTGTGATTTTTATGAGGACAAGGGGATTAGCCACAACTTCTCAGCTCCTAGGACCCGTCAGTAGAACGGGGTAGCTGAAAGGAAGAACTGAACCTTAGTGGAAGCCTCTAGAGCCATGCTTGCTGAGTATTCACTTCTGAAAGTTCTCTGATGGCACTAGAAAGTTCGTTAGGGATTTAAGCCCTTATGAACTGGCCCAAGGCTAATAATGAGATAGAGAGGTGAATAAGTATTTAAAATAAACACAATCTTAAATCTAAAAACAAGATTCACCACAATCAAAACCAACGATGCGGAAATTAAATGCGGAAGCAATAATAAGAAAAGAACACACCGGATTTATATTGGTTCGGTCAAACCTTGACCTACGTCCACTCCTTGGAGGCACCCTCCAAGTATTGCACTACAAAAGTGTCTCTCCTTTCGCTCCCACAGCTAGGCGGAGAAGCCCTTACAAAATCACTTCCACCTTCCCCGGTGCGGCGAAGTCGCCGGGTCCTTTGATACCAACGAGATCTTCTTCTTTGGTGAACTTACCTCGAGACAAGTCTTGAATCCGATGGTACTAAGATACGAGTTCGCTGGAGCAACCGTGTGGAATCCCCTCCACACTCCCTTGAGTTCTCCCCTCACAGGATCTTTTCCCTCTCAAACACCACCCTTTCCTCTCTCCCTTTCAAGCTCTCTTCAAGTTTTCCCCACAAGAATGAAGCTACAATGGCTGTCAAAGACACTTACAAAGTGCCTTGTCATAGCTTAAATAGAAGAGCTAAAAACGAGCTCATTAATGCAAGTTGCTGACATTATCGTCCAGGACGATAGGCATATCGTCCTGGCCGATTAGTTCAAATATGAGGAAAATCATCCTGAATATCGCCCTGAAATGAAGCTAGACGATGTCTAATCGGCCCGGACGATCTTGCGATCGTCTAGGACGATTTTACCATGTAACTGCTTTCCTTAAATTCCAGAGAAATTTTGGAAAATTTGTTCTGGATCGGCCGGGACGACATTTTATAGTCTAGGCCGATCCTCTGGACGATGTCCAAAATTAGGTTCTTTCTAAATAAATTTGGCGGCAAATTCTTATTGAATTGAGCCTATCGTCCTGGCAGATATAAAATCATCCAGGACGATGTGTTTTGCATAATAATAGCTACTTTAATTAGGATGCCCTAATTAGGGTTTCTACTTTTGGACTGATCGTCCAGGCCGATATAAATATCGTCCAGGTCGATATTACCAAAAATAGAAAACTTTAGGGTCCCGTTAGAAACTCTTCTAAGTTACAAAGTAGCAGGACCCACACAAAATATAATAGACTCAAGAAAGGAAAAAATGTACAAACTGACTTAGACCTAACCTAGTCCACCCAATCTTGAGCTGATTCCAAATTGCAGTCCGATCGTGAGAACCTGAAAAGTAAGTACATAAGGCGATTTTAGAGAAATAAGAAATGTTTGCTATCATCAACATCATAAACCATAGATCCGCAACAATCTCCCCCTTTTTTATGATGAAAAATAATTTCAATTTGAATTTTCAAAAAGGACTATTTTCTCCTAATCTCCCCCTCGCTAGAATAACACTTTAAAAAATAGGGGAGATAAAAATATTTTTGTTTTTTTTTAATTTTTTGAAAAGAAAGAAAAGATACAAATACGCTCTCCCCCTTTGACATTATAAAAAAGAGAGGAGGCACAAAAAAAAAAGAACAAAAGCAAAAAAACATTTCCTGATCTAGTGAAAAACAAATAAAAATGAGAAAGTTACCTCTTATTTTTAATCAAAAACTTAGTAGAATTGAATTGACAACGCATAATCCAGAAAAAGTTAGAAATTTAGAGTTTGATATTCCCAACTCAAGTTCTTTTAAAGGCTCAAAAACTTTTTAATCCAATATCCAAATCAAGGAATAAATGGGAAAAAGAAACAATAATTTTTCAAAACTCCTTTCATAAAATATAATAGAAGATCAATGCACGAATTGCTAAATCAAGAATCAAGATTTTCAAGCACAAGTTTCGAACATATCAAGGATTTTCTTAGGCTTTTAGTAGTATAAGAAAAAATAAGCATATTTTTTTTGTGGGCTCATTTTATGCCCTTTATCACTTGAATGGCTCTTTGAGCATCTTTTGATTTTCAATACACTTTGTGTATTATTTTTTTCAATTTGGCGTCATTGTGCATCTTTTGGTTTGGCATCATTGGCCACTTTTTTTTTATTATTTTCAAAAAATATGCTTTCTTTCTTATATTTTCAAAACAAAAGTAAACCTAAATTATTGACAACATGAACAACTTGATTAAGAAAATTTTAAGGTAGATTCAACAATCTTGCAAAAGATTTCTATGCGATAGAAAAAATTTAGGGAGATGAAAAAAAAATCAGTTTCAAAATCCAATTTAAAATATGATGAAGATTTTAAATCAAAAGTAGAATAACCTTTTTTAAAAAATAGAGATTGAGAGTCAAAAACATGAGTTTCCTTCCTTTGACTGTTTTAGAGAAGTCAAACACAACTTACCAAAGATTTAAAAAAATCAGGAAGTAGATTTTTCATTTTTAGAAAAGTAAATGTGTGTGTTGATCAGAGAAAAAAATTTCACGAAAACAAAAATTTCAAAGAAAAGACAACAAAACAAAAAAAAAAAAACAAAAACACAACACAAAAATACGAAAGGCTTTTAACCATTATCTCTCTCCTGGTCCGATGCTTCAGAAATCAGATCTGCCCATGAGATTTTTAGCCTTTCATTATTTCCCAGTTCAAATTTTGTTTCGCCTTGCCCTTTTCTTTCGTAGGAAGAATTTTTAAATTAGGGCACTGATTTTTCATTTGTCCAGGCTTCCTGCATCGAAAGCAAATAACGTCAGAAGAAATATGGACATCCTTACCACTTTTACCTTTTTTCCACTTTTACTTATGCTTTGGTGAGCTTTGTAATTTGCTTGACAAGTTATGGCATTCGTCACCAACTAAGCAATCTTTTTTTATATCCTTAGTTTTTAGAACAATCGTTTCACCTGCATCTAAAAGTCTTTGACCCAAACCTTGCTCGTAGGCAATGATTGAGTCAATCAAATTATCAATAGAATAATCATTCAAATCTTTTGATTCACAAATAGTAACAACTTTGGTATCAAATTTTTCAAGTAAACAACGAAGAATTTTATTGACTTTTTCAAAATTTGAAAACTCTTTTCCTAAGGCATGCAATGATGTTACAATTTGAATGAATCTGGTATACATGTCTAAGATCGTTTCATAAGGTTTCATGAAAAATAATTCAAAATCATGCATTAACAAATTCAACTTAGATTGCTTGATTTCACTAGTGCTTCGTATATGGTGTGCAATTTATCCTAAACTTCCTTACCGGTAGTGCACGTAGATACTAACATAAAATCATCAAAATTTAAAGCACAGAAAAAGCAATTTAAACACTTTGCATTCAATTGAGCATTGAGTTGTTCTTCCTTACTCCATTGATTAAAAGGAATATCAATTTTAATTCCATCTAAAACTCGTGACGGTGAAGAATAACTATTTAAAATCTTATGCCACATGCGAAAATCAATGGATTGCAAGAAAATAGACATACAAATTTTCCAAAAATCAAATGAGATATTTTTAAATAAAGGTGGTCTGGTGATTGAATAACCTTCCACAATATTATGATTAGCCATGGATAAAAAAATTCAAAAGCTTTAAAAAACTAATTTTATGAATACGGCTCTGATACCACTTGAAAGTTCTCTGAAAGCACTAGAAAGTTCGTTAGGGATGTTAAGCCCTTATGAACTGGCCCAAGGCTAATAATGAGATAGAGAGGTGAACCAGTATTTAAAATAAACACAATCTTAAATCTAAAAATAAGATTCACCACAATCAAAATCAACGATGCGGAAATTAAATGCGGAAGCAATAATAAGAAAAGAACACACCGGATTTATAGTGGTTCGGTCAAACCTTGACCTACGTCCACTCCTTGGAGGCACCCTCCAAGTATTGCACTACAAAAGTGTCTCTCCTTTCGCTCCCACAGCTAGGCTGAGAAGCCCTTACAAAATAACTTCCACCTTCCCCGGTACAGCGGAGTAGCGGGTCCTTTGACACCAACGAGATCTTCTTCTTTTGTGAACTTACTTCGAGACAAGCCTTGAATCTGATGGTACTAAGATGCGAGTTCGCTGGAGCAACCGTGTGGAATCCCCTCCATACTCCCTTGAGTTCCCCCCTCACAGGATCTTCTCTCTCTCAAACTCCACCCTTTCTTCTCTCCATTTCAAGCTCTCTCTTCAAGTTTTCCCCACAAGAACGAAGCTACAATGGCTGCCAAAGACACTTTCAAAGTTCCTTGTCATAGCTTAAATAGAAGAGCTAAAAACGAGCTCATTAATGCAAGTTGCCGACATTATCGTCCAGGACGATAGGCATATCATCCTGGCCGATTAGTTCAAATATGAGGAAAGTCGTCCTGAATATCGCCCTGAAATGAAGCTGGACGATGTCTAATCGGCCCGGACGATCTTGCGATCGTCCAGAACGATTTGACCATGTAATTGCTTTCCTTAAATTCCAGAGAAATTTTGGAAAATTTGTCCTAGATCGGCTGGGACGACATTTTATAGTCCAGGCCGATCCTCTAGACGATGTTCAAAAATAGGTTCTTTCTAAATAGATTTGGCGGCAAATTCTTGCTGAATTGAGCCTATAGTCCTGGCCGATATAAAATCGACCAGGACGATGTGTTTTGCATAATAACGGCTGCTTTAATGAGGATGCCCTAATTAGGGTTTCTACTTTTGGACAGATTGTCCAGGCCGATATAAATATCGTCCAGGACGATATTACCAAAAATAAATAACTTTAGGGTCCCGTTAGAAACTCTTCCAACTTATAAAGTATCAGGACCCACACCAAATACAATAGACTCAAGAAAGGAAAAAATGTACAAACTGACTCAGACCTAGTCTACCAAATCTTGAGCTGATTCCAAATTGCAGTCCGATCGTGAGAACCTGAAAAGTCAGTACATTAGGCGATTGTAGAGAAATAAAAATATTTGCTATCATCAAAATCATAAACCATAGATTCGCAACAACTTCCAAAAAACTTTTGGGCTGAAGCGGTTAATACAGCTTGTTATGTGTTGAATAGGGTGAATGTTAGAGCCAAATTAGATAAGTCACCCTATGAGATCCTTAAGGGTAGGACACCCAATCTTTCCCACCTTCATATCTTTGGTTATAAGGTTTTCATTCTCAATAATGGGAAGTCTCACTTAGGAAAATTAGACCTAAAATCTGATGAAGGAGTGTTCTTAGGATATTCTAGTATTGGGACGTCTTTTAGGGTATTTAATAAGAAGACTTTGGTGGTGGAAGAGACTACACATGTAGTGTTTGATGAGGCTGATCCTATAAAGCCTATAGTTGAGGATGATGATGATGGAAAGATTGCCACTGGATTAGAAAAAATGGAGAAGGTGGTAGAACACCATAACACTAAAGGAATAGGAGAGGTTACCCAAGGAGTAGAAAATGTAGATCTAGAGGAAAGAGTTGAACCTTCACACACTTTTCCTAGAGATTGGAGATAATCTTCGAGTCACCCTAAAGATCTGATTTTAGGGGAGTTAGGACTAGACATGGACTTAAGAAGGAAGTGAACCACTCTGCCTTTATCTCAATGACTGAACCCACCAACATAAACTAAGCCCTTAATGATGAGTTTTGGATCTTAGCCATGCAGGAGGAGTTGAACCAGTTTGTTAGAAATGATGTTTGGGAACTTGTAGAAAGAAGGGATAAAGTGTGGTTGGAACCAAGTGGGTCTTCAAGAATAAGGTGAATGATTCTGGAGTGGTGGTTAGGAAAAAGGCAAGATTAGTAGCTAAGGGGTATAACCAAATAGAAGGGGTAGAATTTGAGGAGACTTTTGCCCCTATAGCTAGATTGGAAGCCATTATAGTGCTATTAGCCTTTACCTGTTATAAGGGATTTAAGCTTTTTCAAATGGACGTTAAGAGTGCCTTTTTAAATGAGGAAATAAAAGAGGATGTGTTTGTAGAATAACCCCCAGGTTTTGAGAGTTCCCAATTTCCAAATCATGTTTTTAAATTAAAAAAAAGGCCTTATATGGATTACTGTAGGCACTCAGAGCTTAGTATGAGAGGCTTAGCACATTCTTACTAGCAAGGGAGTTTGTTAAGGGAAGTGTAGACACCTCCCTTTTCCTGAGGAAAGTAGGATATGATTTACTCATTGTTCAGATCTATGTCGATGATATAATTTTTGGATCTTCTAATAAAAGGCTATGTGATGATTTTTCTTAAATAATGAGTACGGAGTTTGAGATGAGTATGATGAGAGAATTATCCTACATTTTGGAGTTTAGCATTAGATAATTAAATGATGAAACTTTTTTGAGCCAAACAAAGTACAGAGAGGACATCTTGAAAAAATATGAAATGGACAAAGCCAAGTCAATTAAAACTCTCATGTCCTCAGGAATTCAATTAGAAAGGACCCAAATGGAAAATCAGTTGATTAGAAGAAGTACAGAGAGATGATTGGATCTTTACTATACCTGATTGCTAGCCGACCTGATATAATGTTTAGCGTTTGTCTTTGTGCTAGATTTCAAGCTGACACTAAGGAATCCCACCTTACTACAGTTAAGAGAATTCTTAGATACCTTTCAGGGACCCAAAACCTAGGAATATGGTACCCTAGGCATAGCACTTCTTTTGAGATTATTAGATTTTCTGATTCTGATTTTGCAAGATGTAAGGTGGATAGAAAAAGCACTTCTGGAACTTGCCAATTTATAGGACAGTCTTTAGTCTCCTGGTCTAGTAGAAAGCAAAACTCTGTTGCTCTTTCCACTGCTGAAGCTGAGTACATTGCTTTAAGAAGTTGTGTGACCCAAGTCCTTTGGATAAAATAGCAAGTACTGGATTTAGGATTACCTATAGGCACCTTCTCTGTTCTTTGTGACAACATTAGTGCCATATGCATTTCTAAGAATCCTATCCAACATTCAAGGACTAAGAACATTGACATTAGGCATCACGTTATTAAAGACCATGTGAAAAAGGGAGACATTGAGTTACATCATGTGGCGACTGAGAATCAACTGGGTGACATTTTTACTAAACTACTGGCCTTTGACACTTTCAACAATTTAAGGACCAGATTGGGTGTGATTGACATTAATGCATGAACTTGATTTCTACTGATCTCTTTGTTGTATTTTTCTAGTTGTTTTTTATTTTTAGTTAGTTAGTTTTTGTTTTGCTTTTAGTACTTTATTTTTCATATGCCTTTCTTTGTTTTATCTTTTCAAATCATCGCTGAATTGATATCTTATTCCTTATTTTTTATTTTGAAAATTTGTAGTCAATATTTTACATCTCTTAATCTACTAAAGGGTAAAAAAATAATGTTAATTGTGTCTCTTTCTCTAACCTATTTTGGTGGTAAAAATTTCTTTTCTAACCAAAAGTCTATCTCAAATTAACAATTGGATTTTACAATTGAGATCTTTTCTACCTTGCTATAGTAATCTAGCTTATACTATAATAATCAAAGTTTTTATGTTACTTAAGAATTTCTCGTTATCGGGTCAATGCATCTCTCAAATGATTTTTTATTCTGTTTTATGGATTGTTCTTCCCTATATTAGAGAGTGAGTTTTTCTTCTTTAATATATGGAAGATATACTCACAACTAAGAATATTTAAGAGTTTCTGGAAAAGAATCTAGCTTGTAAAAATAATGAAAAAAAGTGGCCAATGATGCCAAAAACAAAAGATGTGCAATGACACCAAATTGAAAAAAAAATACACAGTGTATCAAAAATTAAAAGATGCGTAAAATGCGCCATTCAATAGACAAGAGGCATAAAATGAGCCCATCAAAAAGCAAGCTATCTTCTTTTCCACCAACTCTTAAAAAAAGCCCATCAAAAAGTGAATAACATAAGCAAAGGTAGAGGTACAAGCTTGGTCATTAATGAAGGAGGTTTTCTAGAGAAGAAGGAACCGGTAATATTTGGTAAAGGTAAGAATGTGATTTCATCAATCGAAGTCAAGAAGAGTAAATCTCCTTCAAGTTTTATGTTTGGAAACGGGTATGATGCTTCTCCGTCCAAATACTCCCCATTGAAAAGATAATTCCTGATAAGGAAAAGTCAATCAGGAATGAAGTGGACATTGCGGTTCCTATGGGAAAAGATGGTTTAGTATGAAATGAAGCGAATGAAACTGCAAATCAGAAAGACGGAGTGGATAACGTGACTGGAGTCTTGGCTCCAGCGAATGGAAACAAAGTTCTTTACAGCGATCTTCTGAAAGTACGAGAAGTGGACTCAGCTGATTCGGGAAAAGATATGCAAGACGTTCACTTTATTGAATGGAGTACTGATGCAAGACAGAACAATGCATGGAAGAGAAGAGAAAATATATCAGTTGAAGATCTTCAACTTGGCGACTATTTGTCTGAAGATGGGATGACTGTGAAATTGCATGAGAAGAATGAGGAGGAAAATACCAAAAGACTTTCAAACTCTTTGGTTATCAAAATCTTTGGTGGAGAAGCTCCTATTTCTATTATTAGCAATGAACTGAGAAGGCAGTGGAACCAATATGGAAAATTTCATCTAACCATGCTCAGCAAGGGCTGGTTTTTGTGTTCATTCCAGGAAAAACAGAGCATGGAGTTGGTTCTTGCTAATGGGCCTTGGTTTGTGAATGGAAAAAATGTTGGAATCGACAAGTGGACTCAAAACTTTGATCCAAATTCTCTTAAAGGCTTGTCTTCTCCAATTTGGATTAGGCTGCCTAGCCTACCTTTGCAATGTTGGGACAACTTGAATATTTGTAGGATTGCTTCTATGGTTGGGAAACCTATTCTCCTTGATGGAAATATGTTCCAATGGGGTCGCAGAGAATTCGGAAGGGTGTGTGTCCGAATTAAGCTACATAAAAAGCTTCCTGTAGGAGTTTTGGTGGAGGGAGCTAATGGAAAATTCTATCAAAAGATAGAATATGAACGCATCCCAAATTTCTGCTTTGGTTGTGGATTCATTGGGCACTCGAAGGAACACTGCAGTGAAGGAGAGGACAATGCAGATTTCAGTGTTAAGGAAATTGTGAATTCTGTTCTTGATGAAGCCAGGGAAGCAACTAATGTTGCTGTTGGGAAGGAGCAAACAAATTCAGATGGCTATGGGCCATGGATGATAGTCAACCGAGGAAGGAAGGTGGTACAAAAGCAATCTAGAGGTTCCACTCGCACTCCAGTGAAGAAAACTATATGGAAAAAAATGGCAGACAAAGAGAAGGAAGAAGCAAAGGGTAATTATATAGAGGAATCAACATTGAACAATGATAAAGTTCAGAAGGAAGGCAAGAAATTGAATCCTGAAGATGGTTATGATGTCAACAATGAAGAGCAGCAGAATTTCATAAGGAATAATTCTAATATTCCTGTTATTGATAATAAATTTGATCTTTTGAATGATCTATTAGAAGAAGGAGAGATTTCTAATGTAATTGAGACTGAAAAAGTTTCATATGGGAATCAAAATGAGGAAAAGGAAGAGCCTAAACAAACTGAAGATGTTAGCTTATTCTCTATGGAAAAAGGAGAGGATTCCAGCCGCATGAAGAAAAAGAAATCCAAGCAGTTAAAAGATCTTGGCCCAATCAGCAATATCACAAGGAGTAGGAGGTTGGAGTTGGATGTGAAAGGTAAGGTGGGAGCAGATCCCACTGTTCTTCTTCCATGAATTCCTTAGTTTTTTGGAATTGTAGAGGAGCAAAGAAGAGTAGTGCTTCTCTATATATGAAAGAAATAGTTAAGCTACATAATGTTGTTTTTATGGGTTTACTTGAAACCAAAATCTCTGATTTCAACATTAGAGATGTGAAGAAGATTATGGGAAATGGGTGGGAATATGCCATGGTCCCATCCAATGGTTTATCTGGAGGAATTGTTGTTCTTTGGAACTCTAACATTGTTGATTATTCCTTGGTTGGTTCTTCATCGCAATGTCTTATTGGAGATTTAACCATAAACAACAAATGCAAGTGGAGAATAGCTGCAGTTTATGGGAGCAAGGACTTAAACAAAAGAAGAGAGCTTTGGGAGCTTATTGAGTTTTACTTGGTGGATGAACATCCTATGGTAGTAGGAGGGGACTTCAACTGCAATCACTTCTAAAGAAGACAAAAGAGGAGGAAAGAAATTCCTCTTTACTCAAGGAGCTAAAGAAATGGAAGCTTTCATAACCAATAATGATTTGCACGAGATTGGTTTTATCGGCCCAAGGTTTACATGGTGTAACAATAAATCTGGAGGTGCAAGGATTTTAGAAAGGCTCGACAGGTGCTTCCTTAATTCTTTTGCTTTGAATCATTTCTCTCAATTAACTGTTAGACATCTCGCTAGAATTGCATCAGATCATAGCCCTTTAGTTCTCAATTTCTGTAATTCTAATTCTTTTAAGAAGAGAAGTATTATTTTTTAGGATGTTTGGACATCCTACCCAGCTTCTTTTGTTGTGGTAAAGAGGGAATGGAGCAAAAATTGCAACGGTGATTATCCCCAAATATTAAATGCAAAATGTAAAAGAACTCTAAAGTCACTGTTCTTTTGGGGTAAAGCCAAATTGAAGAACCTCAATGATCATAAAAAGAGCTTAATGGAGGAAATCATTAAGTTACAAACTGCAGAAGCTGAAAATGGTTGTCTCTCTGAGGAAGAATGTTGGTTTATGAAATCAAAGGTTATTGAACTTAACACTACTATGGCTCGGTTGTGCAGTTGGTGGAAACAAAGAGCTAAAGTAAAGTGGATGGAGGAGGGAGATTGTAATTCAAATTACTATCATCTTTTTGCCAATGCTAGGAGAATTTGCAACCGAATTTTGAAAATTAAGAGTGAAGAGGGGATGGTTGTTGAGGATCAAAGCAGCATTGAAGACATCTTCATGCAATTTTTTTAATTCAAAGTGGAAACAGAGGATTTGTCGCTTGGAAGAATGGCCAAAACAGAAGAATATTCTGAAACAAGAGGAGATAAATTCTTTATTCAGAAGATTTACAGTTGAGGAAATTGAGTCGGTTATACAAAATCTGGGAAAAAATATAGCTCCGGGTAGCGATGGAGTTACATTCTCATTCATCAAATTCTATTGGAAGATTATCAAGGAAGACTTTGTGAAGGCTTTAAATCATTTCTTCAATCAAGGGAGCATGGATTGTAATTGGAAAGACACTCTTGTGGTTCTTATTCCAAAGGTTTCTAATCCTTTGTTGCCATCCAATTTCAGGCCCATAAGCCTTTGTAACTCAGTTTATGAAGTTGCTGCAAAAGTAATTTTGAATAGGCTTATACCGGTTATCCCAATGCTTATCTCGGATGAGCAGGCTGCATTTATTAGAGGAAGGTCCATTTCGGACCGCATTCTTATAGCACAAGAGATGTTTCATAAATTCAGGTACTCCAAGGCAACTAAAGGGATGATAGCGTACAAAGTAGACATGGAGCAAGCATATGATTCTATGAGTTGGAAAACTCTAAAACAGGTTTTGAAGTACTTTAATTTTCCAGATATGTTCTCTAATTTAATTCTGGAATGTGTTTTAAATCCCAGATTTTCTATTATTATAAATGGAAAGCTATCAAGATGGATTAAGGCTGAAAGTGGATTTCGTCAGGGATGTCCCTTGTCCCCCACGTTATTTATCCTTTGCTCCCAACTTCTCACAAATGCTTTCTCAAATACTACTGTTGGAATTGGCCTAAGCACTAATGGGCCACGTATTTCCCATTTAATGTTTGCTGATGATGTTATGGTATTCTCAGAAGCATCAAGGAAAGCAGTTTTTGAAGTTAAAGCCATTCTATCCGATTTTAGCTTGTGGACAGGACAGAAGATCAACACAGAAAAATCATGTATCCTATTTGGTAGCAATGTGAGTAGAAGGAAGAAGAAACAACTGTCCAGAATTATGGGGTTCAAACAAGTTAAGGAATTTTTTTACCTTGGAATTAAAATGGCGCTGAGAAGGATGAAGGCTACTGATTTTTACTTTCTTATTGAGAAAGTTTTCAGATTTCTCAATACTTGGGGATCAAAGACTCTATCCTTAGCAGGGAAATTAATTCTGATCCAAACTGTAATCTTTACCATCCCAAACTATTTCAGCTCCCATTCTTTGGTACCGGTACAAATTCTAAAAGAGATAGACAAAATGTGTAGAAGCTTCCTTTGGAAGAAATCTGGTGGAAATCCTGGACTACACTATATCAGTTGGGAGAACTTGTGTAAGCCAATGAAAAAAGGAGGTTGGGGATTATTTTCTTCAACAGCAAGGGTAGCTCCTCTTAGAGCTAGATTATCTTGGAGATTTTTGAATAACAAAAATTCCTTACTACATAAAACTTTGGCTCCAAAGTATGGTGTAAAGTTTGAAATTTCTGGTAACAAGAGAACTTCTTCCTCTTGGAAAATACTTTGCAATGGAGGTAAGGTGCTGGATCCATATTTAAGATGGACAATAGCTAATGGGAATTCTATCAATGTATTCAAAGATAAGTGGATACTTGACAGAAGAATTAATGAATGGCCGACCTTTGTTGTTCCACAAGATGAAGGAGATGATATGCTGAACAGGTACATTGAAGAAGGAAGCTAGAATGTAGAAACTTTGAAGCAGAATTTCGGTAAAGATCTGGTTGATCTTATTCTTAAGATCAAAATCAATCCTGATCAGAATGATGATGTAAGAGAACTGATTTTTCAAGGACCAGGGAAGACGATTCCTGGGATGATCTCAGATTTACAGCAACAAGAAGAGGATTGGGAACCTTTTTATTGGATAAAAAAGGCTAAAATTAATCCAAGAGTTCAAACTTTCATATGGAGATTATTTAAAGGTGCTTTACCAACAAATCAATTTCTTAATCACAGGGCGATGTTAGAGAACTACAATTGCCCGAGATGCTCTCTTGGTATTGAAGATCTAGAGCACATTCTTTGCGGGTGTATCAAAATAAAGGAGGTGGTCAATTTATTAAACAAATGGGGCTTTGGTTTACCCGTCTTCAACAATCTTCAAGAAATCTGCAGGTGGTTTCAAAAGATTAAAAAAGAATTTGTTATGATTCTAAATCTCTACTTCAATGTGATATTCTTTTCTTGGAAAGCTAGAAACATATTGATTCATCAGAGAAAAAATGAAAGTGCCAATTCAATTGCTATTCAAGCAATCTATCAATCTACTTATTCCAACTTGATTTTTAACCAATTACCGGAACAATGGGGTGTTAATCAGTCTTGTAGACTGTTGAATGTTTGGCATCCCCCGCCAACCGGTTGGTTAAAAATAAATGTAGATGCTTCTCTTTGTTCTTCTTATAGAGCGGGAGTTGGAGGTATTATTAGAGATCATAACGGAAGATTCTTATTAGCTTTTGGGGAGTCTTCAATCCATTGGGACATTTGCCAATTGGAATTTCTAGCTATCAAAACATTGAAGAGCATTTTAAAAGATTGGATGTTCAAGTACAAGGGAGCAATTATTGAAAGCGACAACTACAATGTCATTAAGGTGATTCAAAATGCTAAGGATCTTGGCTTCAAGAATTCAGATGAGTTAAACTTTTTCAATAATTTTAATTATGTTGTTTTTAAATGCATTAGTAGAGAAGAAAATAAACTAGCGGACTTGTGTGCTAGTTATGGACTTCTTAGTAGTTTTATTTGGGAAGATATTACCTTAGATAAGATTCCTCTTTCATTTGTTAAATTGATGAAGGAAGAATCTACTTTGTAGTTTGATTTATTCTTTTCCTTAATGCATTTATGCTTCTATAAAAAAAAAACTCTTAAAACTTAGAAGATTTCATGTATCACTTGAGATTTTTAAAGACTTGATTTTGAATTTCACGATTGTAACAAACTACTTTGATACATTATTCTATAAGATATTTTTCTGAAACCAAGTCTTGATTGGATCTCTTTTTCTTATCCAATTGTTTTTTTAATAGGCCTTTTGATTTCAAAAGATGTTTTGCCCTAAAAGAAGTCCGAGCTTATAGTTAACATGATAGGATTTTTTACCAATTTTTGGATTTTTGACGATGTTAACTCATTAACTTACAAATTTTTAAAATTAATCACATGGAGACTATGTCATGTTCATGCCTTGATTATAAAAAAAAATTATTATTTTTGTTGTTTTTTATGTTCTTATTGGTTTAGTTACTTTAGTTTGATTTTAGTTTCCCCCTCCTTTTTGTGATGTCAAAAGGGGGAGTAGTTTGATGTATCTTGTACTTTGAATTATGGAACTTGCGAACTATTTTTTTTTTCATCACGCTATTTTTACTGAACTGCCATAACAACTTAGAATTCTTTGTTTGTGTTTGCCATCATAAAAAAGGGGGAAATTGTTGTGAATCTGAGATTATGGATTAGACTTTTGATGATACCAAACATTCATATTTTTCTATGACTACATTGCTTACTAATTTTTCAGGACCACAAGACCGAATGAAAACTCAAGCCAGCTCAAGATCCGGTAGATTTAGGTTGAGTCAAGTCTATATTTTTTCCTTTCTTGAGTCAATTATAAAAGTGGTTCATTATGCTAAGTAACCTTGCACACATTCACTTGAGGGGTTTTCTGAGATTTTCTGTTTTGAGTACATCGACATGGACGTTGTTCAAATCGTCCAGGACGATTCAACTAAAAGCAGAAACCCTAATTAGGGCATCCTGGTTAAGCAGCCATCATTAAGCAAATCATCCTAGACGACACTTATATCGGCCAGGATGATAGGCTCAAATAAGAAAGAATCAGCCGCCATGATCAATTTAAGAATTTTTTATTTTAAAATATCAGCCTGGATGATATAGTATAATTATGCCTAAATAAATTTGGCAATTATAGAAAGAAATTAAGGCTGATTGATACGATAACATCAGCCGCGCCGATCGTAGAATTGGCCGGGATGATGTCCTGGATGATTGTCATCAGCCAGCATCTATTCCGGACGATGTTCAGGATGATTATACTTGAATTTGAACTAATCAGCCAGGATGATATTGTATCGACCTGGACGATGTAACCAATTTTCTTCTGATCATCCAAAATCGTCCCGGCCGATTGGGCTAAATTTGTACTGATCGGCCAGGATGATATTCCAATTGTCCTGGACGATAATGTCGGTTCTTGAAATTCTATTTAAAGGACCCAAATTTTCTCATGCAACAAGACCTTGAGAGCTGCTGTCTTGACCTAAGAGAGCCTTGGGAGAGGGGGAGAGAGAGAGAGAGAGAGAGAGAGAGAGAGAGAGGAACTTGTGAGGGGGAGTTTGTAAGAGGGATCACAAAGGTTGCTCCAAGCAAGGTTCCAAGTCGTCATCTCCGTTATTCGTCCTTCATCCTTGGGAGGTTCTTGGGAGGTCTACTTCAGTAAAAGGTCTATGTTCTCTGCCCGCTTCAGGAGGAAGCAAAAGGAGTCGGTTCTCTACCGCACTGGGGTTGGTGAAAAGGAGTCTGTTGTAAAGGCTTCTCCGCCTAGCTATAGGAGATAAAGGAGGGACACTTAGTTAGTGCAATACTCGGAGGGTGCCTCCGAGAAGTGGACATAGGTCAAGGATTGACCGAACCATTATAATTCCGGTGTGAACTTTCTTTGTTTTGCTTCTCCATTTATTTATTTTTTGCACTCTGATTTCTGTGGTGTTTTTGGTTTTAACTTTGTGCTTTACCTAATGAAAAAATTTTAAAAATTTTTTTATCCCAGTTCCCTAGAATCAGATTAGATTGTGTTTGCATAATTGAACTTAAGGTGTTTGCTGCCAAGAACTGAACAGATGACCTGTTCAATCCAAGTTTTATTTGATTCCTTCTTTTCCATGAAAAATAAACTACGGTACAGTATATGTTAACTATATTCAGATTCACCATGGACAATCTCCTCAATTACTTTAAACATTTAGAGTAGTCAAAGATCGTAATATTAAATCCCCATTCTCGCATCTTATGGACAATTTGTTTAAGTTGATTACAAAAAATAGCAACATATTGTTGATCTTCCACTTCATCACAACCACAAGGACAAACAATCAAATGCAATAATTTCTTATAATTAAAAAAGGAATTAGTGGGAAGAGCATTCTTACATAATCTCCACCAAAACATCTCAATTTTAGGTACCAATTTGAATTTCTTGAAACTATTTAGCATATCAATCATCTCATTTCCAAAATTATTGCTCAGTCCGTGCTCTTCCAGCCAAGCTTCAAAAGATAGTGCTGTAACCGATTTCCCTGAGAGTATATTGATGAGCTCAACATAGTCTTCCTTCAGTTGTGAGTTGATCTTTATAGATTTGATAATAGAAATCAAATCTTCATTAAAATAATTCAGTAATTGCATCTCCATCCAGCAACCCTTTTTAGAAATAAACTTGCTAACAGTTTCATTTTGAAGGTCATTACAATTAACAAAAGTTGGCCATTTGTTAAGAGGTTTATCAAAGATCCATGTATCATCCAAGATACTAACTTTGATACCATTAACCAATCTCCATCTAATGGCATTTCTTAAAAATTTGGCTCCCTCCACCAAAATTTTCCAAGTTGTAGAATAATCACTCCTAACCTTCCCATGCCACACATCACTCTCATATTTAGAAATGATAGTACAATTACATAAAGAGTTATGATTTTGCATGAATCTTTGAGTGTGCCTAGATCTCGAAGGTTCAACTTTAGTAACCGATGAATGAAGGCCTAATCCTCCAAGTGATTTCGGTTTACAAAGTTCTTCCCAAGATACATAATGCAAACCTTTTTTGTCTTTATGTTTATGCCATAAGAAATCCCTACACATTCTATCCAAGTCATACAAAATTATTTCAAGATCCAAAGAATGTGTACCCAAAAAGATAGGAAGCGAAAGAAACAAGCTTTTGATAAGTAAAGCTCTACCAGATAAGGATAAATGTCTTCTACCCCAAGCATTCATCCTTTCCAATGCTTGGTCTAATAAAATTCTGAAATCCGAATTTACCAACCTTCTCAAAGCCATTTTGATTCCAAGATAATGCATCTCCTTTACTATCTTAAATCCCAACTTCTTAGAGATTTTCTTCTTTAACCTTCGCTTAACGCATTTCCCAAACAAAATTTGAGATTTCATATTATTTACTCCTTGACCGGTCCACCCACAAAAGTTCTTTAAAATAAACTTTAAACAAGATGCTGATCTCATGGTTGCTTAGAAAATATTAAAACGTCATCGACATAAAGATGATGAGTTATACTTTCTGATTTGGGAGAGATTTTGATACCAAAATCATTGCCTCTTTGGTAAATGGCATTGGAAAGAAGTTGTGTACAAAGAATATATAAGTAAGGGGACAATGGGAATCCTTTCCTAAACCCCTTCCAACTTCTATCCAATTAGTTCTTTTACCATTAATCAAAATAGAATATCTAACTTTCTGGACACATTCCATGATTAGCATAACAAATTTTGGAGGGAATCTGAACCTTTTCAAAGAGTTTTCAAGAGTTGGCCAACACATGCTATCGTAAGCTTACTCCATGTCCACATTGACTGCCATAAGTCCTTTCTTATAATTAAAAAATCTGAATTTGTTGAAGACCTCTTGAGCCAATAAGCAATGATCCAACATAGATCTCCCAAGAACAAAATGAAAGTTCATTAGGGATGTTAATCCCTTAAGAACTAGCCCGAGGCTAATCAAGAGGGGGGGGGGGGTGAATTGGTATTTTAAAATTTTTCTTTAGGTAAAGCACAAAATTAAAACAAAAAACACCACAGAAATCAAAGTGCAAAAATAAATAAACGCAGAAGCAAAATAAAGAAAAGATCACACCAGATTTATAGTGGTTCGGTCAATCCTTGACCTACGTCCACTCCTCAGAGGCACCCTCCGAGTATTGCACTAACTAAGTGTCTCTCCTTCTCCCACAGCTAGGCGGAGAAGCCTTTACAACAGACTCCTTTTCACCAATCTTGGTTCGGCAGAGAACCGACTCCTTTTACTTTCTCCTGAAGCAGGAGAGAACCAAGACCTTTGCAAAAGTAGACCTCCCAAGAACCTCCCAAGGATGAAGGATGAAGAACGAAGACAACGAATAGGAACCTTGCTTGGAGAAACCTTTGTGAACCCTCTCACTCACAAGTTCCTCTCTCTCTCTCTCTCTCTCTCTCTCTCTCTCTCTCTCTCTCTCCCCCCCTCTCCCAAGGCTCTCTTAGGTCAAGACAGCAGCTCTCAAGGTCTTGTTGCATGAGAAAATTTGGGTCCTTTAAATAGAATTTCAAGAACCAACATTATCGTCCAGGACAATTGGAATATCATCCTATCCGATCAGTACAAATTTAGCTCAATCGGCCAGGACGATTTTGGATGATCAAATGATAAAAAGATTGGGTGGCAGTCTAATTTGGACTATTTATACAAAAGACAAGAAAAACTGCCCAAAAACTGCAAGTTTTCATTTCTGTACGCAGTGGATCGTCTCGTACGATTGTGGAACGTCCTGAAAGATATTACTTAAAAGCCTTGAAACGAACCTCTTTGTATATGTGTACGAAATGTTTTCGTACAAGCTGGTCGTCCCGTACGAACTGAGTTCATCCGGTACGAACGGTTATTACAAGGTCGGTTCAAAAAACTGCAGAGAAATCATCCTATGTCGGTTGTATCGTCTGGACGAAAATTGGTTCATGCAGACAAAATTCTTACAGAGACCAGATCGTCCTGGACGGTATTTAATTTCGTCTGGACAAAAATCTTACATAGAGCAAATCATCATGTACGATAATTTAATTTCGTCTGGATGAAAATCTTACGGAGACCAGATCATCCTGGACGATATTTAATTTCATCTGGACGAAAATTTTACAGAGACCAGATCGTCCTAGACGATATTTAATTTTGTCTGGACGAAAATCTTACAGAGAGCAAATCGTCATGTACCATAATTTAATTTTGTATGGAAGAAAATCTTACAAAGAACAAATCATCCCGGACGATTTTTAATTTCGTCCTGGATGAATAAGACTTAGAAAATTTTTCTGACCAGTTCCTATTTGTTCCATGTGATCTTAATTGGAGATAACCGTCTGATCGTCCTGTACGAACTGATATCGTCCCGTACGATCAGAATAAGTTTTATTTGATCTCCTTATGTGTGTGTGTGTATGTTTTTATTCACTCAATTACAATCACTCCCTTTCAAATTTATTTCAAAGAAAAGTACAAGCTTCAAATTCACAAAGTATTACTACTGAATTTTATTTGAAGTTTTTTTAGTCTGGAGTTCAATTTTCCTGAAATGTTAGTACACACAAGAGCAAATACAAATCTTCTAAATTTGTTAAGAGATAACTACACATTTGAACAATAATGTTTGGAATCATCAAAACTATACAAGTTGCAAAAATGTAAAACATGCAAATAACAACTATCTTAACATTCTCTCCCTTTTTGATGATGACAAAACAATTATTGTTTGTATGATTTCAATTTACAAAATCTCCTAAACTCCCCTTGAGATGATGAATACGTGAAAATAAGAAGGCATTTTGAACTAAAGAACACAATTTTTGTTTTTAAAAATTTTTAACAAAAAAAAAATACAAGACAATACTAATAACACAAGCCAAATGACACAAAACCAAGCCAAATGAGACAAAACTAAAATACAATACAAAACCAAAATACAAACATACAAACACAATAATTTCTCCCCCATTTTGATAACAACAAAAAGGGAAGAAGAAATAGACAAGAAATGTAAGTAATGATATGAAATCCATTTGAAAATTTAATCTAAAGAGTGATTGACATATGGTATGCAATCTAAAACTAATAACATTAGGTAATCATAGAAATTCATAGAATTTAAGAAGTGATATAACATTGTAAGTAATAAGAAGTTATCAAAGACATGATTCAATTTAGACATTTGAGATAAAGAAGATCATTACAAGAGAGATGAATAAAAATTGTATATTTGAAAGTTCAATAGAAATATTAATGAACATATGATCAATTTGAATGAAGAGATTGAAAGAATCTGGAAAGAAGAGAATTACCACATGTGGCGCTTTGCGCATCTTTTTCAATTATTTGGCATATTTTTGTGAATCTTTTTACATTGGGCTTATTTTGTGCCTCTTTTTCACAATTGCAAACCTTTGCGCATTCCTTTTGATTTTTGTACTTTTTGTACAATTTTCAAGAGAAATTGATACCAATTCTTTCCAAGATTAATAATCTAAAATTTCAAATTTTTCTAAGTGCATAAATATCACTTAAAAAAGAAATACAAAATAAGAAAATATCTTAATTGCAATAATAATATTAAATTTAATGTAGTATAAATGAATAGACATGAAATTAAAAATTCTAATTATAACAAGTTATAAACAAATTTTAAATTTAAAAAGTCTAGATTATCTAATGAAATTATTCTCAAATTACAATCTAATCTAAGCACAATTAAGATTAAAAAGACTAATGAAATTCATAAAAACTAAACAAATTTCAAAAACAATCCAAATTTAAAGCAAATACAACATATATTGATATTAATGAAAAAGATTACAAAATCACTTCATAATATCAATACGAAAATAAAAAGGAAAAAATACACTAAACTTTTAAAAAAACTAAAACAAACTAAAAACAAACACTAATACAACAAACATCTAGAAAATCATCACTCAAATTTCTATTCCTCTGGAGGAGGAGGAGGAATGTCACCAAATAAGTTGAAGTAGGAAGTCATCAACATAACATTGGTATTAATTTCATGAACTTCATTTCTTATACTACTAATGTCCTGTTGCTGCTGCTGAAGTTGAGCATCAATTTGATCAAATCGTTGATCAAAATGAGTCTCAAGTCTGTCAAATTTCTCAATCAAATTCTGATAATTTGATTGAGGTGCAGATGTTAGCTCTCCTTCTTCTTCTTCTTCAGAAGCACTGGCAGGTGTTTTCTCTTTTTTCTCCTTGAAGATTGCTCTAAAAGAAGCATCATTGTAGTAGACCGGCTCCTCATATTCTTCATCAGGAAGCACTAGATTGTATTTCTTTTCCAAAATAAATGTAATCAAGTGACCCAATGAAATATTCCTTTTTCTTTTTTGATCAGCATGTCCAATTTCTGAAAGCCCATAAAGATGGTCTAAGATAAGTTGGGCTTCATCAATAGGACTTTTATTCATAATAAAAAAAGTCACAATAGAAAGGAGTGGAGTAATGTTGATCCTATCACCAGCTTTTGGAATAATAGAAGATCTAAGAATGTGCTGGATTATTCGAGCATTTTTGGTCATTCCAAAAATTCTAGCAATATGATAATCTAGGCTATTTCCTTTAATCACCCTATTGATTTGAAACCACTTGAAGGTGTTATCATTCATAAGAGTGTGGGCTCTAGAACCTTCAGTTCTTAAGTTAATAAAAGCACCTAAGTCATGCTTAGTGATTTCAACTTTTTGTTTAAACACATAAGAACTGACAGAAGAGTGATCAGAGTTGAAACTCATATTGGCTAGGAAGTAAAGGAAGGTTTGTCTGTTATAGAGGTGGATGAGAGATAAGATAAATTGAAACTGAGTGGAAGCAAAAAGATGCATTACCTTGAAGTTTATCTCACTTTGAATCAGAATGCGAGAATGAGTGATTTTTGTAGAAGCAAATCGAGGAAAAGATTCCTCATTTGCTTTTGAGAGAAAGTTTTCAGAAGCATTCCTATGAGGTTTCTTTGCTAACACCTTTTGTCGCTTTCCAGAGGAGGCCATTATTGATTTGGAAGTCGAAAGGGATTGAAAGAGATGTTTGGAGATGTGATTGTTGAGTTAGAAAGTCTTCTAATTTAAAGAAAATGATACGTTCGTCCTGGACGAAATTTATCGTTCGTCTGGACGAAACAATTTCGTACAGACGATTAAATTCGTCCAAAATATAATGGTTTTTTGTAATCAACACAATTTACGATACGTCCTTTCGTACAGACTTTTTGACTTGACCGATCGTACAGATGAAAAAATTTCGTACAGACGATTAAAAGTTAATTCGTTTTAATGTCAGTTGAAAACCATCCCCCACTATGAATCGACATCTGTTCGTCTGGACGAAGTTCACAATTAAAACTGCCTTATCCATTCAACTGCTGCATTCAATCGTCCCGACGTTTGAGAGAAAAAAAAATTTCGTCCTGGACGATCATTCAGATCGTACAGACGAACTACATTAAAAACTGCTCTCGAGACGGTAAGAATTCTTGCAAACTGAATTTTACACACATCGTCTCGTACAAAAAATTTCGTCCCGGACGATTTCAACATTTTTGGATTTTTAAATTTTTATTAGAGAAAATCAAACTAAACACACAAATCACAATACACTATGACAAATGCATAGACTCTAAAAATAAAATCACTCAAAACACAAAACAAAAAAAATCACAAAAACAAAAATCATAAAAAAAACATAAATATCAATGTTGCAAAAACATTTTTATTTAAGCATTCAAATCAATTACACCAAGCCTTGTTCTTAATGTACTGAAAGTATCAAAGGCTAAAGGTTTTGTAAAAATATCTGCAAGTTGATTTTCAGTTGAAACATGAGTAAGTTCAATTTCTCCCTTGGATACATGATCCCTTATGAAATGATGCCTTATGTCAATGTGTTTGGTTCTAAAATGTTAAATAGGATTTTTAGAAATGCAAATAGCACTAGTATTATCACAATAAATTGGAATAGTGCTTATAGTTAATCATAAATCAATCAATTGTTGTTTTAACCAAAGTACTTGTGCCACACAACTTCCTAATTGGTATTCTGCTTCTGCAGTAGATAGGGCCACTGAATTTTGTTTTCTACTAGACCATGAAACTAATGAATTTGCAATGAATTGACATGTTCCAGAAGTGCTTTTCCTATCAACTCTACAGCTTGCAAAGTCAGAATCTGAATAACCAGTAATTTTAAATGAAGAGCTAAACTTAGGATACCAAATTCCTAAGTTCTGAGCTCCTAGTAAATATCTTAATATCCATTTCACTGCTGTCAAATGTGATTCTTTTGGATCTGATTGAAATCTAGCACATAAGCAAATATTGAACATAATATCTGGTCGGCTAGCAGTCAAGTAAAGTAAAGATCCAATAATCCCTCTAAATTTCTTTTGATCAATAGATTTTCCCTTAAGGTCCTTATCCAACTGAACTGAGGAACTCATTGGTGTACTAACAGGTTTAGCATTGTCCATTTTATATTTTTTGAGGATGTCCTTTACATATTTAGTTTGACTAAGAAATGTACCTTCCTCAAGTTACTTAATGCTAAAGCCTAGAAAGTAATTTAAATCTCCCATTAGACTCATTTAAAATTCATTACTCATTGTTTTAGAAAAATCATCACAAAGATTTTTATTTGAAGATCAAAAAATGATATCATCCACATAAATTTGAACAATGAGTATATCCTTTCCAAATTTCTTTAAAAAAAGAGTTGTATCCACACTCCCTTTTTCAAAAGATCTTCCAAGTAGGAAGGTGCTCAACCTCTCATACCAAGCCCTAGGTGCCTGTTTCAATCCATATAATACCTTTTTTAACTTGAAAACATGATTTGGGTATTTAGAATTTTCAAAACCTGGAGGTTGTTCTACAAAAACATTTTCTTCAATTACCCCATTTAAAAAGGCACTTTTGACATCCATTTGAAACAATTTAAATCCTTTAAAACGGGCAAAGACAAGTAAAACCCTAATTGCTTCAAGTCTAGCTATAGGGGCAAAAGTCTCCTCAAAATCAATTCCTTCAATTTGATTATACCCATTAGCAACTAATCTAGCCTTATTTCTAATGACTACTCCTGAGTCATTCATTTTATTTTTGAACACCCACTTGGTTCCAACAACACTTTGATCTTTTGGCCTTGTAGTTAATTCCCAAACTTTATTTCTTACAAATTGATTCAACTCTTCTTGCATGGCCAATATCCAAAATTCATCAGAAAGTGATTGATCAACATTAGTGGGTTCTATAGTTGAAATAAAGGCTGAATGATTGACTTCCTTGTTTAGTCCACGCCTGGTTCTAACACCCTCACTAGGTTCACCTATAATCAATTCCCTTGGGTGGTTTTTAGAAATTCTCAAATCTCTAGGCAAAGGGTTTTCTCTTTCCAAATTCTCTTCCTCATCTTCTTCCAAATTTATTCTATCAATCTTTTGGGAGTTTTCCTCAATCTCATCTTCAACAACATTTGGCTCTTCCAAATTTCCAGATTCATCAAATACAACATGTGTGGTTTCTTCAATTACTAAGGTTCTTTTATTGAAAACCCTATAAGATTTTCCAACACTTGAATATCCAACAAAAATTCCTTCATCTGATTTTGGATCAAATTTTCCTAAGGCAGATTTTCCATTATTATGAATGAACACCTTGCAACAAAAAACATGCAAATGAGACAAATTTGGTGTTCTACCTTTTAGCAACTCATAGGGTGTTTTATTTAAATTCGATCTCACATTCACCCTATTCAGAACATAACATGCAGTGCTAACCGCCTCAGCCCAAAAATATCTAGGAAGTGAGTATTCTGTCAACATTGCTCGGGCGGCTTCTATTAATGTTCTGTTTTTCCTTTCAACTACCCTATTTTGTTGAGGGGTTCTAGGTGCAGAAAAATTGTGATCAATCCCTTTTTCTTTACAAAAATTTTCAAATCTTTCATTTTCAAATTCACCTCCATGATCACTTTGTATAGAAATTATTTCACACCCTAATTTTCTTTGAATCCAAGTCGAAAAATTTCTAAATTCCTCAAATGATTTATTCTTATGAAAAAGAAATCTAACCCAAGTGAATCTTGAGAAATCATCCACTATAACAAATCCGTATACCTTCCTTCCTAGACTTACAGTTCATATGGGTCCAAAAAGATCCATGTGAAGAATTTCTAATGGTTTACTAGTTCTAAGATCTTTATTAGACTTAAAAGAGGACTTCACTTATTTTCCTAATTGACATTCATCACAAAGGTGGTCCTTAGGAAAGTCTAGTTTTGGTATACCTCTCACTAAATTCTTTTGGGTAATTCTCCTAATGTTTTTCATACTAAAATGACACAGTCTCCTATGCCAAAGCCATGATTCATCATGAAACAGTTTTCAAACAAAAAGTAGTAGGAGATTGAATACAATTTAAATCTAGCATGTAAACATTGTTTACCCTTTTTCCATTTAAAACTTGTTTCCCATTAGGGCTTAATATGCAGCTAGTAGGTAAAAATTTTATATTATAGCCCTTATCACATAGCTGACTTATACTTAACAAATTATGTTTTAAACCTTCAACCAATAACACATTGTCTATGAAAAAGTTTTTAAAATTTCCAATCATACCTGATCCAACCACTTTCTTTGTGGTATTATCTTCAAGTGTAACCTTGCCTCCACTCCTGGCTTCCAGCGTTATGAATTGAGCAGTATCTCCAGTCATATGTTTTGAACATCCGCTGTCTAGGTACCATATGCTCCCACGAGGTCTTGTGTGAGAGCAACCCTGCAAAAATATCAAATGTTAGACCTGGGAACCCAAACAAGTTTGGGTTCACCTTTTAGCAATTTATAATCAGATGTATGTATGATATGTCTAGGTTTATGCATCTTAGGTTTCCACACCAAATTAGTTTTCATCTTCAAAGTACAGGTGTGAGCTATATGTCCCAAAAATCCACAATTATTACATTTAACATTAGGAAAAGTATTCATAAGTTTTCTTCCATTTGTTTGTCTTCTAAGGGATTCCATATATTTAGGATAATATTTAGGATTTGTAAAATCTTCAATTTTGGGGGGTATCCTATTATCCTCAAGAGCTTTTATTGTCAATTTATAAAATGAATTCATTTCTTCCAAGATTCGATTTATATAACTGATACGATATGTTTTCCTCTCAGATTCATCCTTAAATTTTTTAAAATCTCTTTCAAGATCAGCATAGGATGATTTTAAATTTTCAAATTTCTTATTCAAGTCATCATATTCGTCAAGTAGTTTCATGTGGTTGTCATCTATTAATGCATGATCTTTCCTAAGGATTTCATGTTCCTTCTTAAGCTCTTCCAATTCAAAACTTACACTAGCATGCATCTTTTTCATTTTCCTATATGCATCATGCATGTGTTCAGAAACTTCAAACAATTCATCATAAGTTAAGTCACATACCTCTTCTTGATCTGATTGATCAACATTATCTGCCATCAAGCAAAGGTTGGTGACTTCTTCTTCTTTTTCCGTCTCAGATGAGTCTGAAGCTGAGTCCGCCCAAAAAGCTCTTTGAAACTTCTTCTAGCCCTTCTTTACAATTGGTTTCTCCTCTACCTTCTCCTTGCTTGGAGTGGCTTTGAGTTTTGGGCAATCAGTCTTGATATGACCTGGTTTCCTGCATTCATAACAAATCACTTCATTAGAAATATTTCCATTTCTGTTAAACTTACTTCTATTCCATTGCTTGCGTCTCTTCTGCTTCCTCTTTAAAAAGCTTCTGAATTGTCTAGTCATTAATACAATATCATCTTCATCCTCAGGTTATGAGTGTTCACTCTCTGACTCTTCCACTTTTAGTACAATATTCTTCTCCTTTCGTGGTTCACCTGCATCAATCTTTCTTTGACTTACTCCTTGCTCATAAGCAATGAGTGAACCAAGAAGATTGTCAATAGAATAAATGTTTAGATCTTTAGACTCTGTAATTGCAATAATTTTTGCATCATAAGCAGTAGGTAAACAACGAAGAATCTTATTAACCATTTCAGCATTAGTTAATTCCATACCAAGTGCATTCAAAGAAGTGACAATTTGGGTGAATCTTGTGTACATGTCAGAAATAGATTCATTAGGTTTCATGCGAAACAACTCATAGTCATGTAACAAGATATTGAGTCTTGATTGCTTAACCTCATTAGTCCCTTTATAAGTTATACAAAGTCTATCCCATATGTCCTTTCCACTTTTGCAAGTGGAAACCCGCATGTAGTCTTTAGATTTTAAAGCACAAAAGAAGCTATTTAGACATTTGGCATTTAGTTGTGCTAAGTCACGTTCTTCTATAGTCCAATCTGCAAAAGGTGTTTCTACCCTAACTCCATCAACTAATCTAGTTGGTTTTGTATAACCTTCCTGGACTAGGATCCACATACGATAATCAAGTGACTGTAAGAAAGTAGACATGCGTGTTTTCCAGAAATGAAAAAAAAAATATTGTCAAACAGTGGAGGTCTAGTAATAGAGTAACCCTCAGGTGTGTTTCAGTTTCCGAATGTAGCTATCTACGTTAATAAAAAACTAGTTTAAACTTATGATTTTGAAACGCCGCTCTGATACCACTTGTTGAGTCTAGGGAATAGATTGTTAGACATAAATTAATGTCCCAAGGCTACCAAGAGGGGGGTGAATTGGTATTTTAAAAATTTAAACCCTCTTTGAAAATGTGTTGAACCGAAATGAAAATTTTTATTAAGTTTTTATAGAAAATGTTTTTCAACCACAGAGTTTTTAAACAAAAGAAAAATGTGGAAAATAAAAAGCAGTAAAGTTAATGACACAAGATTTATAGTGGTTCGGTCTAAACAGACCTACATCCACTCCCAGAGGCACCCTCTGAGTATTGCACTAATACCAATAGTGACTCTCCTTTTGCACCCACAGCAAGGCAGAGAAGCATTTACAAACACTCTTTTCACCACTACCCGGTGCGGCAGAGAACTGTCGTCCTTTTACACAATCCCCAGTGTTGGCAGAGAACCTTCCGTCCTTTCACACTCTCCTAGTATGGGTAGAGAACCATCCGTCCTTTCACACTCTCCTAGTATGGGCAGAGAACCCTCAGTCTGTTCACACTCTCCAAGTGTAGGCAGCGAACCCTTCAGGCTGTTCACACTCTCCAAGTGTAGGCAGCGAACCCTTCGGCTGTTCACTCTCCAAGTGTAGGCAGCGAACCCTTCGGCTGTTCACACTCTCCAAGTGTAGGTAGTGAACCCTTCGGTTGTTCACACTCTCCAAGTGTCGGCAGCGAACCGGATCTCCTTGACAGATCTTCTCACAAGAAATCTAGAAGGAAGAAAGAAAAGAGTGAGGTAATCCAAATTTACAAGTAGAGATTCTTACCTTTAAACACCAAGTGAAGTCTTCACACTCCAGTGGTAGGAATCCTCCTTTGAATGCTCTCTCACACTCTCTCCTTAACTTTTCTTTTAATAGGCACGAAGATCAAATGACTAAAAGATTGGGTGGCAATCTAATTTGGACTATTTACACAAAAGATAAGAAAACCCTCTCAAAAATTGCAAGTTTTCAATTATGTACGCAGTGGATCATCCCGTACGATTGTGGATCATCCTGGACGATATTTCTTAAAAGCCTTGAAACGAACCTCTTTGTATATGTGTACGAAATATTTTCGTACAAGCTGATCGTCCCGTACGAACCAAGTTCGTCCGATACGAACGGTTATTACAAGGTCGGTTCAAAAAACTGCAGAAAAACTGTCCTAAGTCGGTTGTATCGTCTGGACGAAAATTGGTTCGTCCGGACGAAATTCTTACAGAGACCAGATCGTCCTGGATGATATTTAATTTCGTCTAGACGAAAATCTTACAGAGAGCAAATCATCATGTATGATAATTTAATTTCGTCTGGACGAAAATCTTTCAGAGACCAGATCGTCCTGGACGATATTTAATTTCGTCTGGATGAAAATCTTACAAAGACCAGATCATCCTGGACGATATTTAATTTCTTCTGGACGAAAATCTTACAGAGAGCAAATCGTCATGTACGATAATTTAATTTCGTCTGGACGAAAATCTTATAGAGAACAAATCATCCCGGACAATTTTTAATTTCGTCCTGGACGAATAGGACTTAGAAAATTTTCTGACCTGTTCCTATTCGTTCCATGTGATCTTAATAGGAGATAACTGTCTGATCGTCCTGTACGAAATAATATCGTCCCGTACGATCAGTATAAATTTTATATGATCTCCTTATGTGTGTGTGTATGTTTTTATTCACTCAATTACAATCACTCCCTTTCAAGTTTATTTCAAAGAAAAGTACAAGCTTCAAATTCACAAATTATTACATGCTGAATTTGATTTGAAGTCTTCGTAGTCTGGAGTTCGATTTTCCTAAAATGTTAGTTCACACAAGAGCAAATACAAATCTTCTAAATTTGTTAGGAGATAACTACACATTTGAACAATAATGTTTGGAATCATCAAAACTATACAAGTTGTAAAAATGTAGAACATGCAAATAGCAACTATCTTTACAGTCTGATCGTCCAGGCTGATCAGATATTGGCCGGGATGATTAGACACAGATGATCGTCTTGAGGAGTCAGGCCGGACGACCATTGAAAAAGTAGATCGTCCAGGATGATTAGGTGGATCGTCTAGGACGATGCTAAAAAATGGATCATACCGACCGAATTTAAATGTTTTAAATCATGTGCCACGTGTATCGTCTCGGACGAACAGTGGATCGTCCAGGATGATTTATCCAAAAATGGATCATCCCCGATGATTTTAAAGATTTTAAACATATTGACACGTATATCGTCTAGGACGAACATGTGTATCGGTCGGGACGATAACCAATAAATACGTCATCTAGGACGAAAAAAGTATCAGCCAGGACGATCAAGATGATTGTAGCAGAGTTCGATCATATCTTCCAGGATGATAAATGATCATCCAGGATGATTAGAGCAAAAAAGTCAGAATATTCAGCAAATGGAGTTTTTTTTGGAGCACGAAAAGGAGATCATCCAGGATGATATAAACATCATCCAGGATGATGTGACAAAAAATTTCAAATCGAACGAGGGATGGAGATAATCAGAGAAGGCCCAAAAACAAACAAGATAAAAAATAACAATGATAAAACAAAAGAAAAAAAAGTTTTTTTTTAATCAAGGCATGAACATGATATAGTCTCCATGTGATTGATTTTAAAAATTTCTAAGTTAATGAGTTAACAACTTCAAAAATCCATAAAACGGTAAAATATCCGATCAGGTTAACCCTAAGCTCGGACTTCTTTTAGGGCAAAATCTTCTTTTGAAATCAAGAGGCCTAACTTAGAAAAATATTTGGATAAGAAAAAGAGATCCAATCAAGACATGGTATTAGAAAAATATCTTACAATCGCGAAATTTGAAATCAAGTCTTTAAAAATCTCAAGTGATACATGAAATCTTCTATGTTTTAAGAGTTGGAGGAAAGGAAGATAGCTTGCTTTTTGATAGGCACATTTTTTGCCTCTTGTCCATTGAATGGCGCACTTTGCATATCTTTTGATTTTTGATACATTTTATGTATATTTTGTTTTCAATTTGACGTCATTGCGCATCTTTTATTTTTGGCATCATTGGCCACTTTTTTTTCATTATTTTTGCAAGCTAGATTCTTTTCCAAAAACTCTTAAATATTTTTAGTTGTGAGTATATCTTCTAAATATTAGAGAAGAAAAACTCACTCTCTAATATAGGGAAGAATAATCCATAAAACAAAATCAAAAAATCATGTGAGAGATACATTGACATGATAACGAGAAATTTTGAAGTAACATAAAAACTTTGATTATTATAGTATAAGCTAGATTACTGTAGCAAGGTAGAAAATATCTCAATTACAAAATCTAGTTGTTAATTTGAGATAGACTTTTGGTTAGAAAAAAAATTTATACCACCAAAATAGGTTATAGAAAGAGACACGATCAACGGTATTTTTTACCCTTTAGTAGATTAGGAGATGTAAAATATTAACTACAAATTTTCAAAATAAAAAAGAAGGCATAAGATATCAATTTAGCGATGATTTGAAAAGGAAAAAACAAAGCAAGGCATATGAAAAATGAAGTACCAAAGACAAAATAAAAACTAACTAAATAAAAAATAACTAGCAAAGAAATCAGCAGATAAAACATCAATAGAAATCAAGTTCATGCATTAATGTTAATCACACCCAATTTGGTACTTAAATTGCTGAAAGTGTCGAAGGCTAGTAGTTTAGTAAAAATGTTAGCCAGTTGATTCTCAGTCGCCACATGATGTAACTCAATGTCTCCCTTATTCACATGGTCTTTAATAAAGTGATGCCTAATGTCAATGTTCTTAGTCCTTGAATGTTGGATAGGATTCTTAAAAATGCATATGGAACTAGTGTTGTCACAAAGAACAGAGATGGTGCCTATAGGTAATCCTAAATCTAGTACTTGTTATTTTATCCAAAGGACTTGGGCCACACAACTTCCTAAAGCAATGTACTCAGCTTCAGCAGTGGAAAGAGCAATAGAGTTTTGCTTTCTACTAGACCAGGAGACTAAAGACTGTCCTATAAATTTGCAAGTTCCAGAAGTGCTTTTTCTATCCACATTACATCTTGTAAAATCAGAATTAGAAAATCCAATAATCTCAAAAGAAGTGTTATGCCTAGGGTACCATATTCCTAGGTTTTGGGTCCCTGAAAGGTATCTAAGAATTCTCTTAACTGTAGTAAGGTGGGATTCCTTAGGGTCAGCTTGAAATCTAGCACAATGATAAATGCTAAATATTATATCAGGTCAGCTAGCAGTCAAGTAAAGTAAAGATCCAATCATCCCTCTGTACTTCTTCTGATCAACTGATTTTCCATTTGTGTCCTTGTCTAATTGAATTTTTGAGGTCATGAGAGTATTAATTGGCTTGACTTTATCCATTTCATATTTCATCAAAATGTTCTTTATGTACTATGTTTGGCTCAAAAAAGTTCCATCATCTAATTGTCTAATGCTAAACCCCAAAAAGTAGGACAATTCTCTCATTATAATGATCTCAAGCTCCTTACTCAATGTTTTAGAAAAATCATCACATAACCTTTTATCAGAAGATCTAAAAATTATATCATCGACATATATCTCAACAATGAGTAAATCATCTCCTACTTTCCTCAAGAAAAGGGTGGTGTCTACACTCCCTTAACAAACTCCCTTTATAGTAAGAATGTGCTAATCCTCTCATACCAATCTCTGGGTGCCTACTTTAATCCATATAAGGCCTTTTTTAATTTGAAAACATGATTTGTAAATTGGGAACTCTCAAAACCTGGGGGTTGTTCTACAAACACATCCTCTTTTATTTCCCCATTTAAAAAGGCACTCTTAACGTCCACTTGGAAAAGCATAAATCCCTTATAATATGTAAAGGCTAATAGCACTCTAATGGCTTCCAATCTAGCTACAGAGAAAAAGTCTCCTCAAAATCTATCCCTTCTTTTTGGTTATACCCCTTAGCCACTAATCTTGCCATATTCCTAACCACCACTCAAGAATCATTCACCTTATTCTTAAAGATCCACTTGGTTCCAACTACACTTTGTCCCTTAGGTCTTTCTACAAGCTCCTGAACATCATTCCTAACAAATTGGTTCAGCTCCTTCTACATGGCTAAGATCCAAAACTCATCAGAAAGGGCTTGGTTTATGTTGGTGGGTTCAATCATTGAGATCAAGGCAGAGTGGCTCACTTCCTTCCAAAGTCCATGTCTAGTCCTAACGCCATCAAAAGGGTCTCTTAAGATCAGATCTTTAGGATGACTCAAAGAGTATCTCCAATCTCTAGGCAAGGTGTGTGGAGGTTCAACCCTTTCCTCCAGATCTACATTTTCTACTCCTTGGGTGACCTCTCCTACTACTTCAGTGTTCTGGTGCTCTACCCTCTTCTCTAAATTTTCTACTCAAGTGGTAATCTCTCTAACATCATCATCATCCTCAACTCTAGGCTTTCTAGGATCAGTCTCATCAAATACTACATGTGTAGTCTCTTCCACCACCAAAGTCCTCTTATTAAACACCCAAAAAGACTTCCCAATACTAGAATATCCTAAGAACACTCCTTTATCAGATTTTGGGTCAAATTTTCCTAAGTGAGACTTTCCATTGTTGTGAATGAAAACCTTACAACATGAAGGTGGGAAGGATTGGGTGTCCTACCCTTAAAGATCTCATAGGGTGTCTTATCTAATTTGGTTTTAACATTCACCCTATTCAACATATAACAAGTTGTGTTAACCGCTTCAGTCCAAAAGTATTTTGGAAGTGAATACTCAGCAAGCATGGCTCTAGCGGCTTCTGCTAAGGTCCAGTTCTTCCATTCAGCTACCCTATTCTACTGAGGGGTCGTAGGAGCTAAGACGTTGTGGCTAATCCCTTTGTCCTCACAAAAATCTCCAAATCTCTCATTTTTAAACTCTCCCCCATGGTCACTATGCATGGTCAAGATCTCACAACCTGGCTTTCTTTGAATCCAAGTGAAGAAGGCTCTAAACTCATCAAAGGACTCATTTTTGTGAGATAGAAATCTAATTCAAGTAAATCTCGAGTAGTCATCGACAATCACAAAACCATAGACTTTCCCTCCTAAGCTAGCAGTGCTAACGGGTCCAAACAAATTCATGTGAAGGATTTCTAAAGGTCTAGAGGTGCTAATGTCCTTAATGGAGTGAAAAGTGAGGTGGATTTGCTTTCTTATTGGCAAGCATCACAAAGGTGGTCTTTTGAAAACTTAAGCTTGAGGACACCTCTAACTAGGTCTTTTTGGGTCCCTTTCCTAAGTATTTTCATACTGGCATGACATAATCTCCTGTTCCATAACCATGAATCATCAATAGCAATTTTTAAGCAAAATGAAGCAGCACATTCAATGTTATTTAAATCAAGCATGTAAACGTTGTTGATTTACTTTCCTTGTAAAATAAAGTTATTATTTAAGCTCATAATGCATGAATTTGTCAAAAATTTTATGATGAAGCCCTTGTCGCAAAGCTGACTAATGCTGAGCAAGTTGTGTTTCAGTCCATCTACAAGCAAAACATTTTCAATCAGAAGATTCTTGGAATTACCAATTATACCTCCTCCTACCACCTTCCTGGTGGTGTTGTCTCCAAGAGTCACCTTGCCTTCTGTCCTGGTCTCCAGCACTATGAATTGATTGGCATCGCCAGTCATATGTCGAGAGCATCCGTTGTTCAAGTACCACATGCTCTCCTGAGGCCTTTTATGAGAGCTTGCCTACAAAATTATCAAATATCAGATTTAGGAACCCAAACATTTTTGGGTTCCTTCTTATGGAAAGTAGAATGCAATGCATGTTGTGGATCATGTAACTTGGGTCTCCAGACCAAATGTAGGCTATAGTGAATGGTGCAAGTGTGTTCTATGTATCTTAGCATGCCACATGAAAAACATCTAACTACAGGAAAAGGATGCACTAATCAGCTCCTATGGTGATGCTTTTTATGTGATGCATGAAATGAAGATTTTTTATTTTCAAAGGTTTTTAAATTTTCTAATTTTTTATATTATTTTTCTTACTTAGAATGGGAAAAATTTAAAGAATCATGAGAATCAGATAACTCAGCATGCTTTTTGTTTAATGCATCAAAGTAATCAAGTAAAGCCATGTGATTTGAATCAATTGTTGAATGATCTTTGAGAAGAATTTTATGCTCTTTTTATAAATGAAAAAAATTCAAATTTCAGGCTAGCATGAGTTTTCTTAAGTTTCCTATATGATGCATGATTTTTTTCAGAAACTTCAAGAAGTTGCTCATTGGTTAGTTCATATACCTCTTCTTGGTCACTTTGACCAAGATTATTATCTGCCATTAAGCACAAGTTTGTTGTCTCCTCCTTAGGTTCAATTTTAGAGGAATCTTATGCAGAATCTGCCCAGAACGCCTTTTGGAATCGCTTCTTACTCTTGTCCTTTTTTAGGTTTGGTTTCTCCTCACCCTTCTTCTTACATGGGTGTGCGTTAAGCATAGGACAATCAGCTTTAATGTTCCTAGGCTTCCTGCATTAAAAGAAAATTATTTCATCAGAATTCTTAAAATTTTTTCTACCCTTACCTTTATTCCACTTTTGATGATTCTTTTGATTCTTCCTTAGAAAGCTCTTAAATTGCCTAATGATTAAAGCAACATCATCGCTTTCAGACCCGGAAGAGTTAGTGTCCGAATCGTTCACCTTAAGTGCCACCGTTTTCTCCTTCTTCCTTTCACCTACATCAAGATTTCTTTGGTTCACCCCTTGCTCGTAAGCAATGAGTGAACCAAGTAAGTTATCGATCGAATATGTATTTAAATCTTTAGATTCAGATATTGCAGTAATTTTGGCATCAAAAGAAGAAGGAAAATATCATAATTTTTTTTTACTTTTTCATAGTTAGAAAGTTCTCTTCCTAATGCATGCAATGAAGTAACAATCTAAGTAAACCTTGTATACATTTCAAAAATCGATTCAGAAGGTTCCATACAAAAAAGTTCGTAATCAAGCAAGAGAATATTCAAACGGGATTGTTTGACTTCATTAGTACCTTCACAGGTGATACACAATTTATCCCAAATTTCTTTACCAGTAGTGTATGTGAAAACACGCATGTAATCTTCCAATTTCAAAGCACAGAAAAAAAAGTTCAAATATTTTGCATTTAATTATGGTAAATCCCTGTCATCTAGAGTCCATTCAGTAAAAGGAAGTGGAACAGTAAAACCATTCAATTTTCTAATTGGAGGTGTATAACCATCCTTAACAAGCATCCACATGCGATAATCAATTGATTGTAAAAACGTAGACATGCGAGTTTTACAAAAATCAAAAGGGATGTTATCAAACAAAGGTGGTCGGGTAATAGAATACCATTCCGCATTATTACGATTTCTGTTGTTAGCCATAGATAAAAATTCAAAAAGTTTTCAAACTTAGTTTTTATGAATCCAGCTCTGATACCACTTTAAAGTTTATTAGAGATGTTAAGCCCTTAAGAACTAGCCTGAGGCTAACCAAGAGGGGGGGGGGGGATGAATTGGTATTTAAAAAAATGTCTTTACGTAAAACACAAAGTTAAAACCAAAAACACCATAGAAATTAGGGTGCCTCCACTGCTCGGAGGCACCCTCCGAGTATTGCACTAACTAAGTATCTCTCCTTTAGCTCCCACAGTTTGGCGGAGAAGCCTTTACAACAGACTCTTTTTCACTAACCCCGATGCGACAGAGAACCGAATCCTTTTGCTTCCCCTTGAAGCGGGCAGAGAACCCAGACCTTTTGCTGTAGTAGACCTCCCAAGAACCTCCCAAGGACAAACGACAAAAAATGGAGATGAAGACTTGGAACCTTGCTTGGAGCAACCTTTGTAATCCCTCTCACAAACTCCCCCTCACAAGTTCCTCTCTCTCTCTCTCTCTCTCTCTCTCTCTCTCTCTCTCTCTCCCAAGGCTCTATTATGTCAAGATAATAACACTCAAGGTCTTTTTGCATGAGAAAATTTTGGTCCTTTAAATAGAATTTCAAGAAGTGACATTATCGTCCAGTATGATAGGAATATCGTCATAGACGATCAGTATAAAATAAGGTCAATCAGCCGAGACACTTTGGTACGATCAGAAGAAAATTGGTTACATCATCCAGGTCGATACAATATCATCCTAGCCGATTAGTTCAAATTTGAGTACAATCATCCTAAACATCACACGGATTAGATGCTTGCCGATGTCAATCATCCAAGACATCGTTCGGGTCGATTCTGCGATCGGCCCGGCTGATGTGATCATATCAATCAACCTTAATTACTTTTCATAATTTCCAGATTAATTTAGGCATAATTGTGCAGTATCGTCCAGGCCGATATGGAGATTGCCCGGGCCAATATTTTAAAATAAAGAATTCCTAAATTGATCATGGCGGCTAATTCTTTCTTATTTGAGCCTATTATCCTGGCCGATATAAGTGCCGTCCAGGACGATTTGCTTAATGATGTATGCTTAACTAGGATGCTCTAATTAGGGTTTCAGTTTTTAGTTGAATCATCCTGGCCGATATTAACATCGTCCAGGCTGATGTACTCAAAATAAAAAAACTTAGAAAACCCCTCAAGTGTGTGTGTGCAAGGTTACTTAGCATTAGGAACCACTTTTATAATTGACTCAAGAAAGGAAAAAATACATACTTGACTCAACCTAAATCTACCCAGTCTTGAGCTGGCTTGAGTTGCATTCGGTCTTGTAGTCCTGAAAAATTAGTAGGCATGATAGTCATAGAAAAACATGAATGTTTGCTATCATCAAAAGTCTAATCCATAATCTCAGATTCACAACAATTTGCAATTTAAAAAAAAAAAAAACCAAAGGAAATGATAATTGGTTTAAATTAGGATGTAGCACGAAGGACGTTATCCACCACTAGCATGTTATATCCTAAGGAAAGGAAGAATGCTAACCTAAAGGAAATGAAAACTTGGTTAAACTACGATAAGGCCACGAAAGGAATTGTCTACCACTAGCAGGTCTAATCCTAAGGAAAGGAAGAATCCTATCATAAAGGCAAAGAAAACTTGATTAAACTAGGATGATGCAATGAAGGGCATTATTCACCACTTGCACGTTTAATCCTTAGAAAAGGGAAAAAGCTAACCAATAGGAAATAAAAATTAGATTAAACTTGGATGGTGCCAAGAAGGGCTTTATTCACCACTAGCATGTCAAATTTTAAGGAAAGAAATAGTTCCAACATAAGGAAAAAGAAAACTATATTAAAACTAGGATGGTGTCATGAGCGTATGGTCCACCACTAGCACGTCTAATGAAAAGGAAGAATCCTAACCTAAAGTAAAGAAAAATGGATTAAATTAGGATGGAGCCACAAAGGTCATTGTCCACCCCTAGAACTTTTAATCCTATGGAAAGGTAGAATTCAAGCCTAAAGATTTTTTATTAAACTATGATTGTGCCACGAAGGGCATTATCCACCAGTTGAACATCTAATCCTTAGGAAAGAAAGAATTTTAATATAAAGGAAAAGAACTAGATTAAACTGGGATGGTGTCACGAAGGGCATTATCCACCACTAGCACCTATAATTCTACGAAAAGATATGCTAACCTAAAGGAAAAGAAAATTGTACTAAAACTAGGATGGTGCTATGAAGGTTTTAGGCACCACTAGCACGTCTAATCCTAAGGTAAGGAAAATCATAACTTAAAGAAATGAATACTTGATTAAACTAGGCTAGTGCCATGAAGGGCATTATCCAAAACTAGTATATCTAATTCTAAAGAATGGAAGAATCCTTACCCAAGGAAAAAGAAAACTAGATTAAACTAAGATGTTGCCACTATGAGTGTTATTCACCACTAGCACGTCTAATTGTATGAAAAGAAAGAATGCTAACCTAATGGAAAAAAAAACTGGACTAAACTTGGATGGTGCCATGAAGGGCATTATTCACCACTAGCATGTCTAATTTTACGAAAACGAAGAGTCATAACCTAAACAAAAAGAATATTTGATTAAACAAGGATGGTGCCACGAAGGATTTTGTCCACAACTAGTACATCTAATCTTAAGGAAATAAAGAATCATTACCTAATGGAAAAGAAAACTAGATTGAAGAAGAATGGTGCCATAATGGGTGTTATCAACCACTACCATGCCTAATACTAAAAAAAGAAAGAATTTTAACCTAAAGGAAAAAAAAGAAAATATGATTAAACTAGTATAATGCCACAAAGGGTATTATGCACCACTAACACGTCTAATGCAAAGGAAAATAAAAATCCTAACCAAAAGGAAAAGAAAACAAGATTAAACTAGTATGATGCCTCAAAGGGTGTTGTACATAACTAGCACATCTAATCCTACGAAAAGAAAGAATCCAAATCTAAAGGAAAAGAATGAAAGTAGGATGTTGTCATGAAGGAGATTATCCACCACTTTCACGTTTAATCCTAGGGAAAGGAAGAAGCCTAACCAAAAGAAATTAAAAACAAGATTAAATTAGTATCGCGACTAGCACCCCTAATCTTATAGAAAGGAAGAATCCTAAATAAAATGAAAAGAAAATTAGATTAAACTAGTATGGTGCCACGTAGGGCGTTATCCACCACTAATACGTCTAATCCTAAGAAAATGAATAATTCAAACCTAAAGGAAAAGAAAAGTTGATTAAACTAGTATGAGGCCACATAGTGCGTTATCTGCCACCGGCACATCTAATCCTAAGGAAAGGAAAATCCTAACCCACTAGAAAAAAATATGATTAAACTAGGATGGTGTTACAAAAGGCATTATTCTCTAGTAGCACATATAATCCTAATTAAAAGAAGAATCCTAACCTAAAAGAAAAGAAAATTGAATTAAACTAGGATGGTGCCACAAATGGCATTGTCCACCACTATCCCATCTAATCCTAAGGTAAGGAAGAATCATAACCTAAAGGAAAAGAAAATTGGATTAAATTAGGATGGTATCTTGAAGAATTTTATCAACTACTAACACTTATAATCCTTAGGAAAGAAAGAATCCTAACCTAAAGGATAAAAAAACTAAATTAAACTAGTATGGTGCCTCAAAGGGCATTGTACATGACAAGCACGACTAATCCTACAGAAAGGAAGAATACTAATATAAAAGAAAAGGAAACTGGTTTAAACTTAGGATGGTGTCACGATGGGTGTTTTTTGCCTCTAAGACAACTAATCATAAGAAAATGAAGAATCTAAACCTAAAAGAAAAGAAAATAAGATTAAACTAGGATAGTGCCACAAACGGCGTTATCCCCCACTAGCACGTCTAATCGTAAGGAAAGGAATAATACTAACCCACCGGTACATCTAAAATCCTAGGTAAAGGAAAATCCTAACCCAATGAGAAAAAAATATGAATAAATTAAGATGGAGCTACGAAGAGCACTTTCCTCCACTAGCACATCTAATCCTTAGAAAAGGAAAAATCCTAACTTAATGGAAAGGAAAAACTGGATTAAAGCAAGATGGTGCCATGAAGTGCGTTGTCCACCAGGAGCATGTCTAATCCTATAGAAAGGAAGAATCCTAACCTAAATAAAAAGAAAATTGATTTAAACTATAATGGTACCATAAAAGGCGTTATCCACCACTTATAAGTCTAATCTTTAGGATATGTAGAATGTTAATCTAAAGGAAAAGAAGAGATGATGCCACTAGGACAGTGCAATGAAAGGCGTTTTCCATCACAAGCATGTCTAATCTTATAAAAAGAAAAAATTGTAACCTAATGGAAAAGAAAGTTGGATTAAAGTAGAATGGTGCCACGAAGTGTGTTATCCACCATTAGAAAATGAAAACTAGATTAAACTTGGATGGTGCCATGAATAGCGTTATCTACCACTAGCACGCCTAATGTTAAGGAAAGGAAAATCCTAACCTAAAGGAAATGATAATTGGATTAAATTAGGACGTAGTAGATGTTATCCACCACTAGCATGTCATATCCTAAGGAAGGAAGAATCCTAACCTAAAGGAAATGAAAACATGGTTAAACTATGATGGGGCTACGAAGGGCATTGTCTGCCACTAGCAGGTCTAATCCTAAGGAAAAGCCGGGGTGTGGTTTTTAAAATCTCAAATCTCTAGGCAAAGGGTTTTCTCTTTCCAAATTTCTTCCATATTTCTTCCAAATTTATCTATCATCTTTTGGGAGTTTTCCTCTATCTCTCACAATATTGGCTCTTTCAAATTTCCAGATTCATCAAATACAACAGTGTGGTTTCTTCAATTACTAGTCTTTTTTGAAATACCATAGATTTTTCAACACTTGAATATCCAACAAAAATTCCTTCATCTGATTTTGGATCAAATTTTTAAGGCAGATTTTCCATTATTAAGATGAACACCTTGCAACAAAAACATGCAAATGAGACAATTTGGTGTTCTACCTTTTAGAACTCATAGGGTGTTTTATTTAATTCGATCTCACATTCACCCTATTCAGAACATAACATGCAGTGCTAACCGCCTCAGCCCAAAAATATCTCTAGGAGTGAGTATTCTGCAACATTGCTGGGGCTTCTATTTAATGTTCTGTTTTTCCTTTCAACTACCTATTTGTTGAGGGTTCAGGTGCAGAAAAATTGTGATCAATCCCTTTTTCTTTACAAAAATTTTCAATCTTTCATTTCAAATTCTCCTTCATGATCACTTTGTAGACATTATTTCACATCCTAATTTTCTCTTTTAAAGTGAAAAATTTTAATTCCTCAAATGATTTATTTTATGAAAAAGAAATCTAACCCAAGTGAATCTTGAGAAATCATCCACATAACAAATCCGTATACCTTCCCTCCTAGACTTACAGTTCTCTACTGTGTCCAAAAGATCCATGTGAAGAATTCTAATGGTTTACTAGTTCTAAGATCATTATTGACTTAAAGAGGACTTCACTTGTTTTCCTAATTGACATTCATCACAAAGGTGGTCTTAGGAAAGTCTAATTTTGGTATACCTCTCATAAATTCTTTTGGGTAATTCTCCTAAGTTTTTCATACTAAAATGAAGTCTCTATGCCAAAGCCAGATTCATCAGAAACAGTTTTCAAACAGAAAAAAGTAGGTAGGAATGATTAATTAAATCTAGCATGTAAACATTGTTTACCCTTTTTCCATTTAAACTTTTACCATTTAGGCTTAATATGCAGCTAGTGTAAAATTTCATTATTATACCCTTGTCACATAGCTACTTATACTTAACAAATTTGCTTTAAGCCTTCAACAATAACACATTGTCTATAAATTTTTTTTTAAAATTACCAATCATACCGATCCAAACCACTTTCTTTGTGGTATATCTTCAAGTGTAACCTTGCCTCATCCTGGCTTCTCAGCGTATGAATTGGAGTTCTCCAGTCATATGCTTTGAACATCCGCTTCAGGTCCATATGCTCCCACGAGGTCTTGTGTGAGGCAACCTGCAAAAATAAAATGTTAGACCTGGAACCCAAACAAGTTTGGGTTCCCTTTAGCAATTTATAATCAGATGATGTATGATATGTCTAGGTTTATGCATCTTAGGTTCTCACACCAAATTAGTTTCATCTCAGTCAGGATGTGAGCTATATGTCCCAAAAATCACAATTATTACATTTAACATTAGGAAAATATTCTAAGTTTTCTTCCTTTGTATTGTCTTCTAAGGGATTTCATATTTAGGATAATATTTAGGATTGTAAAATCTTCATTTCTGGGGGGTTCTATTATCCTCAGAGCTTTTAGTTAGTATTTATAAAATGAATTCATTTCTTCCAAATTCGATTTTATAATGATCATATGCTTTTCTCTCTGATTCATCCTTAAAATTTTTTAAATCTTTTCACAGATCAGCATAGGATGATTTTAGATTTCAAATTCTTTATCAAGTCATCATATTCTCAAGTAGTTTATGTGGTTGTCATCTATTAATGCATGATCTTTCCTAAGGATTTCATTTCCTTCTTGAGCTCTTTAATTCAAACTTAACTAGCATGCATCTTTTTATTTTCTATATGCATCATGCATGTGTTCAGAAATTCAAAAATTCATCATAGGTTAAGTCACATCTCTTCTTGATTGATGATCCACATTATCTGCCATCAAGCAAAGGTTGTGACTTCTTCTTCTTTTTCCGTCTCAGATGAGTCTGAAGCTGAGTCCGCCCAGAAAGCTCTTTGAACTTCTCTGCCCTTCTTTAATTGGTTTCTCCTCACTTCTCCTTCTGGAGTGGCTTTAGTTTTGGGCAATCAGTCTATATGACCTTTTCTGCATTCATAACAAATCCTTCTTAGAAAATTGCCATTTTGTTAAACTTACTCTATCCATTGTTGGCGTCTCTTCTGCTTCCTCTTTAAAAGCTTCTGATTGTCTAGTCATTATCAATATCATCTTATCTCAGGTTTGAGTGTTCACTCTGACTCTTCCACTTTTAGTCATATTCTTCTCCTTTCGAGATTCACCTGCATCAATCTTTCTTTGACTTACTCCTTGCTCATAAGCAATGAGTGAACCAAGAAGATTGTCAATAGAATAAATGTTTAATCTTTAGACTCTGTAATTGCAATAATTTTTGCATCATAAGCAGAGTAGGTAAACAACGAAGATCTTATTGACCATTTCAGCATTAGTTAATCCTACCAAGTGCATCACAAGAAGTGACAATTTGGTGAATCTTGTGACATGTCGAAATGATCATTAGGTTTCATGCGAAACAACTATAGTCATGTAACAAGATATTGAGCTTGATGTTAACCTCATTGTCCCTTCATAAGTTATACAAAGTCTATCCCATAGTCCTTTCCTTTTGCAAGTGGAAACCCGCATGTAGTCTTCTTAGATTTTAAAGCACAAAAGAAATTGTTCAACATTTCATTTATTGTGCTAAGTCACGTTCTTCTAAGTCCATCTTAAAAGGTTTTACCCTAACTCCATCAACTAATCTAGTTGGTTTTGTTACCTCCTGGACTAACATCCACATACGATAATCAAGTGACTGTAAGAAAGTAGACATGCGTGTTTTCCAAAATAAAAAAAGAATATTGTCAAACAGTGGAGGTCTAGTATAGAGTAACCCTCAGGTGTGTTTCGTTTCCGAAGTAGCATCTACGTTAATAAAAAAATAGTTTAAACTTATGATTTTGAAACGACCTCTGATACCACTTGTTGAGTCTAGTAATTAGTTGTTAGACTAAATGAATGTCCCAAGGCTACACAGAGGGGTGAATTGGTTTTTAAAAATTTAAACCCTTTTGAAAATTTTGAACCGAAATAAAATTTTTTTATTTTTAGAAAATGTTTTTCAACCACGAGTTTTTAAACAAAAAAAATGTGGGAAAGTAAAAAAGTAAAGTTAATGACACAAGATTTATAGTGGTTCGGTCTTAAACAGACCTACCACTCCCAGGCACCTTGAGTATTGCACTAATACCAATAGTGACTCTCCTTTTGACCCACAGAAGGCAGAGAGCTTTACAAACACTCTTTTCACCACCCGGTGCGGCAGAGAAGTCGTCCTTTACACAATTCCCAGTGTTGGCAGAGAACCTTCCGTCCTTTACACTCCCTAGTATGGGAGAGAACACCTCCTTTTACACTCTTTGTAGTGGGCAGAGACCCTCAGTCTGTTACACTCTCCAAGTGTGGCAGCGAACCCTTGGTTTCGACACTCCAAGTGTAGGCAGCGACCTTCGGTGTTCACTCTCCAAGTGTAGGCAGCGAACCTTCGGCTGTTCACACTCTCCAAGTGTAGGTAGTGAACCCTCGGTTGTCACACTCTCCAAGTGTCGGCAGCGAACGGATCTCCTGACAGATCTTCACAAGAAATCTAGAAGGAAGAAAGAAAAGAGTGAGGTAATCCAATTTACAAGTAGAGATCTTACCTTTAAACACCAAGTGAAGTCTTCACACTCCAGTGGTAGGAATCCTCCTTTGAATGCTCTCTCACACTCTCTCCTTAACTTTTCTTTAATAGGCACGAAGATCAAATGACTAAAAAGATTGGGTGGCAATCTAATTTGGACTATTTACACAAAGATAAGAAACCCTCTCAAAAATTGCAAGTTTTAATTATGTACGCAGTGGATCATCCGTACGATTGTGGATCATCCTGGACGATATTTCTTAAAGCCTTGAAACGAACCTCTTTGTATATGTGTACGAATATTTTCGTACAAGTGATCTCCCGTACGAACCAAGTTCGTCCGATACGAACGGTTATTACAAAGGTCGGTTCTAAAAACAAAAAAAACGAACGTCCTAAGTCGGTTGTATCGTTGGCGAAAATTGGTTCGTCGGACGAAATTCTTACAGAGACCAGATCGTCCTGGAACGATATTTAATTTCTCTTGACGAAATCTTACAGAGAGCAAATCATCATGTATGTAATTTAATTTCGTCTGGACGAAAATCTTCAGAGATCAGATCGTCTGGACGATATTTAATTTCGTCTGGGATAAAATCTTTTACAAAGACCAGATCATTCCTGGACGATTATTTAATTTCTTTGGAGAAAATCTTACAGAGAGCAAATCGTCATGTACGATTATTTAATTTCGTCTGGACGAAAAATCTTATAGAGAAACAAATCATCCGGACAATTTTTAATTTCGTCCTGGACGAATAGGACTTAGAAAATTTTCTGACCTGTTCCTATTCGTTCCATGTGATCTTAATAGGAGATATAATGTCTGATCGTCCTGTACGAAATATCGTCCCGTATCGATCAGTATAAATTTTATATGATCTCCTTATGTGTGTGTGTATGTTTTTATCACTCAATTACAATCACTCCCTTTCAAGTTTATTTCAAAGAAAAGTACAAGCTTACAATTCACAAATTATTACATGCTGAATTTGATTTGAAGTCTTGTAGTCTGGAGTTCGATTTTCCTAAATGTTAGTTTACACAAGAGCAAATCAAATCTTCTAAATTTATTAGGAGATATAACTACACATTTGAACATAATGTTTGGGATCATCAAAACTATACAAGTTGTAAATGTAAGACATGCAAATAGCTACTTCTTTACAGTCTGATCGTCCAGGTGATCAGTATTGGCCGGGATGATTAGACACAGATGATCGTCTTGAGGAGTCAGGCCGGACGACCATTGAAAAGTAGATCGTCTCAGGATATTAGGTGGATGTCTAGGACGATGCTAAAAATGGATCATACGACCGAATTTAAAATGTTTTAATCATGTGCCACGTGTATCGTCTCGGACGAACAGTGGATCGTCCAGGATCGATTTATCCAAAAATGGATCATCCGATGATTTTAAAGATTTTAAACATATTGACACGTATATCGTCTAGGACGAACATGTGTATCGGTCGGGACGATAACAATAAATACGTCATCTAGGACGAAAGAAGTATCAGCCAGGACGATCAAGATGATTGTAGCAGAGTTCGACTCATATCTTCCAGGATGATAAATGATCATCCAGGATGATTAGAGCAAAAAGTCAGAATATTCGCAAATGGAGTTTTTTTTGGAGCACGAAAAGGAGATCATCCAGGATGTATAAAACATCATCCAAGGATGATGTGACAAAAAATTTCAAATCGAACGAGGGATGGAGATAATCAGAGAAGGCCCAAAAACAAACAAGATAAAAAATAACAATGAATAACAAAAGAAAAAAAGTTTTTTTTTAATCAAGGCATGAACATGATATAGTCTCCATGTGATTGATTTTAAAATTTCTAAGTTAATGAGTTTAACAACTTCAAAAATCCTCTAAAACGGTAAATATTACGATCAGGTTAACTAAGCTCGGACTTCTTTTAGGGCAAAATCTTCTTTTGAATCAAGAGGCCTAACTTAGAAAAATATTTGGATAAGAAAAAGAGATCCAATCAAGACATGGTATTAGAAAATATTTTACAATCGCGAAATTTGAAATCAAGTCTTTAAAAAATCTCAAGTGATACATGAAATCTTCTATGTTTTAGAGTTGGAGGAAAGGAAGATAGCTTGCTTTTTGATAGGCACATTTTTTGCCTCTGTCCATTGAATGGCGCACTTTGCATATCTTTGATTTTTGATACATTTATGTATATTTTGTTTTCATTTTGACGTCATTGCGCATCTTTTATTTTTGGCCATTGGCCACTTTTTTTTCATTATTTTGCAAGCTAGATTCTTTTCCAAAAACTCTAAAAATTTTTTAGTTGTGAGTATATCTTATAAAATATTAGAGAAGAAAAACTCACTCTCTAATATAGGGAAGAATAATCATAAAAACAAAATCAAAAAATCATGTGAGAGATACATTGACATGATAACGAGAAATTTTGAAGTAACATAAAAACTTTGATTATTATAGTATAAGCTAGATTACTGTAGCAAGGTAGAAATATTCTCAATTACAAAATCTAGTTGTTAATTTGAGATAGACTTTTGGTTAGAAAAAAATTTATACCACCAAATAGGTTATAGAAAGAGACCGTCAACGGTATTTTTTACCCTTTAGTAGATTAGGAGATGTAAAATATTAACTACAAATTTTCAAAATAAAAAAGAAGGCATAAGATATCAATTTAGCGATGATTTGAAAAGGAAAAAACAAAGCAAGGCATATGAAAATGAAGTACCAAGACAAAATAAAAACTAACTAAATAAAAAATAACTAGCAAAGAAATCAGCAGATAAAATCAATAGAAATCAAGTTCATGCATAATGTTAATCACACCCAATTTGGTACTTAAATTGCTGAAAGTGTCGAAGGCTAGTAGTTTTGTAAAAATGTTAGCCAGTTGATTCTCAGTCGCCACATGATGTAACTCAATGTCTCCTATTCACATGGTCTTTAATAAAGTGATGCCTAATGTCAATGTTCTTAGTCCTTGAATGTTGGATAGGATTCTTAAATGCATATGGAACTAGTGTTGTCACAAAGAACGAGAATGGTGCTATAGGTAATCCTAAATCTAGTACTTGTTATTTTATATCCAAAGGACTTGGGCCACACACTTCCTAAAGCAATGTACTCAGCTTCAGCAGTGGAAAGGCATAGAGTTTTGCTTTCTACTAGACCAGGAGACTAAAGACTGTCCTATAAATTTGCAAGTTCCAGAAGGCTTTTTTCTATCCACTTACATCTTGTAAAATCAGAATTAGAAAATCAATAATCTCAAAAGAAGTGTTATGCCTAGGGTACCATATTCCTAGGTTTTGGGTGTCCCTGAAGGTATCTAAGAATTCTTTAACTGTAGTAAGGTGGGATTCCTTAGGGTCAGCTTGAAATCTAGCACAATGATAATGCTAAATATTATATCAGGTCAGCTAGCAGTCAAGTAAAGTAAAGATCCAATCATCCCTCTGTACTTCTTTGATCAACTGATTTTCCATTTGGTCCTTGTCTAATTGAATTTTTGAGGTCATGAGGTATAATTGGCTTGAATTTATCCATTTCATATTTCATCAAAATGTTCTTTATGTACTATGTTTGGCTCAAAAAAGTTCATCATCTTATTGTCTAATGCTAAACCCAAAAGTTGGACATTCTCTCATTTTAATGATCCAAGCTCTTACTCAATGTTTTAGAAAAATCATCACATAACCTTTTATCGAAGATCTAAAAATTATATCACGACATATATCTCAACAATGAGTAAATCATCTCCTACTTTCTCAAGAAAGGGTGGTGTCTACACTCCCTAACAAACTCCCTTTATAGTAAGAATGTGCTAATCCTACTCATACCAATCTCCTGGGTGCCTACTTTAATTATAGGCCTTTTTTAATTTGAAAATGATTTGTAAATTGGGAACTCTCAAAACCTGGGGGTTGTTCTACAAACACAATCCTCTTTTATTTCCCCATTTAAAAAGGCACTTTAACGTCCACTTGGAAAAGCATAATCCCTTATAATATGTAAAGCTAATAGCACTCTATGGCTTTCCAATCTAGCTACAGAGAAAAAGTCTCCTCAAAATCTATCCCTTCTTTTTGGTTATACCCCTTAGCCATTTTCTTGCCATATTCCTAACCACACTCAAGAATCATTCACCTTATTCTTAAAGATCCACTTGGTTCCAACTACACTTTGTCCCTTAGGTTTTCTACAAGCTCCTGAACATCATTCCTAACAAATTGGTCTAGCTCCTCCTACTGGCTAAGATCCAAAACTCATCAGAAAGGGCTTGGTTTATGTTGGTGGGTTCAATCATTGAGATCAAGGCAGAGTGGCTCACTTCCTTCCAAAGTCCATGTCTAGTCCTAACGCCCTCAAAAGGGTCTCTTAAGATCAGATCTTTAGGATGACTCAAAGAGTATCTCCAATCTCTAGGCAGGTGTGTGGAGGTTCAACCCTTTCCTCCAGATCTACATTTTCTACTCCTTGGGTGACCTCTCCTACTACTTCAGTGTTCGGTGCTCTACCCTCTTCTCTAAATTTTTACTCAAGTGGTAATCTCTCTAACATCATCATCATCCTCACAACTCTAGGCTTTCTAGGATCAGTCTCATCAAATACTACATGTGTAGTCTCTTCCACCACCAAAGTCTCTTTTAAACACCCAAAAAGACTTCCCAATACTAGAATATCCTAAGAACACTCCTTTATCAGATTTTGGGTCAAATTTCTAAGTGAGACTTTCATTGTTGTGAATGAAACCTTACAACATGAAGGTGGGAAGGATTGGGTGTCCTACACTTAAGATCTCATAGGGTGTCTTATCTAATTTGGTTTTAACATTCACCCTATTCAACATATAACAAGTTGTGTTAACCGCTTCAGTCCAAAAGTATTTTGGAAGTGAATACTCAGCAAGTCATGGCTCTAGCGGCTTCTGCTAAGGTCCAGTTCTTCCATTCAGCTACCCTATTCTACTGAGGGGTCGTAGGAGCTAAGACGTTGTGGCTAATCCCTTTGTCCTCACAAAAATCTCCAAATCTCTCATTTTTAAACTCTCCCCCATGGTCACTATGCATGGTCAAGATCTCACAAACTGGCTTTCTTTGAATCCAAGTGAAGAAGGCTCTAAACTCATCAAAGGACTCATTTTTGTGAGATAGAAATCTAATTCAAGTAAATCTCGAGTAGTCATCGACAATCACAAAACCATAGACTTTTCCTCCTAAGCTAGCAGTGCTAACGGGTCCAAACAAATTCATGTGAAGGATTTCTAAAGGTCTAGAGGTGTAATGTCCTTAATGGAGTGAAAAGTGAGGTGGATTTGCTTTCTTATTGGCAAGCCTCACAAAGGTGGTCTTTTGAAAACTTAAGCTTGAGGACACCCTTCTAATATGGTCTTTTTGGGTCCCTTTTAAGTATTTCATCTGGCATGACATAATCTCTGTTCTATACCATGAATCATCAATAGCAATTTTTAAGCAAAATGAAGCGCACATTCAATGTTATTTAAATCAAGCATGTAAACGTTGTTGATTTACTTTCTTGTAAAATAAGTTTATTATTTAAGCTCATAATGCATGAATTTGTCAAAATTTTATGATGAAGCCCTTGTCGCAAGCTGACTAATGCTGAGCAAGTTGTGGTTTCAGTCCATCTACAAGCAAAACATTTTCAATCAGAAGATTCTTGGAATTACCAATTATACCTCCTCCTACCCCTTCCTGGTGGTGTTGTCTCCAAGAGTCACCTTGCCTTCTTCCTGGTCTCCCAGCACTATGAATTGATTGGCATCGCCAGTCATATGTCGAGAGCATCCGTTGTTCAAGTACCACATGCTCTCTGAGGCCTTTTATGAGAGCTTGCCTACAAAATTATCAAATAATCAGATTTAGGAACCCAAACATTTTGGGTTCTTCTTATGGAAGTTGAATGCAATGCATGTTGTGGATCATGTAACTTGGGTCTCAGACCAAATGTAGGCTATAGTGAATGGTGCAAGTGTGTTCTATGTATCTTAGCATGCACCATGAAAAAAACATCTACTACAGGAAAAGGATGCACTAATCAGCTCCTATGGTGATGCTTTTTATGTGATGCATGAAATGAAGATTTTTTATTTTCAAAGGTTTTTAAAATTTTCTAATTTTTTAAATTATTTTTCTTACTTAGAATGGGAAAAATTTAAAGAATCATGAGAATCAGATAACTCAGCTGCTTTTTGTTTAATGCATCAAAGTAATCAAGTAAAGCCATGTGATTTGAATCAATTGTTGAATGATCTTTGAGAAGAATTTTATGCTCTTTTATAAATGAAAAAAAATTCAAATTTCAGGCTAGCATGAGTTTTCTTAAGTTTCCTATTGATGCATGATTTTTTCAGACAACTTCATTGAAGTTGCATTGGTTAGTTCATATACTCTTCTTGGTCACTTTGACCAAGATTATTATCTGGCATAAGCACAGTTTGTTGTCTCCTCCTTAGGTTCAATTTTAGAGGAATCTTATGCAGAATCTGCCCAGAACGCCTTTTGGAATCGCTTCTTACTCTTGTCCTTTTTAGGTTTGGTTTCTCCTCACCCTTCTTCTTACATGGGTGGTGCGTTAAGCATAGGACAATCAGCTTAATGTTCCTAGGCTTCCTGCATTAAAAGAAAATTATTTCATCAGAATCTTAAAATTTTTTCTACCCTATACCTTTATTCCATTTTGATGATTCTTTTGATTCTTCCTTAGAAAGCTCTTAAATTGCCTAATGATTAAAGCAACATCATCGCTTTCAGACCCTGAAGAGTTAGTGTCCGAATCGTTCACCTTAAGTGCCACCGTTTTCTCCTTCTTCCTTTCACCTACATCAAGATTTCTTTGGTTCACCCCTTGCTCGTAAGCAATGAGTGAACAAGTAAGTTATCGATCGAATATGTATTTTAAATCTTTAGATTCAGAATTGCAGTAATTTGCATCAAAAGAAGAAGGAAAATATCATAATTTTTTTTTACTTTTTTATAGTTAGAAAGTTCTCTTCCTAATGCATGCAATGAAGTACAATCTAAGTAAACCTTGTATACATTTCAAAATCGATTCAGAAGGTTCCATACAAAAAAGTTCGTAATCAAGCAAGAGGATATTCAAACGGATTGTTTGACTTCATTAGTACCTTCACAGGTGATACACAATTTATCCCAAATTTCTTTCCAGTAGTGTATGTGAAAACACGCATGTAATCTTCCAATTTCAAAGCACAGAAAAAAAAGTTCAAATATTTTGCATTTAATTATGGTAAATCCCTGCATCTAGAGCCATCAGTTAAAGGAAGTGGAACCGTAAAACCATTCAATTTTCTAATTGGAGGTGTATAACCATCCTTAACAAGCATCCACATGCGATAATCAATTGATTGTTAAAAACGTAGACATGCGAGTTTTACAAAAATCAAAAGGATGTTATCAAACAAGTGGTGGGTAATAGAATACCATTCCGATCATTATTACGATTTCTGTTGTTTGCCATAGATAAAAATTCAAAAAGTTTTCAACTTAGTTTTTTATGAATCAGCTCTGATACCACTTAAAGTTTATTAGAGATGTTAAGCCCTTAAGAACTAGCCTGAGGCTAACCAAGAGGGGGGGGGGGGGATGAATGGTATTTAAAAAAAATGTCTTTACGTAAAAACACAAGTAAAAACAAAAACACCATAGAAATTAGGGTGCCTCCACTGCTCGGAGGCACCTCCGAGTATTGCACTAACTAAGTATCTCTCTTTTGCTCCCACAGTTTGGCGGAGAAGCTTTACAACAGACTCTTTTTCACTAACCCCGATGCGACAGAGAACCGAATCCTTTTGCTTCCCCTTGAAGGGGCAGAGAACCCAGACCTTTTGCTGTAGTAGACCTCCCAAGAACCTCCCAAGGACAAACGACAAAAAATGGAGATGAGACTTGGAACCTTGCTTGGAGCAACCTTTGTAATCCCTCTCACAAACTCCCCCTCACAAGTTCCTCCTCTCTCTCTCTCTCTCTCTCTCTCTCTCTCTCTCTCTCTCTCTCTATCTCTCTCTCTCTCTCCCAAGGCTCTATTATGTCAAGATAATAACACTCAAGGTCTTTTTGCATGAGAAAATTTTGGTCCTTTAAATAGAATTTCAAGAAGTGACATTATCGTCCAGTATGATAGGAATATCGTCATAGACGATCAGTATAAAATAAGGTCAATCAGCCGAGACCTTTGGTACGATCAGAAGAAAATTGGTTACATCATCCAGGTCGATACAATATCATCCAGCCGATTAGTTCAAATTTGAGTACAATCATCCTAAACATCACACGGATTAGTGCTTGCCGATGTCAATCATCCAAGACATCGTTCGGGGTCGATTCTGCGATCGGCCGGTGATGTGATCATATCAATCAACCTTAATTACTTTTCATAATTTCCAGATTAATTTAGGCAATTGTTGCAGTATCGTCCAGGCCGATATGGAGATTGCCGGGCCAATATTTTAAAATAAAGAATTCCTAAATTGATCATGGCGGCTAATTCTTTCTTATTTGAGCCTATTATCCTGGCCGATATAAGTGCCGTCCAGGGAGATTTGCTTATGATGTATGCTTAACTAGGATGCTCTAATTAGGGTTTCAGTTTTTAGTTGAATCATCCTGGCCGATATTAACATCGTCCAGGTGATGTACTCAAAATAAAAAAAATTAGAAAACCCCTCAAGTGTGTGTGTGCAGGTTACTTAGCATTAGGACCACTTTTATAATTGACTCAAGAAAGGAAAAAAATACATACTTGACTCAACCTAAATCTACCAGTCTTGAGCTGGCTTGAGTTGCATTCGGTCTGTGTCCGAAAAATAGGCATGATAGTCATAGAGAAAAACATGAATGTTTGCTATCATCAAAGTCTAATCCATAATCTCAGATTCACAACAATTTGCAATTTAAAAAAAAAAAAACCAAGGAAATGATAATTGTTTAAATTAGGATGTACACGAAGGACGTTACCACCACTAGATGTTATATCCTAAGGAAAGGAAGAATGCTAACCTAAAGGAAATGAAAACTTGGTTAAACTACGATAAGGCCACGAAAGGAATTGTCTACCACTAGCAGGTCTAATCCTAAGGAAGGAAGAATCCTATCATAAAGGCAAAGAAAACTTGATTAACTAGGATGATGCAATGAAGGGCATTATTCACCACTTGCACGTTAATCCTTAGAAAAGGGAAAAAAGCTAACAATAGGAAATAAAAATTAGATTAAACTTGGATGGTGCCAAGAAGGGCTTTATTCACCACTAGCATGTCAAATTTTAAGGAGAAATAGTTCCAACATAAGGAAAAAGAAAACTATATTAAAACTAGGATGGTGTCATGAGCGTATGGTCCACCACTAGCACGTCTAATGAAAAGGAAGAATCCTAACCTAAAGTAAAGAAAATGGATTAAATTAGGATGGAGCCACAAAGGTCATTGTCCACCCCTAGAACTTTTAATCCTATGGAAGGTAGAATTCAAGCCTAAAGATTTTTTATTAAACTATGATGTGCCACGAGGCATTATCCACCAGTTGAACATCTAATCCTTAGGAAAGAAAGAATTTTAATATAAAGGAAAAGAACTAGATTAAACTGGGATGGTGTCACGAAGGGCATTATCCACCACTAGCACCTAAATTTACGGAAAGGATTCCTCATTTGCCTTAGACAGGAAGTTTTCTGAGGCATTTCTATTGGGCTTCTTCACTAACACCTTTTGTCTCTTGCTTGATGAGGCCATTGACGATTTGAAGTAGAAAGGGATTGAAAGAGAAGTTTGGAAGTGTGATTGTTGAGTTAGAAAGCCTTCATATTTAAAGAAAAATGATACGTTCGTCCTGGACGAAAACAGTTCATCCTGGACGAAAATCATCATTCGTCGGGACGAAAATATTTCGTACAGACGATCCATTTTGTCCAAAATGTAACGGCTTTTCGTAATCAACACAACTTATGATGCGTCCCTTCATACAGGCTTTTTGACTTGACCGATCGTACAGACGAAATAATTTCGTACAGACGATCCAAAAGTAACTTAATTTCCAGTCGCTTGAAAACCGTCCCCTACAATGAAATGACATTTGTTCGTCTGTACGAACCAAAAATTCGTACATACGAAATCCATATTTAAAATGTCTTATCCACTCAACCGTTGCATTCAATCGTCTCAACGTTTGAGAAAAAGAAAAAATTTCGTCCTGGACGATTGTCAGATCGTACAGACGATCTAATTAAAAACTGCTCTCAAAATGGTTAAAATTCACGCAAACCAATTTATCTCACATCGTCCAGTACGAAACAAAAGTCGTCCCGGACGATTTCTTCCAATTTTTGAATTTTGAATTTTTAATTTAAGGAAATCAAACTAAACATTTAAAAACACAGAAAACATAAAATAAAAACTTACACTAAAAAACAAGTTCATTCAAAAAACACACAAAAAATTCACAAAATCAAAAATAAAACAAAAACATAAATATCAATGTTGCAAAATAATTTTGTTTAGGCATTTAAATCAATAACACCTAGCCTTGTTCTTAAAGTACTGAAGGTATCAAGGGCTAAAGGTTTTGTAAAAATGTCTGCAAGTTGATTTTCAGTTGAAACATGTGTGAGTTCAATTTCTCCTTTGGATACATGATCCCTTATGAAATGATGTCTTATATCAATGTGTTTGGTTCTAGAATGTTGAATAGGATTTTTGGAAATGCAAATAACACTAGTATTGTCACAATAAATTGGAATAGTGCCTACAGATAATCCTAAATCAATCAACTGTTGTTTTAACCAAAGTACTTGTGCCACACAACTTCCTAATGCAATATATTCTACTTCTGCAGTAGATAGAGCTACTGAATTTTGTTTTCTACTGGACCAAGAAACTAATGAATTTCCAATGAATTGACATGTTCCAGAAGTGCTTTTCCTATCCACTCTACAGCCTACAAAGTCAGAATCTGAATAACCAATAATTTCAAAAGAAGAGCTAAACTTAGGATACCAAATTCCTAAGTTTTGAGTTCCTAGTAAGTATCTTAAAATCCTTTTCACTGCTATCAAATGTGATTCTTTTGGATCTGATTGAAATCTAGCACATAAGCAAACACTGAACATAATATCAAGTCGGCTAGCAGTCAAGTAAAGCAAAGATCCAATAATCCCTCTATATTTCTTTTGATCAACAGATTTTCCCTTAAGGTCCTTATCCAACTGAACTGAGGAACTCATTGGTGTACTAACAGGTTTAGCATTGTCCATTTCATATTTCTTGAGGATGTCCTTAATATATTTAATTTGACTAAGAAATGTCCCTTCCTCAAGTTGCTTGATGCTAAAACCTAGACAGTAATTTAAATCTCCCATTAGACTCATTTCAAATTCACTACTCATTGTATTAGAAAAATCATCACAAAGATTTTTATTTGAAGATCCAAAGATGATATCATCCACATAAATTTGAACAATGAGTATTTCCTTTCCAAATTTCTTTAAGAAGAGAGTTGTATCCACACTTCCTTTTTCAAAAGATCTTTCAAGTAGAAAAGTGCTCAATCTCTCATACCAAGCCCTAGGTGCCTGTTTCAATCCATATAATGCCTTTTTTAACTTAAAAACATGGTTTAGGTATTTTGAATTTTCAAATCCTGGAGGTTGTTCTACAAAAACATCTTCTTCAATAACACCATTCAAAAAGGCACTTTTGACATCCATTTGAAACAATTTAAAACTTTTAAAATAGGCAAAGGTAAGTAAAACCCTAATTGCTTCAAGTCTTGCTACAGGGGCAAAGGTCTCCTCAAAATCAATTCCTTCAATTTGATTATACCCCTTAGCAACTAATCTAGCCTTATTTCTAATGACTACTCCTAAGTCATTCATTTTATTTTTGAACACCCACTTAGTTCCAACAACACTTTGATCTTTTGGCCTTGTAGTTAATTCCCAAACTTTATTTCTTACAAATTGATTTAACTCTTCTTGCATGGCTAATATCCAAAATTCATCAGAAAGTGCCTGATCAATATTAGTGGGTTCTATGGTTGAAATAAAGGCTGAATGATTGACTTCCTTATTTAATCCACGCCTACTTCTAACACCCTCACTAAGTTCTCCTATAATCAATTCTCTTGAGTGGTTTTTAAAAAATCTCAAATCTCTAGGCAAAGGGTTTTCTCTTTCCAAATTTTCTTCCATATTTTCTTCCAAATTTAATCAATCAATCTTTTGGGAGTTTTCTTCAATTTCTTCTTCAACAATATTTGGCTCTTCTAAATTTCCAGATTCATCAAATACAACATGTGTGATTTCTTCAATAACTAAAGTTCTTTTGTTGAATACCCTATAAGATTTTCCAACACTTGAATATCCAACAAAAATTCCTTCATCTGATTTTGGATCAAATTTTCTTAAGGCAGATTTTCCATTATTATGAATGAACACCTTGCAACCAAAAACATGCAAATGAGACAAATTTGGTGTTCTACCTTTTAGTAACTCATAGGGTGTTTTATTTAAATTCGATCTCATATTCACCCTATTCAGAACATAACATGCAGTGCTAACCGCCTCAGCCCAAAAATATCTAGGAAGTGAGTATTCTGCCAACATTGCTCTGTCGGCTTCTATTAATGTTCTGTTTTTCCTTTCAACTATCCCATTTTGTTGAGGGTTCTAGGTGCAGAAAAATTGTGATCAATCCCTTTTTCTTTACAAAAATTTTCAAATCTTTCATTTTCAAATTCTCCTTCATGATCACTTTGTAAAGACATTATTTCACATCCTAGTTTTCTCTATATCCAAGTTGAAAAATTTTTGAATTCCTCAAATGATTCACTTTTATGAAAAAGAAATCTAACCCAAGTGAATCTTGAGAAATCATCCACAATAACAAATCCGTATACCTTCCCTCCTAGACTTACAGTTCCTACTGGTCCAAAAAGATCCATGTGAAGAATTTCCAATGGTTTACTAGTTCTAAGATCATTATTGGACTTAAAAGAGGACTTCACTTGTTTTCCTAATTGACATGCATCACAAAGGTGGTCCTTAGTAAAGTCTAATTTTGGTATACCTCTTACTAAATTCTTTTGGGTAATTCTCCTAAGATTTTTCAAACTAGAATGATAAAGTCTCCTATGCCAAAGCCACGATTCATCAGAAACAGTTTTCAAACAGAAAGCAATAGGAGTATGAAATGAATTCAAATCTAGCATGTAAACATTGTTTACCCTTTTTCCATTTAAAACTTCTTTACCATTTAGGCTTAATATGTAGCTAGTAGGTAAAAATTTCACATTATATCCCTTGTCACATAGCTAACTTATACTTAACAAATTATGCTTTAAGCCTTCAACCAATAACACATTGTCTATAAATTTTTTTTTGAAATTACCAATCATACCAGATCCAACCACTTTCTTTGTGGTATTATCTCCAAGTGTAACCTTGCCTTCATTCCTGGCTTCTAGCGATATGAATTGTGTAGTGTCTCCAGTCATATGCTTTGAACATCCGCTATCCAGGTACCATATGCTCCCACGAGGTCTTGTGTGAGAGCAATCCTGCAAAAATATCAAATGTTAGACCTGGGAACCCAAACAAGTTTGGGTTCTCCTTTTAGCAATTTATAATCAGATGCATGTATGATATGTCTAGGTTTATGCATCTTAGGTCTCCACACCAAATTAGATTTCATCATCAAGGTACAGGTGTGAGCTATATGTCCCAAAATTTCACAATTATTACATTTAACATTAGGAAAAATATTCCTAAGTTTTCTTCCTTGTGATTGTCTTCTAAGGGATTTCATGAATTTAGGATAATATTTAGGATTTGTAAAATCTTCTAGTCTGGGGGGTTTTCTATTATCCTCGAGAGCTCTTATAGTTAGTTTATAAAATAAATTCATATCTTCCAAAATTCGTTTGGTATAATTGATTCTATATGCTTTGCTCTCTGATTCATCTTTAAAATTTTTATAATCTTTTTCAAGATCAGCATAGGATGATTTTAGATTTTCAAAATTCTTATTCAAGTCATCATATTCATCAAGTAGTTTTATGTGGTTGTCATCTATTAATGCATGATCTTTCCTAAGGATTTCATATTCCTTCTTGAGCTCTTTAAATTCTAAACTTAAACTAGCATGCATCTTTTTTATTTTCCTATATGCATCATGCATGTGTTCAGAAACTTCAAATAATTCATCATAGGTTAAGTCACATACCTCTTCTTGATTTGAGTGATCCACATTGTCTGCCATCAAGCAAAGATTAGTGACTTCTTCTTCTTTTTCCGTCTCAGATGAGTCTGAAGCTGAGTCCGCCCAGAAAGCTCTTTGAAACTTCTTCTTGCCCTTCTTTACCATAGGTTTCTCCTCCACCTTCTCCTTACCAGGAGTGGCTTTTAGTTTTGGGCAATCAGTCTTAATATGACCTAATTTTCTGCATTCATAACAAATCACTTCATTAGAAACCTTGCCATTTATGTTAAACTTACCTCTACTCCATTGTTGGCGTCTCTTCTGCTTCCTCTTTAAAAAGCTTCTGAATTGTCTAGTCATCAGTGCAATATCATCTTTATCCTCAGGTTGTGAGTGTTCACTCTCTGACTCTTCCACTTTTAGTGCTATATTCTTCTCCTTTCGAGATTCACCTGCATCAATCTTTCTTTGACTTACTCCTTGCTCATAAGCAATGAGTGAACCAAGAAGATTGTCAATAGAATAAATGTTTAAATCTTTAGACTCTGTAATTGCAGTAATTTTTGCATCATAAGCAGTAGGTAAACAACGAAGAATCTTATTGACCATTTCAGCATTAGTTAATTCCCTACCAAGTGCATGCAAAGAAGTGACAATTTGTGTAAATCTTGTGTACATGTCGGAAATAGAATCATTAGGTTTCATGCGAAACAATTCATAGTCATGTAACAAGATATTGAGCCTTGATTGTTTAACCTCATTTGTCCCTTCATAAGTTATACAAAGTCTATCCCATATGTCCTTTCCGCTTTTGCAAGTGGAAACCCGCATGTAGTCTTCAGATTTTAAAGCACAAAAGAAATTGTTCAAACATTTGACATTTAATTGTGCTAAGTCACGTTCTTCTACAGTCCAATCTATAAAAGGTATTTCTACCATAACTCCATCAACTAATCTAGTTGGTTTTGTGTAGCCATCCTGGACTAACATCCACATACGATAATCAAGTGACTGTAAGAAAGTAGACATGCGTGTTTTCCAAAAATTAAAAGGAATATTGTCAAACAGTGGAGGTCTAGTGATAGAGTAACCCTCAGGTGTGTTTCGGTTTCCGAAAGTAGCCATCTACGTTAATCAAAAAGTAGTTCAAACTTATGATTTTGAAACGACACTCTGATACCACTTGTTGAGTCTAGTAATTAGGTTGTTAAGCCTAAGTGAATGTCCCAAGGCTACCAAGAGGGGGGTGAATTGGTAGTTTAAAAAATTTAAGTCCCCTTTTTTGAAAATTATTGAACCGAAATAAAATTTCTTTTAAATTTTGTAGAAAAATGTTTTTCAACCACAGAGTTTTTAAAATAGAAATATAAAGTGCGGAAACGTAAAAATAGTAAAGTAAATGACACAAGATTTATAGTGGTTCGGTCTATAACCAGACCTACATCCACTCCCCAGAGGCACCATCTGAGTATTGCACTAATACCAATAGTGACTCTCCTTTTGCATCCACAGTAAGGCGGAGAAGCCTTTACAACACACTCTTTTCACCACTCCCCGGTGCGGCAGAGAACCGTCCGTCCTTTTACACAATTCCCAGTGTTGGCAGAGAACCGTCCGTCCTTTCACACTCTCCTAGTGTGGGCAGAGAACCCTTCAACTGTTTACACTCTCCAAGTGTGGGCAGAGAACCCTTCGGCTGTTCACACTCTCCAAGTGTCGGCAGAGAACCAGATCTCCTTGACAGATCTTCTCACAAGAATCTAGAAGGAAGAAAGAAAAGAGTGAAGTAATCCCAATTCACAAGTAGAGACTCTTACCTTTGAACTCCAAATGAAGCCTTCTCGCTCCAGTGGTAGGAATCCTCCCTTGAATACTCTCTTCCACTCTCTCCTTGGCTATTCTCTCAAGAGGCACGAAGATCAAATGACAAAAAGATTGGGTGGCAGTCTAATTTGGACTATTTATACAAAAGACAAGAAAAATTTCCCAAAAACTACAAGTATTCAATTCTGTACGTAGTGGATCGTCCTGTACGATCGTGGATCATCCTGGACGATTTTACTTAAATGATCTGAAATGACCCTATTTGAATATATGTACGAAATGTCTTCGTACAGCTGATCGTCCTATACGAACTAGGTTCGTCCAGTACGAACGGTTATTACAAGGTCGGTTCTAGAAACTAGTGAAAACTGTCCTAAGTCGGTTAATCGTTTGGACGAAAATTGATTCGTCTGGACTAAAATTTTACAGAGGACCAATCGTCCTGGACGATTATTTACTTCGTCTGGACAAAAAATTTCCAGAGGGACAATCGCCACGGACGATAATTTAATTTCGTCTGGACGAAAATTTTCTAGAGACCCGATCGTCCTGGACGATTTTTAATTTCGTCTGGATGAAAATTTTCCAGAGAACCAGTCACCATGGACGATAATTTAATTTCGTCTGGACGAAAATTTTACAGAGAGCCAATCATCCTGGATGATAATTTATTTCGTCCTGGACGAATAGGACTTAGAAAAAATTTTCCGAGCAAGTTCCTATTCGTTCCATATGCTCTATAGGAGATAACTGTCTGATCGTCAAGTACGAACGTATATCGTCCTATACGATCAATATAAATTTTATATGATCTCCTCATGTGTGTGTGTATGTTTTTATTCACTCAAGTTATAATCACTCCCTTTCAATTTTTTTTATTTCAGAGAAAAGTGCAAGCTTCAAATATTACAGAGTATCTCATGCTGAATTCAATTTGAAGTCATCGTAATCTGGAGTTCGTTTTCCCTGAAATGTTAGTACACACAAGAGCAAATACAATTCTTCCAAAATTGTTAGGAGATAACTACACATTTGAACAATAATGTTTGGAATCATCAAAACTTCATAAGTTGTAAAAATGTAAAGCATGCAAATAACAACTATCTTAACAAATTTGAGAAGATATTTCCTCCAACTTTTTTTAACTTTATGGAGCATCTACCCGTACATTTATCATATGAGGCTATAGTTGATGGACCTATTCAGTATCAATTGATGTAACCTTTCGAAATTTATTTAAATAAGCTTAGGAAGATTTCTAAGAATAAAGTACATACTTAAGGCCTAATACGTGAAGCATATTTAATGTACGAGATCACCCAGTTTTATTTGTATTAGTTTGAAATAGCATCACAATCAATCAACAGTACTACACCTCAAAATATGGGTAAACCATCAAATTTATTTATATTCAATGAAAGTGATGAACCCGTAGGTGCTAGCACCACACACTATTTGACTGGTAAGGAGATGAGAGTTGTCACAATATATGTATTTCTGAACTTTGATGAAGTTAAGTGTTGACCTCATTTTTCAATGAGGTCACTAGTTCCTTCCTGGGTTTTCTTATGGTGACCAAATGATTGAGGGGTGTCTACCACTCAATCATATAGGTCCCATTTAGGACCCAATCCAATCCAATTCAAAAATCACAAACAAAATCTTAGGGCTAAGGACTAAGGATCTGTGATTCATTCCAAGAGAGTTTTCAAATCCCTTGGAACTTAGCCTAATGATCTCTAATTTAGGGTATATCAATTACAAATTTTATAGGCAAGTTTTTAGAATCAATCAAACAAATTTGAGCTAAATCCGACACTGTTAGCTCCTGAGACTAAATCTTTTCTATAAGGCTACAAAACCTTCAGTTATTTATAATGTATGCCACTAAATATGACATTCAGTGGAATTTGATCTTGGGACCCCTTTTAAACCTTACAACAAAACCCATGGCCTTTTTTAAGACCACGTGAACACAAACCTATACTTTCATGTATCTAGTTTGACCATGTGTTAATTAGGGGTCAAAATGACCAAAATGCCCTTTAAGGGTTTTTTTCGTCTTTTCCCCAAAATCCAACATGGAATTCCCTCATCAACCCTCAAAACATATCCCAATGGATCCTATATACTCTTAGGAAAACATTTAACCAAAACCCAGATCATGGGTCAACATGGTTGACCAAGTCAATCTAGGTTGACCCAAAAGCTCCTTAAGGGTCAAAATAGTCATTTGACTAAAGTGACCTCTCTAGACCTTGATACCACCTCCAGAAAACTCCTTGGATCAATCCAAACATGTTGAGCCCAACCTCTGCCGCTAGGTTAACCTAGTTCATCAAGTAAACCCAGGTTGATCAAACTAAATATAAACCTTATGCTAACTCAATCCAAACTCAAATCAATTCCAAATTCAATTAAACTCCTTTGAACACCTTTCCTAGTGGGTTAGACCTAACTGGACATATAGACCTAGTCAATAGTTCACTTAGTCAATTGAGTCAACATCTCACTACATTCTATATTTTCAATCAACCTTATTCATGCACCACTCAAACCCTTTGAGTTTGTCCTTTAATACTTCCGACTTGATTTAATAACGCATGTACTCCCCCCAATCAATCTCACCAGTAAATAAGACCCTTTGACTAGTTAAATAGTCCACTTGAATATTTAAATTCTCCTTTGGAATGGTCAAACTTCATTTTTAACTCCAACGCCATGCTCCAAAGTCATTGGGATGATTCCACGAACAACTCCAAGCTCCCTCCCATGCCATCTCGTCAACCTTGACTAGGTTGACTAGTCAAAAAAGTCAACACCTTCTAGAAAACCCTTTTCATGGTCAACCTCCTACCTCAATCATATCTCTCTCTATTATAGGCTATTGTAGGGATTCTTTTTAAGTGCAAAAGCACTCCTTAATCTCTCCAAACCGAGCTTAGGGCCTAGTTTAGACTTAAAGGGTAATTGGTCCCCTTCATGAGCCTAAACCACCCAGGGTTAGAAGCTTTTCCCACCTTTCCCACTGCCACCCAATAATTTGTGTCATCTAGCTATGATCTAATGGAGGCCTCTGATTAATTAGGCTCATCCATTTACTCCTAGATCATTTGAATAAGGTAAACTCTCCTAAATAACTCTCATTCTTTATCTAACATTTTGTCACTCCCTCTAGCCTCCCAGCGCTTCATTACACTTTGTTTGAACTCTCCTTGGTGTCCTCTTACCTTCCAAATTAAAACCCCACCATCAATGTCCCGCCGACGACTAGATCTCTGGCAAACTAGGGAGTTTTCCATCCTAAGCTTTGCCAGCTCGATCTAGTTTATGTTGGACTAAAGATTCAAGAGGGAAAACATACATGGATAGTTTACAAACTCTATCGTATCAAGACCTCAAAGATCCAGTGGTAAAATCCCTAAAAAACCGTAGCTCTAGGTCACTACACTTTGATTGAAATAACTTTTTTTAAAGTGCATTTTAAATAGTGTTTTTTATTCCCCATGATTTTTATTCATCCCTAGTAGCTAGGTTTAAAATTTCAAGTTATATGATCATTCTAATGGAGAGGACAAGGAGAAATAGTAATCATAGGGCATTTCTATAGTCTCTGTTAATTGAACTTTTTTTTTGACCATTAATTACATGATAAATAGCCCAAATCATGTTGTTCTACAGCTTTGTTTGACCACTCACTCGATCTCGAGGCCAATGCTTCTATCCAGCTTGATATGGGCCCGTTGAATCAAACCACGAAAGATCCAATGGCCTCCAGCTTTGTTGACTAGAATAATTGGCTCACGCCATCATGGCATTGCATCTCGTATTAGCATTAATGACCAATGATTATCACAGTAAAATCATTAGCCACTAATGCTCGCTTGTTAATGCAATTTTGAACCCACAGTCTAGATGATGCTATGTAGCTTTCCGTTACCATGGAATCGATATGATGCTTTGGATTGTGCCGCGTGGCCAGCCATTATACCCTTTGCCGTTGCCATTAACATAATTAATTAAATTACAATTTAAATGTTTTTTATTATAGAATCTTACATAATTAATTAAAAATAAATATAAATAAAAAAATTTAATGTTTTCTATGAAGAATCTGATAATGTTATAAACTATAATTTAAAATGAATTTTGAATTAAAATACTTACTTTATTTTTAGTAATTTTAAATACTAAAAAATTTGAGTAATTATCTAATTTTTTAATTAATACTATTTATATTTTAATGAGATATTCAAATACTTTATTTTATAGTATTTAAAAGTTTTAGTGAACAATATTAAAGTATTTGTTTTGAAGTTAATATTAATCTAAAATATTTTATCTAAATATTTTAATTTAAACTCTAATAAACAATTAATGTCATTTAATTTAAAATATTTAATCCAACATTTTTTAGAATTTAACTTGATTATTTTAAGATTTTAAATTTATTCTAAATATCCTAAATATTTAAAAATAATTTAAACTACTTAGATACTTAAGTATTTAATTAATGCTTAATAAATACTTAACCTAAATAATTCTTTAAAAATCCAAAACCCCTATTTTAAATTGTCTCTAAATTATTGAAGTATTTTTAGAATCATTTTGAAATAATTTTAAAATTGTTTTAAGGGTTTCTTTAAAAATTAATTTGAATTATCCCAAATTTTCTAAGAGTTTTCTAAAAAATCAAGTTATTTTTAAATATAAAATTAATTTTAAAATTATATGCATATAAAATTTTGAGTGCTTTAAGTAAGCCTTGAATTTTAAACATAGCTTGAGCCTACATGAATAGTAATCATGGGGAAAGATTAATGAATATTTGCTTCCCAACTATTCATTAATCAAACTATTATTTATGTTAATTATCTTTAAACATTGCATGTATAGGATGCACAAATGCACTTAATTAAAGCTCTTCTAGTTCGAAGGACTTGGGTGTGATGTTTGTGCATTTATATGTGTTAAGTCCAAGGGTTAGTAGAAACTTGATTCAAACCTACTTAACTTAGTGACACCATTAAGAACTTATTTTGAAAACTTAGAAAATTCTAATAATTTGGATACATATTCTCTTGACTTGAAGTTCTGAACACATAAACATAGTGGCTTTGCCTACCTAGAGAAAATCTCTCATTAATTTTTGAAGTCATTTGGTTCCTTAATTAATTTACTTAAGTTTAAACCTTCAAAAATTCTAAAAATTCCAATAAATTAAATTTAAGTCTTAAAAATACAAATAATACTTCAAATTAACCAAAATTTAAGCCTTAACTTAAGAAAATTAAAAACCTTTCGGTTTGACATCAAATTCAAATTTAATTTAATTTTAATAAAAACTAAATTTAATTAATTTAATTAATTAAAAATATCTAAAAATCCAAAAAAATATTGAAATGCTTGGAAGCATCCCCTTAGGTTATTTCTTACCTTTCGGGGGTGATTCCAAGATGGCTGAGGCTGATTTGCATCAAAATTATTAAAATCCCCTTTATTAAAACAATTTTAAAAATTAAATAAAAACCCATACTCTCAAAAATCATAACGAATTCTAGAAAATTCCAAATTTATCTAGATCAAAGTTATTTAGCTAAAACTTAAATCTAATATTTTTACAAAAAAATGTCAAACCATCAAAAATAAATTAAAGTCAAAAAGTCAACAATCTAAGCAAAAATTTTTATTTGTAGATCCAAACAAGATGTCATCAATATATATTTGAACAATAAGTATGTCATCTTCTATCCTCTTCAAGAAAAGAGTGGCGTCCACACTTCCTTTCACAAAAGATCTCTTTAATATGAATATGCTTAACCTCTCATACCAAGCCCTAGGTGTGTATTTTAGTCCATACAATGCCTTTTTCAATTTAGACACATTATTAGGGAATTTAGAATTTTCAAAACCTGGGGGTTGCCAAATATAAATATTCTCTTGTATTACCCCATTTATAAAGGAACACTTAACATCCATTTGATACAATTTAAAATCTTTAAAATAGTTAAATGCTATTAAAATCCTAATTGCTTCAAGTCTGGCTATAGGGGCAAAAGTCTCATCAAAAGTAATCCCTTCTATTTGATTATACCCCTTGGCCACCAATCTTGTCATATTTCTAATCACAACTCTTGAATTATTCATTTTCTTTTTGAACACCAACTTAGTTCCAACAACACTTTGATCTATAGGCCTTTTAGTTAATTCTCATACATCATTTCTTATAAATTGATTCAATTCTTCTTGTATGGCCAAATTAAAAAATTTATCTGAAAGTGCTTGATTTATATTAGTGGGTTCAATCATCGATATAAAGGCAGAATGGTTCACCCCTTTGCTAATTCCATGCCTAGTCCTAACACCTCACTGGGTTCACCTAAAATGTATTCCTTAAGATGATTCTTAGAAAATTTCCATTCTCTAGGCATAGAGTTTTCTAATCTAACATTCTCTTCCAAATTTATCTTTTTAATTCCTTGGGAGATATTTTCAACATGATCCACTTCCAATCGTGGCTCCTCCAAAATGTCAGATTCATTAAATATAATATGCGTGATCTCCTCAATTACTAAAGTCCTCTTATTAAAAACTCTATAAGATTTTTCAAAATTAGAGTATCCAAGAAAAATTCCTTATTCAGATTTTAGATCAAATTTTGCTAAAAAAATTTTCTATTATTTTGAATGAATACCTTATAATCAAAAGCATGCAAATGTAACAAATTTGATGTTCTTCCCTTAAGAAGTTCACAGGGTGTTTTATTTAATTTTGATCTAATTTCCACCCTATTCAGAACATAGTAAGCTGTACTAACCGTTTCAACCCAAAAATATTTTGAAAGTGAGTATTCTACCAATATAGTTCTAGCAACTTCAATTAATATTCTATTTTTTCTACTACCCCATTCTGTTGAGGGTTTGTAGGTGCTGAAAGTTTATGATCAATTCCTTTCTTTTTATAAAAATCTTTAAATTTCTTATTTTCAAATTCTCCTCCATGATCACTTTGAATTAATAAAATATCATGCACTAATTTCCTCTGAATCTAAGTGAAAAAACTTATAAATTCCTCAAATGATTCACTCTTATGAAATAAAATTTAACCCAAGTGAATCTTGAAAAATTAAAAACTATCACAAATCCAAACATTTTACCTCCTAGACTTACTGTGCTAACTGTTCCAAAAAGATCCATGTGAATGATTTCTAATGGTTTGCTAGTTTTAAGATCCTTAATGGAATGAAAGGAGGAATTCACCAATTTTCCTAATTGACATGTATCACACATGTGATCCTTAGTAAAGTCTAGTTTGGGTATTCCTCTAACTAGTTCTTTTTTTGTAATTTTTTGAAGATATTTGTGCTTGCGTGCCAAAGTCTCCTATGTCATAACCATGATTCATCACAAATTATTTTTAGATAAAAAATATTAGGAGATTTAATATAATTCAAATCAAGCATATATACAATATTTACCCTTTTTCCATGTATAACATCAATTCCATTTTAGCTTAATATGCAGCTAGTGAGAAAAAAATTTTACACTTTAACCCTTATCACATAGCTGGCTAATACTCAATAGATAATGCTTTAAGCCTTCTACTAATAAAGCATTCTCAATGAAAAAATTGTTCAAGTTTCTAATCATACATGTTCCTATCAGTTTTTTAGTGGTATTATCTCATAGTGTAACCTTGCCTCCATTCCTAGCTTCCAGCAATATGAATTATATAGTATCTCTAGTCATATGCTTTAAACATCTACTATCCTGGTACTAAATATTCTCACGAGGTCTTGTATGTGAGCGTTTCAATAAAATAAACAAATATTAGTATTGGGAACCCAAATAAATTTGGGTTATCCTCTTAGTAAAATTAATCTATATGAACATTTAATATGCATTATTTTATGCATCTTTGGTCTATATACTAGATATGATTTACTATAAATTGTGCAAATGTGAGATATATGGCCAATTATTCTATAAAGAAAAATATTTAACTCTGGGAAAAGGATTTTTCAACCTATGTAGCTTAAACTATTTTTTCTTAGGTTTTATAATTTTTGGCTTCTGATCAGGATTAAAATATTATTCAGGTGTGGGTGGAATCCTATTTTCCTCAACAGCTTTCAATTCAGCTTTAAAAAATGATTTAGCACTTTCTAAAATAATATTGTCAACTTTTAAATAATACTCTCTACTATCAGATTCATTTATAAATTTTTTAAAATTATTTTCAAGTTTAGTGTGGGATGTTTTCAAGAGTTCATGTTGTTTATTTAATTTATCAAACATATCCAATAATTTTATGTGGTTCCTATCAATCAATGCATGATCTTTCCTAAAGATTTCATATATTTTTTATAATTCTAGAAATTCTATGTCAACCTAATATACATCTTTTTGAGTTTTATATATGGTAGTATGAATTTTCTCTGAAACATCAAATAACCCTTCATTAGTTAAGTCACATACCTCTTCTTGATCTGACTGAGAAAGTTTATCGGCCATTAAACATAGGTTGGTGACTTCCTCCTCTACTTCTACTTCTGAGGACTTCAAAGTTGAGTCCGCCCAAAATGCTCTTTGTAATCTCTTTTTGCCCTTCCTTACATTGTTTTTCTCCTTAAACTTTTTCTTGTTAGGATAGGCTTTAAAATTTGAGCAATCTGATTTAATATGTCCAGGCTTCCTAAATTCATAAAAAATTGCATCATTAGAAGCCCTAGTTTTTTTGTTGAACTTACCTTTATTCCAATGCTGACATCTCATTTGCTTCCTCTTAAGAAAAATTCTGAATTGCCTTGACATCAAGGAAATGTCATCTTTATCCTTAGGCTGAGACTGATCACTATCCAAGTCATCCACTTTTAATAGTATGTTCTTCTCCTTTTGCTTACTACCTATATCAATCTATCTTTGAGCCACTCCTTGCTCGTAAGCAATTAGTAATCCAAGAAGATTATCAATATAATAAATATTTAAATCTTTTGATTCTATTATAGCAATTATCTTTGCATCATAAGTAGTAAGCAAACAACAAAGAATTTTATTTGCTTTCTCAACATTTGTTAGTTCCCTACCTCAAGCATGTAATGAGGTGTCTATTTGTGTGAAATGTGTATACATGTCTTTGATTTATTCATTTGGTTTCATACAAAACAATTTATAATCATGAAGCAAAATATTCAATCAAGATTTTTTCACCTTGTTAGTCACTTCATATATGATGCAAAGCCTATCCCAAATTTTTTTTTCCCAGTTCTACAAGTAGAGACACATATATAGTCTTCAGATTTAAATGCATAAAAAAACTATTTAAACAATAGTGTTTAATTGATCTAAGTCTTTTTCTTCTACAATTCAGTCAACAAATGGTGTTTCAGTTCTAATGCCATCTACAAATCTTGTTGGCCTATTATATCCTTCATGTACTGAAATCTATATGTGATTGTCAAGTGATTGAAGAAAAGTAGACATATGTGTTTTCCAAAAATTGAAAGGGATGTCATCAAATAATAGGGGTCTAGTGATTGAATAACCTTTAGGTGTGTTATGATTTCAAAAAGTAGCCATGATAGTTTTCAAAAAGTTGTCTAGACCTTAATTTTCCAAAATAGGCTATTATACCACTTGATTGTTCGTATAGGTTGTTCGACCTATTATAATTGTCCTAATGCTAACCAAGAGGGGGGTGAATTGGTAATTTAAAAAAAACTCTTGGTGAATTTTAGAAAATCATTCTTATAATTTTAACAAGATTAAAATTTATCAAAATAAACTTTTCAACCATAAAATTAAAAGTGCAGAAAATTAAAAATGTGGTAAAAATAAAACAAAAGAATATATAAATTTATACTAGTTTGGTCCAACTAGATCTACATGCACTTCCTTAAGACTCCCTCTTCAAGTATTATATTATACTAAAGTGACTTTCATTTTGCTCCTACAGTAAGGTAGAGAAGCCCTTATAATAAACCTCTCTTCTACCAATCCATGATGTGGCAGAGTATCATTATCCTTGTACACCCTCTTGGTGTCAGCAGAGAATCGTCATCCTTTCACACCCTCATAGTGTCGGTAGAAAACCAACAACCTTTCAAACCCTATTGGTGTTAGCAAAGAAATGAATCTTCTCCAAAGATCTTCTCTCATGCATTTTCAAAGAAGGAAGAGATTTGATAAACTTAGAAAGAAAATATCACCTTCGGGCAACCTTGGGAACCCTTCACAAATTCCACTTATAAAATCTCTCAATCCACCCTCTCAAACACTCTCCCAAAGCACTCTCACACACTCTCTCAAAGAAAATATGAAGATGCATACCTTGATAGTGAGTTTTTTGAACCTTATATATGAAAGATACAAAAAACCATTCAGAAACTAAAAATTTCAATTTTTCCATTCGTGATTGTACAGTATGATTACACATCATACACACAATCAGTTCAAAATTAGCTTGTATGATGATGTACGAACCAATTTAATACTCGGATTGGCCTATGTATGAATTGATATTGTACAGTACGATAAGTTCAAAATTCAACAGATTCATTTAGTACGATTCTATATGAACCGCTTTTATACTCTTGAAGTCATCTGTATGAACCTAATATCATATGGTATGATCTATTTTAACAAAATCATTCTTTATTTGGTAAGAAATTGGACGAGTCTATTTTGTGCTCTAGAAGTTGCTATACAAGCCCAATATTATACAACACAAACCATTCAAAAAATTCACCTGTTTATATAAATGAAATGATATGCACCCATTTTGTACTCTTGATGTTTTATGTAAGAACCTAAGATCGTACAATATGAACATTTCAAAAAAAAATTGACTTTGGTTGGGATAACTAGTACACAACCATTTTGTACTTTTTTTTTAGAAAAGCAGTAACTGCATTAATGAAAAAAAAAAAGATAGGAAAGGAAAAACAACTGCAAAGTAGATTCCTCCTTCATTATTTTAACAAATGAAGGAGGAACCTTATCCAAGCATAAGTCTTCCCAAGTAAAGTTACCAACAATAGTATAGCTAGCACACAAATCTGCTAGCTTATTACCCTCCCTCTTAACAACATTGAAAATAACATTATTAAACTCATTAAAAAAATACAAATCTTCCATACCTTTGAGCCCTTGATTCCTTATCTGGTGTATAGCTTTAATGACATTAGAATTGTCACTTTTTATGAAAGCTCCTTTATATTTGAACATCCAATCCTTGATCACCTCTTTCAATGATTTGATAGCAAGAAGTTCCAATTGATTTATGTCCCAATGAGTAAAAGATTTGCCAAAAGCGAATAAGAATCTTCCTTTACAATCTCTAACCACACCACCAGCGCCTGCTTTATATGATGAACAAAGGGCAGCATCTACATTGATTTTTAACCAACCGGGTGGAGGGAGATGCCAAGTATTAGACAGCCAATAAGACTGGTTAACATCCCCATTTTCCGTACATAAGTTAAAAATCTTTTTAGAAAAAGCTGACAAGTTGATAGCATTAGCAGCAATGAAGTTTGCACTTTCAACAATTCCATCATGCAACATTTTGTTCCTAGCTTTCCAAGAGAGGTAAACAACATTATAATAAAGGTTAATAAACATACCATTAACCTTTGATGTTGTATCAAGCCATTTGCAACATTCTTCAAAACCTCCTAACACCAGAATATGAAATCCCCAAACATTCAGTAAAGAAATGACTTCTCTTATTTTCAAGCATTTAACAAGAATGTGTTCTGTATCTTCATTCCCTGAAGCACATCTCGGACATATTCCATCTTCTTGTAACCTTCTATGAGTAAGGAATTGATAAGAAGGCAAAGCATTCTTGAATAGTCTATAACAAAAAATTTGTACCTTCGGAATAACCTTCGACTTCTTTATCCATACAGTCCACCTGAGGATCTCTTGATGCTGAAACAAGGATTCGTTGATCATCCCTGTGATAGTCTTTCCAGAATTCTGATATATAAGCTCCCTCTCATCAATAATTTGTTCTTCGTTGATTTTGATTTGTAGAATCAGATTAATCAAATCAGTTCCAAAGAACTGCTTTAGCTCTTCTACCTTCCATCTTCCATCTTCAATAAATTTGCTTAATTTGATATCTCCATCAGCTTGTGGAATAACATATGTTGGCCATCTGTCAATTCTCCTATCCAGAATCCAAATGTCTTTGAATACTTCAACAGCTGATCCATCAGCTAAGCTCCATTTTATCAATGGATTAAGAGCTCTTCCACCACCCCAAATAACTTTCCAGGAAGTAGAGCAATTCTTTTTGTTATCTTCATACCCAGGCCTCATACTGTATTTTGGAGCCAAAGTTTTCCGTAGCAGAGAATTGTTGCTAGAGAGATACCTCTAGATAATTCTAGCTCTAAGAGAGCTAACTCTAGCAGTATAAGATAACAATCCACCTCCACCAATGTTTTTGGATTTACATAAATCGTCCCAGCTGATATAGTGCATTCCCAACTTTCCTCCATATTTATTTCAAATAAATCCCCTGCATAATTTTTCAATCTCTTTCAAAATTCTGATCGGAACCAAAGAGTGGGTGCTGTAGAAATTAGGAAGAGCAAGTATAACTGATTTTATTAGAGTAAGTTTTCCAGCCAATGATAAATCCTTACTCCCCCAGATATTCAACCTTTTAAGTGTCTTCTCAATGATAAAATAATAATCATTTGCAACTAATCTTCTCAAGGCCATTTTTAAACCCAAATAGAAAAATTCCTTAACTAGTTTAAAGCCCACAGTTCTTAAAATACTCTTCATCCTTCTTCTATTAACATTCTTCCCAAAAATCATTATAGATTTCTCTATGTTAATGGATTGGTCGGTCCAATTGTAGTAGTTGGAAAGAATGATTTTGACTTCACGAGCAGCTCTTTTGGATGCTTCAGAGAAAATGAGGATGTCGTCTGCATAAAGCAAATGGGATATACGAATACCATTTGAATTTGGAATAATACAAATAGAAGATTGTGCAAAGGCATTTGATAAGATCTGGGAATAGTGGATGAACAGCAATGGAGACAATGGGCATCCTTGATGAAAACTACTATCAGCTTTTATCCAATCTGTAAAATTCCCATTAATGATGATTTAAAATCTTGGATTTAAAACACATTCCAATATCAGCTTTGAGAACTTGGGCAGGAATTCAAAATAATCCAAAATTTTCATAAGAGTGACCCAACTCATTGAGTCATAAGTGTTACAAACATGTTTTTAGATTATGATTTTGATGATAGCAAACATATCTTGCTTCACTACGACTGCTTTTTTCTATTGACTTTTCAGGACTCAAAGATCGAACGGAAATCAAAATCAGCTCAAGATGAGGTAGATTAGGGTTGAGTCAGTCTGTAATTTTATTTTTTCCATCTTGAGTCAATTGTAATCTTTGGTGTGACTAATGCAAAGTAACCCTACACACACACTTGGGAGACTTAGAAATTCTATTTTTACTCAAATCGTCCAGGACGATATTTACATCATCCTGGACGATCTGGCTTAAAACAGAAATTCTAATCAGGGGTTCTTAATTAAGGCAGCCATGATTAACATGTCGTCTTGAACGATACGTGTATCAGCCAGGATGATAGGATCAAAACAGAAAGAAATTGCTGCCATAAATAATTAAGGTATTCTATATTTTTGGAAATCGGCCAAGACGATCTTGGATCGGCCTGGATGATATTCATAATTATGCCTTAATTAATTAGACAAATCAAGGAAGTAATTAAGGATGATTGATACGATCAGATCATCCTGAACGATCTCAGGATCGGCAAGGACGATCTTTTCAAAAAACCTTAGTTACTTCTAAACGATAAATATCGGCCAGCACAGATTCAGGACGACGCTCTGGACGATTTTCCTCTAATTTGAACTGATCGGCCTGGACGATAGTGAGATCGTCCTGGATGATCAAGCCAATTTTTAATCATCCAGTTTGTATTCAGGGTGATGCTCTTGCCTATCTTCTATGATTTGTACTGATCGGTCAGGACGATGTCCATATCATCCTAAATGATATTGTCGGCAACTTGTAATTAATGAGCTCCTTTGAAGCTCTTTTATTTAATAGCTCTTGTTCAACATTTTTGTGATCCTTGGCTATTATCTTGACCTGAGAAAACCTAAAGGAGAGAAAGAGAAGGAGAGAGAGAGAGAGGATCTTGTGAGGGGGAACTTATGAGGGGATTCATAAGGGTTGCTCCAAGCATTGTTCCACTTCTTCTTCCCTAGAGCCTCTATTTCCTTAGAACGTTAGGGAGAGGTAAGTTCCAGCAAGCGATCAAGGTTCTCTGCCTGCTTCAGGAGGAAGCAAAAGAAGGAAGGTTCTCTGCCTTGCCGGGTGTGGCAAAAAGAGGTGTTTGTAAATGCTTCTCCGCCTAGCTTTGGGGGCTAAAGGAGAGTCACGATTGTAGTGCAATACTCGAACGACGCCTCCGGGGAGTGGACGTAGGTTAAGTTGACCGAACCACTATAAACCCTTATGTTCTTATTTTTACTGCTTCCGCATTTATTTCTTCCGCACGTTATTTCTTTGTGGTGATTTGGTTTGTATTTGTGCTTTGCCTAAAGATTTTTTTTTAAAATACCAATTCACCCCCCCCCCCCCCCCTCTTGGTTAGCCTTGGGCCAGTTCTATAGGGCTTAACATCCCTAACAAACTTTTAAGTGGTATTAGAGTGGGATTCATAACAATTAAGTTTGAAAACTTTTTGAATTTAGATCCATGGCTAACTTTGGGAATCATAATACACCGGAGGGTTATTCTATTACCCGACCACCTTTGTTTGATAATATCCTATTTTATTTTTGGAAAACTCACATGTCTACGTTTTTACAATCTACTGATTATCGCATGTGGATGCTTGTTACGGATGGTTACACACCTCCAACTGGTAAACTTATTGACATTACTGTTCCACTTCCTTTTACTTAATGGACTTTAGATGATAGGGATCTGGCTCAATTGAATGCAAAATGTCTTAATTGTTTTTTCTGTGCTTTAAAATCAGAAGACTACATGCATGTTTGCACTTGCAAAACTGGTAAAGAAATTTGGGATAAATTGTGTATCACTTATGAAGGCATTAATGAAGTTAAACAATCCTGGTTGAACATTCTCTTGCATGACTACAAACTTTTTCGTATGAAACCTCATGAATCAATTTCTGAAATGTATACGAGATTTACTCAGATTGTTACTTCCTTGCATGCCTTAGGAAGAGAGCTTTTGAATTTTGAAAAAGTAAACAAGATTTTACGATGCTTTCCTTCCTCTTTTGATGTAAAAATTACTGCTATAACTGAATCTAAGGATTTGAACACGTTCTTGATTGATAATTTACTTGGCTCACTCATTGCTTATGAGCAAGGGGTGAATCAAAGAAATCTTGATGCAGGTGAGAAGAAGAAGGAGAAAACAGTTGCACTGAAGGAGCACAAATTTGACTCCGATTCTTCCGGGTCTGAGAGCGATGAAGTTGCCTTCATCTCAAGGCAATTCAGAATCTTTCTAAGGAAGAAGCAAAAGTATCATTAGAGAAAAGGTAAGGATAATAAATATTCTAAAGGATCTTCTGATGTTGGTTATTATGAATGCAGGAAGCCTGGACATGTGAAAACTGATTGTCCTACACTTCAAGATCACTCGAGCAAAGAAAAGGAAAAGGGTGAGGAGAAATCCAAGTTCAGGAAGGACAAGAAAAAAGTTCAAAGAGCTTTCTGGGCAGAATCTGGTACTGATTCCTCTAAGACTGAACCAGAGGAAGAGACAACAAACCTGTGCTTAATGGGAGAAGATCATCTTGAGCAAAGCGATGATGAAGAGGTATGCAAACCAACCTATGATGAATTATTTGAGATTTGTGAGAAAATTCATACATCATACAAAAAACTTAAGAAGACTCATGCTAACTTAAAATTGGAACTTGTAAATTTACAAAAGAGTATGAAGTTATTCTTAAAGATCATTCAATGATTGATTCTAGTCACATGGCTCTTCTTGATGAATTTGATGATTTGAACAAAAAGCACTCGGAATTAATTGATGAGAATAAAGCATTAAAAGTTTCACACACCTCTCTTCAATCTGATTTCAAGAAATCTAAAGAGAAAGAGAAAAACATGAGGGTTAAGAATGATGTTCTAAAAAATACAAACTTGTGGATTAAAAATGAATTGGATACACTTAAGAAAACATGGATGATGCCTACTCTTGATCAAAAGCCAAGACCTAGGAAGAGGCATTATAACTCAAAGTATTTAAGAAAACCTTTTCCTAGAGTTAGATGTTTTTCATGTGACATACTAGGATACATCTCACACACTTGCACTGTTCACCGTAGTACACATTGGGTGTGGAGACGTAAGGTACATGATTCACAACATACCACACCTGCATTGTATTCTACTTTTGCTTAGAAGGGACCCAAACTAGTTTGGGTTCCTAAATCTGACTGTTGTTGAGTTTTGCAGGTGTGCTCTCACCAAAGACCTCGTGGGAGCATAGGATAATTGACTTATGAAGGCTCGCAGCTCATAATTGCTTATACTTGCTGCTTCATAATTTCTTGAAATATTTTTTAATTAGTTTTGTGTTATTTTTTGTTGTGTGCTAGCCTTTTGTTGTTTTAGATTGTTTTGTTTTCACTTTGCTTTTATGATTGGTCTTCAATATGTTTATTTTTTTTAAGCTTTTAGATTTTGGAGATTTAAAGCCATTGATTATCATATCTAAATCGGTTAAAGGGAGAAACACCGTTGATGATTTCCCTCCCTCTAACCCCTTTTAGTGACATAATTTTCTTTTCTATACAAAAGTCTATCTCATATTGACTACTGGTTTTTGAAACTAAGATTCTTTTTATCTTGCTACAATAATCTATCTTGTGCATAATATCCAAAGTACTTATATATCTTTCAAGTTAATTGAAATCTTGCCATTGCATTTATCACATGATTATGATTTTGTTTTGTGGCTTGTTCTTCCCTATGTTAGAGAGAGAGATCCTATTCTCTAATATTTGGAGGATATACTCACAACTAAGGTGCTTTTTAAAGGGTTTGTTAAAGAGTTTTTAGCTTGCAAGAATTAAAAAGCAAAGAGGCCAATGACGCCAAATTGAAAAAAAAAACTATATACACAAAAGTGTATCAAAAATCAAAAGATGCTCAAAGAGCCAATCAAAGTGATAAGAGACATAAAATGAGCCCACTAAATGCAAGCTATCCTCTCTTTTCAAAACTTTTAAAACTTAGAGAACTCATTAGTTATTCGATGCATTCAAAGGCTTGATTTCAAATTCCATGATTTAGACAATTACTTTGTTATATTATTTATAAGATATTTTCTTTGTAACCAAGTTTTGATTGGATCTTCTTTTTACCCAGTAAAGTTTTTCTGAGTTAGATGTTTGGTTTTTAAAAAAGACAATTATTGCCCTGAAAGAAGTCCGAGCTAGGGATTAACAAGATTGGATATTCTATCTTTTTCAGATTTTGACCTGTTAACTCTTTGATCTTTTGAATCCCTAAAATTTAATTGTTTGAGAAATTTGTCATATGGATACCTTGATAAAACAAAAAGAAAAAAGAAAAAAAAAATTTAAAACCAAAAACAAGAAATTTTTTTTCCTTTCCTTCTGTTTTTTTTTTTTAGCTTTTCTATTGTTGTTTCTAGCTTTGTATTATGAGTCATTTATTTTTGAGGGCTTTGATCATCAACATCTTTTTCTTGGATTCAAATTTCTTGTCACATCATCCTGGCCGATTATTATATTGTCCTAGACGATTGGATAAATTCTCTTCAAAATTCTATCTGATGAACTTTTCTGTACTTACTGTAACTCTTCGTCTTGGATGATACTTTATCCTCCTGGACGATCTGATCGAACTCTATTGCAATCATGTTGATAGTCTTGGCCGATAACATATTTTGTCCTGGCTGATGCATTTTATGGTCATCGTCCTAACTGATACACTAGATCGTCCTGGACGATCCACGTGTCAGCACGTTTAAATCCTTAAAATCAGCCCCGGACGATCCATTATTGGATAATCGTCCTGGCCGATCCACTATTCATCCTGGATGATACACGTGGCACAGATTTAAATCATTTTAACTTCAGCCAGTATGATCAATTATTGTGCATCGTCCTGGACGATACACCTAATCGGCCCGGACGATCTACTTTTTCAACGATCGTCTAGCTTGACTCCTCTGGATGATCGCCTATGTCTAATCGTCCCGGCCGATATCTTATCAGCCCGGCCGATCGGACTGCCTTTTTATCCAATCGGCCTGTACGCAATAATTGAACCAAATCATTCTGGACGATTCTGCGATCGTCCTGGATGATATGGCCGTTTCTTTAAATTCAGGCCATTCCAACCATTATTTTCACCTCCACCTTCTTCTTCTCTTGTGTTTTCTTACTGGATTCTTGCTATGGCTGGTGGGAAGCGAGTCCGGCAAACTTCTAGGAGTTCTTCGAGGGCTAGGATTGACCCTCATTTCAGGGAGGCAGAAGATGAAGATGCTTACCATCGATATAAAGAATGTGGGATCACTATCTCCATAATCATCAATCCTGTCCACCTTTCGTATCCGGTAATGGATCTCTTTCCTCACACTTCTCTTTGTTTCAATCTTTCTCTCGCTATTCCCTTTCATACTGAGCTTCTACATGAATTCTTCGTAAATCTTCGTATAAACCCTACTTTCACAGCCCTGACCTTCTATGTGAATCGACGCCCGGTCGAAATCACATAGCAGGACTATGTTGAACTATTGCAACTATCCATCACCGGGGATAAGCTGCATACAATCATCTCAGTTCGTGACTTTGACTGGTCCACGGCAAATCATTTCCTTCGCCAGACCAATGCACCTTTTCATGTTGGAGAGACTAGCTCTTTAATCAAAGATGCTAGGAGAATTCAGCATGTCCTTCGAACCTCCATTATTCCAAACTTTGCGGATCGAATCAACATCACTCCTCTACTTTCTCTAACTAATTTTTACATCATGGAACATAGAGAATTTAATTCTACTGACTTAATTTTTTGGTACATTGATCATTTAACCACAATCCGTGATCCAGATCATAAGAGGAAACCCAATCTGGCTTTAGGACACCTCATAGCCTATGTCTTTGAAACCAAATATCAACTTCAATATCCTGCTCCTCCTAACCACCCAACTCTCTTCTACTCAAACAGATCCTTCAATACCCTTCACAGTACTCATCTCCACCCAGGGGATGAGAAACCTCGGGGGGCTAAGGAGGAGGAGGATCCCGCTCCCGCTCTTGTTCCTGATCCTACTCCTCTTCGACAACACTCACAGCTTGACCAGTTAGTGGAGAGGTTTGATCGATGGGAGACCCTCTTCGACGCTTACGTTGCTGCACAGGAGCAGCAACATTTTGAGGACATGGCCCACTACGAGCAACATCACATAGAGGACTTAGCCCATTTTGATAGCTACATTACTCACCAGTAGCAGCAGTATGACCAAGACATCACCTGGTTCAATGCTCAGTTTACTACACTAGCTAGCTACTTTCAGCAGCCACCTCCACCACCTCCATATGATGATTATGATCCCTCATTTTTTTTAGTTTTTGTTTTCTATTTTTTGTTTTCTGTAGTTTGTCTTGTAGTTTATTTTAGTTTCTGTTGTGTTTCTTTCTTTTTCTTTATATGTGTCTAGGACTCTCTTTTTGTGATGACAAAAGGGGCAGTAGGATGTGGTAGGAAAAGTTGATGCTTGTAACTTTGAAATTTTAATGAACTGCTGTTTTTACTGAGATTTTCCTACTTGTGTTTGCCATCATCAAAAAGGGAGAGATTGTTACAAACATGTTTTTAGATTATGATTTTGATGATAGCAAACATATCTTACTTCACTATGACTGCTTTTTTCTACTGACTTTTCAGGACTCAAAGATCGAATGGAAATCGGAATCAGCTCAAGATGGGGTAGATTTGGGTTGAGTCAGTCTGTAATTTTATTTTTTCCCTCTTGAGTCAATTGTAATCTTTGATGTGACTAATGCAAAGTAACCCTACACACACACTTGAGAGATTTAGAAATTCTATTTTTATTCAAATCGGCAAGGACGATATTTACATTGTCCTAGATGATCTGGCTTAAAATAGAAATTCTAATCAGGGGTTCTTAATTAAGGCAGCCGTCATTAGCAAATCGGCCTGGACGATACGCGTATCGGCCAGGACGATAGTATCAAAACAGAAAGAAATTGCCGCCATAAACAATTAAGGTTTTTTATATTTTTGGAAATTGGCTAGGACGATCTTGGATCGGCCTGGACGATATTCACAATTATGCCTTAATTAATCAGACAAATCAAGGAAGGAATTAAGGATGATTGATACGTTCACATTGTCTTGGATGATCTCAGGATCGGCCAGGATGATCTATTCAAAAAACCTTAGTTACTTCTGGACGATAAATATCGACCAGCACAGATTCAGAGCGATGCTCTGCACGATTTCTTTCTGATTTGAACTGATCAGCCTGGACGATCGTGAGATCATCCTGGACGATCAAGCCAATTTTCAATCATCCAGTTTGCATTCAGGGCAATGCTCTGGCCGATCTTCTGAGATTTGTACTGATCGGCCAGGACGATGTCCATATCGTCCTGAATGATATTATTAGCAACTTGCAATTAATGAGCTCCTTTGAAGCTCTTCTATTTAAGAGCTCTTGTTCAACTTTTTTGTGATCCTTGGCTGTTGTCTTGACCTGAGAAAACCTGAAGGAGAGAGAGAGAGAGAGGATCTTATGAGGGGGAGCTTTTGAGGGGATTCACAAGGGTTGCTCCGAGCATTGTTCCACTTCTTCTTCCCTAGAGTCTCTTGTCCTTGGAAGGTTTGGGAGAGGTAAGTTCCAGCAAGCGATCGAGGTTCTCTACCTACTTTAGGAGGAAGCAAAAGGAGAAAGGTTCTTTGCCTTGCCGGGTGTGGAAAAAAGAGTTGTTTGTAAAGGCTTCTCCGCCTAGTTGTGGGGACTAAAGGAGAGTCATGATTGTAGTGCAATACTCGGAGGGCACCTCCGGGGAGTGAACGTAGGTCGAGTTGACCGAACCACTATAAACCCTTGTGTTCTTATTTTTACTGCTTCCACATTTATTTCTTCCGCACATTATTTCTTTGTGGTGATTTGGTTTGTATTTGTGCTTTACCTAAAGATTTTTTTTTTAAAATACCAATTCACCCCCCCCCCCCTCTCGGTTAGCCTTGGTCCAGTTCTATAGGGCTTAACATCCCTAACAAACTTTCAATAAGCTTGCTCCATATCTATTTTGTAAGATACCATCCCTTTGGCAGCCTTCCAAAATCTGAGCATGTGAAATAACTCTTGAGCTATCATTAAATGATCGGAAATGGACCTTCCTTTTATAAATGCAGCTTGCTCATCCGAAATTGGAGGAGGAATCACTTGTATTAATTTGTTCAAAATAACTTTGGCAGCCACCTTGTAAACAGAATTACACAAGCTAATGGGCTTAAGTTGGACGGTAACATGGGATTAGATATCTTTGGAATAAGAACTATCAACGTATCCTTCCAATCCTTGTCCATTTCCCCATGGTACAAAAAATGATTTATAGATTTAATAAAATCTTATTAAATGATTTCACAGTAGATTTTGATATAAGAATAAGTAATTCCATCGCACCCAGGTGCAATATTTCCTCCCAGATGATGAATAACATTTACAATGTCTTTTGTTGTAAAATCTTTGAAAAGCAATTCTTTATCTTCCTTCTTTAAAACTATCCTAGGATCCGGCCAACCTTCATTATCACCATTCCTCTATTTCCATTTAGATTTAAAAAAATGCCGTATTGCCTTTTCTATCTCATTTGCATCCTCCACCACCGTGCCCATTTCATCTTTAATTTTGATAATTAGGTTTGAGCTCCTTCTAGCATTTTCAAATGTATGATAGAACCTTGTATTGGCATCACCATCAGATAGCCATTTTGTTTTGGCTCGTTGTTTCCACCATCTGATTAGCCGAGCTAATGTGATATTTAATTCATTAGTTTTGGCTTTTAATAACCATCATTCCTCCTTTGTCAGCCAACCTTTATTAGATTCTGTAATTTGAATATTAAGAATGTCTTCCAAAAGACAATCTTTAAGCAAATTGAGATTCTTCAATTTAGCTTTACTCCATTAAAAAAGAGATTTTAAAGATCTTCTGAATTTAGAATTCAGAATTTGAGAGGGATTACCCGAGTATTTTTTGCTCCATTCCTTTTTAATCACATTTATTGAGGCCAGGTATGAAGCCCAAATATCTTCAAATTTCAAGCTTCTTTTAAAAGGCATGACTTGGGAATTAATATGAAGAAGAATAGGAATATGATCTGAAGAGATTCTAGCAAGATGTCTCAAAACCAAGTTAGTAGAAAAATTCATAGCCATAGAGTTAAGGAAGCACCTATCAAGCCTTTTCAAGATCTGAGCTCCTCCGATTTTGTTGTTGCACCATGTGAACCGAGGCCCAATGAAACCGACCTCATGATAATCATTACTGGTAATAAAAGCCTCCATTTCTTTCGGACCTTGTGAGAATTGAAAAATTTTCCAGCCTCTCTTATCTTCCATGGAAGTGAGACATGTGAAGTCTCCTCCAATCACCATTGGACACTCTTCCAAAGAGTACATCTCCAATAATTCCTAAAGTTCCCTTCTTTTAATCAAGTCCTTGCTTCCATAAACTGAAGCAACTTGCCATTTATCTTTGCCATATATTGATAGATCTTCTATGATACATTGAGAAGTAGAACAAAACAAAGAGAAATCAGCCAAGTTAGAATTCCACAAGGCAATGATACCTCCTAAGAGTCCAGCCGAGGGTACCAAAATATACTTCCAACCATCACCCAATAACTTTTTAGCTTCTTCAATATTGAAAAAGGAAATTTTAGTTTCCAATAAGCCCAAAAATACTACATTGTACATATTAACAAACTCCTTGATGTATAGAGAAGCTCCTTTTTTCCTAGCTCCTCTACTACTCCAAAAAGCCAATGAATTCATGGTTGAAGACTTGTGGGGGATGTCCCCACATTGCCTTTCACATTTAGCTCCGATCTTCTACTTCTTGTGCTGTTGTTGATAGGCCCAAGATCTTTTAATTGCTTAGATTTCTTCTTCTTAACCAAACTTGAACCTTCTCCAATGTTAATCTGCAAAAAAACATCCTCCTTCCTCATAATTTCTGCTCTTTCATCCAGATAAACCTTCTTTGTTGGAGAGCTGATAATTTCATCTTGAATAATTTCCCCATCATCAATTAATTCTTTTAGAACATTAAATTTGTTCTTAGTATTCAGAGAAGAAAATTTTTCCTTTAAGTTTACTGCTATTGGAGATTCAACCAGAGGAATGATTCCAGAGTTAGCACAGTTTACCATATTGCCATGATCTATTGTTGATGCCATATTCAGATTTTCCTACAAAGTTTCTTCATTAACAGCATTGGATTTAGTTTATGATTTCCTCCAAACCTTTTTAACCAAAGGCTTTTGAATTTCTTTCTTGAAAAGACTAACATTTTTCTTCCTTCCACGGTTTATAACCATCCAAGTTTCGTATTCTGAATTTTCAATGCTGTCTCCTCCATCTTTTTTGTGAAGTAAATCTTTTGCTGCAACTGGTACATCCACATCCACATTCTTCTCTTGATTCTCTGAAGTAGCTTTCCCTTCTTTGCAAACTTCCTGACCATGCCCAATTAATCCACACTTCAAACAAAGTTAGGAATTCGTTCATATTCAATTTTCTGGAAGAATTTACCAGAAATTCCTTCCACCCAATCACCGACTAGGAGCTTCATATCAAGTCTGATTCAGACACATACCCTTCTGAATTCTCTTCTTCCCCATTGAAACATATTTCCATCTAACAGAATTGGTTTTCCGACCATAGAAGCAATTCTGCATATATTTATGTTATCCCAACTGTGCAAGGGAAGATTTGGAAGTCTTATCCAAATAGGTGAAGTTAAAGCTTTTAAGGATGTCGGAGAGAAGTTTTTGGACCACTTGTCCATCCCAATTATTTTGCCATTAATAAACCACGGTCCATTAGTAAGGACTGATTCCACATTTTGAGGTTCTTGAAAAGAACAGAGGATCCATCCCATGCTAAGCATGGTAAGATGAAACTTACCATATTGTGCCCATTGTCTTCTAAGCTCCACACTGATGGTTGATAATGGAGCTTCTCCTCCAAATATTTTAATTACCAAAGAGTTACTGAGTCTCCTGGTATTCTCCACTTCGTTTCCTTCATGTAGCTTCACTTTAATTCCATCTTCTACTATGATTCTCCTAAATCCAGTTCTGAAACCGGAATGTGTTCTCTCCTCCTCCAAACATTAGAAAGGTTAGCATCTGTGGAACGCTCTGGTATCAGATTTGTTTCCATACAACCGTTAATTACAGCTGACTCTACCTCCCTTACTTTAAGGAGATCAACATGCTTCTCAGATTCATGAGTAGCTTCTTCATCTTTTGAACCATCCTCCTGATTTCCCATTATTTCTTCAATAGGATTTAAAACTTCTTTTGTGATCTGCACTTCATTATCAGATTGTTCCTTAACACAACTCCCAACTGTAGGAATGATCTTCTGGATAGGCATCATATTTGAAGGAGAAGCTTCAAAGTTCTCATTGATAAAAAATTATGATCCATATTGGTTTTTCTTGATTTTTTCTTGCATACAAACTAACTTTCCTTTACCCAAAACTTCTGGTTCCTGCTTAGCAACAAATCCTCCTTCATTAATGACCAAGGTCATACCTCAAGATTTAGAACTATTCACCTACTTCAGATTTGTCTTTCCATCATCAAAAGCTGGTGGAGAAGACAAAAAACCTTTTGTCGCCATCGAAGGATGCTTTGAACTTGTCCAGCGATCAAATTAAAAACTTCCGGCCAGCAAATTTTGGCAAGAATCCGCCGCTATCCTGTTTCCACCAAACCCGCGAAGAACAAAATTTGAAAAATCCCGTTCCTCCAACTTTGTTTTCTTGGACTCTCTCTCTACTTTCTCTCTCTTATCAAATCCTGAATTTACTAAATCAATGATAGCCATTTTGTACTTTAGACATCATCTATATGAAGGTAAATTTGTACATTATGATTAGTACTTAGAAAATTTTCTAGGCATGATTCGATTAACTGCTTTTTGGAGGAACGATCAAGTCAAATCGGCCTATACAATCCATAATCATTCAATACAATTAGTTTTAAAAATACAAATTTTTACACTCCCCAGTGTGTGTATGCATGGTTACCCAATTACAATCAGACTCTCTTAGACTCAAGAAAAATATAAAATGTATAGACTTCAAATATAATAATCCCTAAACTAATCTGTCTTGAAGTCTTCAATAATCTAGAGTATGATTTTCCTAAAATGTTAGTACACACAAACAATAAAAGTAATATTTTTAATATAAGTTAGGATAAATAGTAATCAATATAACAAGATTTTGAAATCATCAAAAATATACATGATATATAAAAAACATAGTTATGAAAACTAAGTTACAATAATCTCTAGGATAAATTTTTTTTATGCTTAAAAAAACTATTGTATTCCAATTTCAAGTACAAATCGAGTCGATCAGTATGCAACGCATTAGAAGCACATTTAAAATAGTCTAAATTGTAATTACATCTATCTTAAGCATTTTTACTCAACATAAGTCTAGGGGCCACTTAGGACAATCTCTAGACGTCAGCCCTAGGTCTTTAAAATCTTAATAAAAAAAATGTTCATACCACTCTTTCATAAAAAAGATCGGACTCATGGATTTAAAATCTACTAGGTGGTTAACTGGCTCCCTAATCTAGGCTGGGGTAAGTCTATGTTTTAACACTGCATTAGTTAGGTTTGGGTCAAAATTATTTGGTGCCCATTTTAGACATAGGATTTTGGGTAGATTTTGAATCATAAGACTCCAAAACATTAGGAATATAATCTCAAATTTCTAATAAAATATTCATCTCAAATGAAATTTCCTCTCAATCTAAAATTTAAAGCATAACATTTAGATTAGGCCAGGTTACTTCTGAATTTGTTTAAAATCTCAAAGTTTCTCCTACCCTTCTTCTTTTGACCCCAAAATAAGTGCTAAATCTTGCTCCAATCCCACTTGAAATTCTAGTTTCACATCCTTTGACATCAATCTTAAGTCTCAAAAAATGTTTTTTGCTATTATTTTAATTGAGAGTATTTGTAAGAAATTCTAATTGTCTACGATGTAATTAACTATGAGAGTTTACGTTTGTAAGAGATTTAAAAACCACATTAATTTTCAAAATCAATTTTTCAAAACTTAATTGATATTTCTTTTGGGAAATCAAATTTATAATGATCCTTATCATTATGTTTGAATGATTATTAATGAATGATATCTTCTTCCTCCGGGGAGACATAGCATTTGTTAGTATGAACTCCAATATGAAACTAATAATCACTTCTCTTGATTACTATAGTCCAATATTTGGCTAAACTTAATTTTGACCCTTTGGGGTCATATGTGGTCTTATCTTAAGTTAGGCTATAATATTCAAGAGAAAATCTATAATTTTGGATCTGGACCCATTAGGGGATTTTAGTTCTGCCTTCCCAGGTGATAAATCACCAATAATGGTTAGTTCAATTTCTAAATTGAAATCTAAACTTAGTCCCAAATTTTCTAAAAGAAATTTAAAAAATTTAAACTAGACTTCTTTGATAAAATTAAACTAATGACGATCATTATCGTCATATCCAAGAAATTATTAATCAATGATATCTTCTTCCTTAGGGGAGATATATCATCTGTTAATAAGGCTTTGGGATAAAAATTAATGATAATTAACCTAAAATATGATAGTTAGAACTTAGATCAAACTCCATTTTGACTTTTCGTGGTCATATGTAATTCTTTCTCTAATCTTGTTTTGGTATTCGAGGTAGAATTTATAATTCTAGATTTAAACCCCAATATGAAAACTCATTTCCACCCCTTGAGGTGGTATGACTTTTCTAATGGATGTTCAATCTCAAAATTTAAATATGAAGTCAACTGCAAATTTTCAAAGAAAATTAACCTTTTTCAAAACTCTCTTTCAAAATTCCACCAACAAAAAATGGAATGCCTGGTGGGACTAAATTTCTCTTTCCATCTCTAATAATGTGAAATTTTCTTTTCATCGGTAGTCTTAACTACCTTTACCCATTCCCTCCTTGGGAAAGCTAAGACAACATCAATTTTCTTTTAATTTCATGTCAAAAGAGAGGTGAAGCCTCTATAAAAAAATTGGATTTTGACCTTATGCCCCCAAGTCGATTGGTGCAGCAACAGTGACAAATAAGACTTTAAGATTTCCTTCCCAATTTTAAGAGCCTATGTTATTGAATTTGACTCAATACATTGAGTTTTAAAATTGTAAGGAGCCCTGTCAATCTTGGTTCCAAGATCTTCCATTTTTGAATATTTTACTCTTAACCTTCCATTTCCATTTAACTCATGAAATTGAGAGTGTTAGGAAACCAATCCTTCTTGAATTTTATTTCTATTCCGTAAGACTTTAGTTTTTGGCCTTCTTTCTCCCAAGTCGATTGGTGAGGCGATAGTGACAAATCAGACTTTTGAGATCTCCTTTCCAATTTTATGAGCCTATGTTATTAAATTTGACTCAATACATGGAGTTTTAAAATTGTAAGGCGACCTATTGATCTTGGTTCCAAGATTTTCCATTTTCTAAATATTTTAGTCTTGTCCTTCTATTTCCATTTCACACATGGAATGGTGAGAGTTAGGCAACCAATCCTTGTTGAATTTTCTCCCTATTTTGTAAGCCTTCAGATTGGATGAATGTCTAACTTGTTGTGTTTCAAAATTTTGAAAAAGTTCACTTTTCACTTCAAAATATGAATCTTTCTAAAAATCCTTTTCAATCTCAATTTGAAATCTACACCATCATATACTATCCTACAATGTCTCCTTGTGGTCTAGCATATGTTGTGAAGATTTCACCTTTTCTCAAACTTAAAATTAACCTTTGCATTCTATCATCATATGTCTAGTTGTAATTCTTACAATTCAGCATATATGATAGAACCTAGGTTCTGTTATGATTTTTAATTTTATAAAAAAAAATAAATTCAAAAATATCTAATTCCAATTCCTTTATTCAATTCCAGAAACTCAAACTACGTAGTAATGATTGGCAAGTTGATCTTTGACTTCAACATAGACCTTGCCTATGAGCAGATTAACTTCGAAAGTAACATATTGTTTGGGATAGGCTTCAACACGCTTGAATTGTCAATGGATGGGCATAAGATAATTGATCTGGATGTTGCTAAGGAAGATTCTCCTGTGGTAGAGCTGATTATAGGTACCTAACCTATTCCCTCTATTTTTAGTGGTGAGGAAAAGAAACCTAAGTTAACTATTGAGCCTCCCACTATTGTTAAGTCTATTTTTATGGAGGGATTAAGCTCTGGATCTTATTTTCCATCAAGAATTAGAGAAAGAACTATCTTAGACAAGTAAGGAAGAAAATATCCAAGTCAAGGAAGGTTGTTGCGGACCAATCTATTCGTGCTTGCTCTCCACTTCTTAAAGGGAGTCATTTTTACCACCTTGCTGCTGCTGAAAGGGAGGAGAGGGAACCTAGGATAGATAGCTCTCCACCATCATCAGTTGACTACTCAATCAAGAGAACTCCTAAAGAAAAACACCTCTAAAAGATAAGGACTCTAAGAAACATAATCCATACTTGTGCTGCACAATCTAGACAGATAAAGGAAGAGTACATGAAGTAGTTGAAGGGAGTTATCTCCCATCGCTTCAAAAAGGAAATTTTGAAAGAGGAAGTATCTTAGGCTAAGAATTTGACTCCTCTACATGTTAGGAGGAATAAGAATTTTGTTAAATAGCCTGCTACCTCGGTATTAGTAGATGGTTACCACTGGGTGCCACACCCTCTGTCCTCTAAAATAGAGGGTATTGTACTTACCGAGTCTGAGAGAGGACACCATCCTACTGGTCGCTTATCTAAAATTTAAGAAGTTGGCCTCAGTGGTTGTAAAAGCTAAAGAAGACAACAAAGTTAAGAGAACATTGATGTTAAGGGCAAAAGGCCTAAGTCCCTTGAAAGGAAATATGTTCCCAAGAAAATCAAGTTGGATGTTCCTCCACCATTATCCAAAACACCCCAGTTCTCTATCAAGTTGACGTAAATTCCAATCAGTATTCTTCCAACCCCAGTTGGTCCAGTTCATACTCGTACTGATTTCCTAGCTGTCATAATAGATAGTGTCCCCACCACCAGTCCAATTGATGTTTTAGTTACCAACCTCGTTGATTCCATGGACAGCTTTTCTTAAAGTCCATCTATCATTAGTGGGCTTCCTTCTTGGGCGTCTGAGGACTTTACCTTACTTGATGTAGTAGCTATTACTATCCAAGCTCCTACATCACTTCTTGAGGTATATGTCTCTCACCTAAAAGAGGATGCCACCCTTCTGACTTCTAGTCTAGGGATGGTCTAAGTTAGTTTTAAAATCCCAGATTGATGATGATCCCAAACTATAAGCCATCATCTCTAGAATACAACAAGATGAACTTTTTGAAATGGTGGAATATAAGGATTACTTTCCCATCGATCATGAAGCATAAGGAGATAGATCAATAGATGAAGTAGTCTAAGAAATAAGGGACATTTTACAAAAGAAAGAAGGAACATCCACTTTTGACCTAGAATTAGATAATTTGTTAATGGAAAAGGATGACTTTAGTAGTAGTACTATATGGTTGAGACTTGTGGATCTACTAAAGAAATTGAACCAAGTAAACACTAATCTTGCAAGGTGGTAGGTTTAGATACCATTGATTTAGATTCTAATGAGTCAGTGAGAGCTAGTGATAATCAGCACATAAAAAACCTAGAAGCACAAGTGACAGAGATGTTACTACAGGTAAAAGAAATGTAAGCATAGATAGATAAATCATAGCAAGATTCCCTTAAGTTATAACAGTCTGCCTCCTAGCTAGTTGCTGACCAAGTCAAAAAGTAGAACCTTGTCCTAAGATTCCTGAGTCAATTTCAATAGTTCCCCCAACCCAACAACCAGTTTTACCAACTTCAACAATCCAACCAATAGTTTCTATGATTCCTCTAACACCGACCCAAAATGATCTCAAATAAGTAATTGATGATCAGGTAAGGGAGGCCTTAGCCCATTTTTAAGGAACTACATCTATTTTGAAGGGTAGACCCTACCCTGAGGATTATGATTTGGTTCCTTATCCTAAGGGATTTGTGCCACCATCTTTTAAAATTTCACTCCTATTAAAAACCTGTGATAGCATCTGGCCCACTTCTGAACAAGCTCTTGCATTGCAGGAGGGTCAGATGCTCTACTATTTTACCAATTTATTAGTAGTCTCTCTGGCGTTTCTTTTGAATGGTATGTTGATCTGCCCAATGATTCAATCAGAACCTTTAATGAACTAAAAAATTTATTTTTAAAGAGATTTTTTAGAGAGCAGTAGCACACTATAGTGGGTGATCTAGTCATTGAAAGAAAAAGTTAGGGAGTCTCTAGTAAAGTTCATCTTGAGGTGGTGAAACCTCTTGATGAAGTGTGAACCCTAGTTGCTAGAGTAATTTGTAGTGGAGATTCTTCTGAATAATATCCATGAACTAGTTACTTTTTTCCTGAAGGGTTTCACGATTAAAACTTTTGAGAAACTTCTAAACAAGGCCAGTAATCTACAGTAAGAGGCTCCTATGATGCCATTCTTATTAGACCAGTCTGATAAAAGGAAGGGTCCTAAGCTGGTGAAATATTTAGAAAAGAAAGCAACAATTTTAATAGTTGATAAGGGGAAACAACCAATTATCACTTAGCCTAGTGTTTCCCTGCCACCACCAATTTAAAAATGGCCATTCCAAGTTGCACCTTGGCCCCTCAAAGAGCATCACTTGAACCCTTACAAGGATATACTATCAAAACATTATCCTTTTAAGAGAGAATTAATGAGGAAAATCTTTAGGAGCCTTTTAAAGAAGCTAGACTTTTAGTTTCCAGAGGCTAGGAGGCCAGAAGATACAGATAAGAAGGATAATCTTAAGTATTTCCCTTACCACTGCATGCTAAACCATCGAATTAAGGATTTTATTATTTTCAAAATTTGGGTAAAGAAGATTCTCATTCTAGGTAACATTGTTATCCCTAAAGAGTATTTGGTAGACTCGAAACATGCCTTAGTCAAAATTATCTCAGGTAACTGTTGATCTCATTTTTGTGTGAGATCACAAGGACTAATTCAAACCCTAGGTTCTACCTAAACATTAGATCAATCCAGACTCTAGGATCAATTTTGATCTTACATTAACCTATATCCTAGACCAATCTAAATCCCAGATTAATCTAGAATCTTGATTAATCTAAATTAAAATCAAACACAAACTTTAAACTTTTCCAAATATCAATTCCATTTAAACCTCAAACCAACCCAGACTTGAAACCCACTCAAGCTTGAAACCTTTCTAGACTCCTAAGTAATTGAATCTCTAGCTCAAACTTCATTTAATCTACCATATAATCAAACTTCAATCCTATTCATCCATTTATAATCATCCAAATTATTACGAGTGATCTAGATAATTCAAATTCAAGCAATCATATCCAGAATCCAATTCAAATCTAGACCAAGTCAACCTATGTTGAACAAATAAGCCCTTAAGGGTTCAAACAAACATTTTGACTGAATTGACCTCCCCAGACCATGAGACCACCTCCATTGGTCTCTAAATGTCCTTTCAAACTTGTTAAGCCCAAACCCTAACCCTAGGTCAACCTAGTTAACCAAGTTAACCTAGGTTGACCAATTCAAACCCTTAAACTTTTCTACTATGAATCAAGCCTCAATTACATTCAAAACTATGTTAAACTCTTGTGATCACTTCACTAGTGATTTAGATTTGACTGGACCCTTGACCTAATCAATAGTTGACTTGGTCAACTTAGCCTAAGTCCAGTTAATTTTGACCCAATTAAGATAAAATGGATGTTATCAATTATGTCAATCCATTCAAACCCCATCATGCCTTTGATCTTACACTATTTCAAGATTTAAATCAATCTAAATTTAACACAGGTCAAATTTTAATGGATTTTACCAAAGTTAACTTTAACATTTGGTCAAACTCCCACTTTTTTTATTCAAATTTTCAATCCATGTATTTTAACCACTTAAGGCCACCTCAAAAGCAGCATAGCCATTCCTTTTAGTCCACCTAAGTCACCCTTAACTTGTTGACTGGTCAAACAAGTAAACAAAGTATTGGGACACCATTAAGTGATCAATCTAATCTATGTTAAACCTCTCTAGTGGATCTAATGCCTCCTAGAGACTTCTTAACCCAAGGATCAAGATCAAGTTGCCTTGATCTAATCCATGTGCTAAAAAGGACATAGGAGGCCTTTCCACCTTATGTGTCCTTTTATACCTTAATTCCTCTTCTCTTAAAAACCCTAGGGCCAGTTGGTACTCATCCAGGAGTCCACTCAGTTTATCTTAGCCATCCAATCCATTTTTATATGATTGAATGGTCCAAAGAGACCAAAAAGGCTCTGATTCCTTTCCCTAGCAATCTCTCTCCACTCTAGTTTTCTCAACCCTAGATCTCAGCTTATTTGAGCTTCCCTCATCCTCCTCTTCACTTACCAGGTGAAATCCCTCTGGTCAAATCCCTAGCCTACGAGTTTTTGGCAAGCAAGGAGCTAACTCTATATAGGGCATGGATCTCTCAATCTAGTTCATTTTAAACTACAGTTTTAGTTAGAGAATTCTACAAGGACAACTACAAACTCAGAAAAATCAAAACCTTCAACATCCAATGGTTAGACTCTCTAAAAACTCAAGCCCTAGGTTAGAACACTTAGGAATAAATAGTGTTTCATTAAGCACATTTTAAGCTATTAAAAACACTTTCCACTATTTCTGTTACTGCACCCCAGCACAATCATTAGCCATGCATCCATCCTGTCGCCACCCGTATTTTGGTCAGCGAATATTATGGCGCCAAGTGGCACCGCCACCATTAGATCTAATAATTATAATTAATTTAGTTTAATTAATTTTAATTAAAAAAATGTTTTAAATTAATTTTAAAAATTATTTTTAAATTTAAAAAAAATTAAGTATTATATATCAAAAACTTTAATAAATCAAGCCCTTTAATTTAAAATTAATATTACCTGAAAATAACAAAAAAAACAATTCTTAACTTATTTTAAAATTTAAATATTAAATATTCTTAATTAATATGTCATAAAAAATATTATTCAAAGAAATTTAACAATTTAATTAATAAGGCTTAAATACATTATATGAATTTTTATAAGGTATTTTAAAATATAGATATTATTTTGAAATTATATTTAATATTAATTATATTTAATTATATTAAATATATATCTAATCATTAATAATATTTAAGGAATTATTGAAAATATGAGTTTAATTATGAATTATTAAAAATCCATATTCAGATTTCCAAAATAAAAAATACTTTAATTTGAGATTAAAATTTAATTTAAAATGCTTTTAAATATTTTGAATAAAGTTTAAATAATTAAATATTCAAATATTTAATTAATATTCATTTAAAATTAACTTAAATAATTTTCAAATTCAAAGAAAATTATTTTAAGAAAATCTAATATTTCAAAAACATTTTAATATTTAATTTTTTTTAAGAATTATTTGAAATTTTAATTAATTTTAAATTATTTTAAATTCATTTCATTTAATTAAAATGTTTAAAAAAATTCAAATAAATCAAATTTAAATCATAAAATTACAAATAATATATAAAACATTATTGAATTTTATTTATTTGAATTTTTAATTAATTTTAAAATATAATTTTTTTTTTTGATTAATTTTATTTAAGATATTATTTTGAAATTTAATTAAAATTTAATTAAATTAAATATTTTTTAAAATTAGAAATTTTATTTTTAAATGATTTTAAATAATTAGAGGATCTCTCATTAACATTTATAAATTATTTTGATGATACTTTTAGTTATTTCATTTTAACTAGAGATCCCTTAAAACTTTAAACATAAATTGAGCTTTGATGAATTGAATTAATCGGAAGTTGATTAGTGAATAATCATGCTTCGGTTATTCACTAATCTAGCTATTAGTTATTTTCATTATCCTTATCCTTTGTATGCTTAGGGTGCACTCACTCACCTAGCTTTAAGGCTCTCCTAGATTTAGAAATTGATTGCAATTGTGTATACATATATGTTGATCTAAGGGTTAATCAAAGCATCCATTTTAAACCCATAAAATATAGTGACATCATTAAAGACAATAATTAAGGACCTATGTCTAAAAAATTTTGAAAAATTATAAAAATAAGGATATACTTTAAATTGACTTAAAACTTTGAACATTCAAACCTAGTGACATCTCCAGCTCCTAGAAAAATTTCTAGCAACTTTAAAAATAATTAATCCCCTTAATTAATTAACTTAAAATTTAACCCTTGATTAAGAATTTAAAATTCCAAATAATTCTCATAATTTAAATTTATATCCAAAAAATGCATATAATACCTCAAACTTATTAGAATTCAATTTTCAACTTAAGAAAAATAAATCCTATTTAATTTGATTCCCAATTTAAGTTTAATTTAATTTTAATTAAAATTTAGAATTCAATTAATTCAAAATAATTAAAAATGCCAAAAAATTCTCAAACACTTGATAATACCTCCTTAGATTATTTCTATAGTCTTTGGAGATGATTTCAAAAAGTTTGAAATTTATTTGAACTCACATCATAACAACTCTTTTAATTAAACTAATTAAATAATTTAAATAAATACTCTAACTTTTAAAAATCACAATTAATTTTGAAAAAATCTAAATTGATCAAACTTAAAGGCATTAAACTCAAATGAAAATCTAGAATTATTAAAAAATTTGAACCTTTATAAATCAATCAAAGTCAGAAAGTCAACAATCCGAACAAACTTAAGTCAAATTATAAGTCAAAACTTCAAATCTTCATAACTAAATAAAAAAATCCAATTTCAGCAAACTTATAGTTTAACTGATCATCTTAAAGTCTAATATTTAATTAAAATGCTAACTCTTCAAAATTTGACCTAAACCAAAAGTCAACATCTGACCCCTTAATTAAATTATTAAAATAATAAAAAAAATCTTAAAATTAAAAAATTACTTAAAAATCTATAAAACATTAATTTAACTTTAAAACCATCATCCAATTGTTGTTAATTAAAAAATAATCAACCTTTAAATTTTAATCAGTTTAATCCACTTAAATATATTGGCTATCACTATGTAACTCATGCCTACAAGGCTATTAAGTTAGCCCCAATGAAGGTAAAAAAATTTCACAGTCTCGATGAGAAACAAAGGTGGTAGCTATTTAACTTTAAGTAATTTATCTTAAAATTTATTTTAAATCATTAATACTTAAACTTTAATTAAATATTCCCCTTAAGCCTTTTATCTAATGGGAACATCATGTAACTTCAATCAAATATCCTATATAGGATATATCCAAGCCATACACCCTACCTCACATACTTTAAATGATTTGTTAAGACAACTAACTCTAGTCTTAGGCTAGGTTGGTGTTTACTTTCATATTATATATTGAGTTTTTAAGCTTTCACTGCATGCTGTGTATTAATGTTGATGTGATTGTTTATTTAATTTGGGAAGTACTATTTTTGGACGTAGAGAGAGAAGTAGAGAGAGAAGCTCCACAAATTTAGGAAGAATTTGGAAGAAGATCTTGAAGAATTCGTGTGGCATTGTTGGATATGGAAGATGGTGGCCGGTCATCCAAGGATGACCGGAACATCAAATATTCACTATCTACTGCGAGTCCATTCATGTTGGATTCAAAAGGTAGAGTCTCCTTCAATCGAATTTCTTCTTTTCGGATTTTGGAATCCCCTCTAGTCATTAAAGAGGGAGGCTTAAATGCTAGGGAAAAACCTTTGCCGATTTCATGCAAAGGGAAGGAAATTATTTCGGTTTTTTATATGCCTAAACCTTTGGAGGCTTCCTTTGTTGGAGCAAATGATAAAGAAGCATCTTCTTCAAGAGGAAGTTTTGTTGAAATTTTGAAGAAGGACATGGTCATTCCAAATACTTCTTCAAAATTGGATATCCCTAATGTGTGGACTAAAAAACCTCACATTAAAGTAAAATCAAGTGATATTCTTGATAAAATGGGAGATGAAAATATTGTTATTTTGGATAAGGAGAAGGAATTATCAAATGTTCAAACCTTGAACAATTCTTTGGTCGTTAAAATTCTTAGGAAAAATTATCCTTTTTCTAAGTGTTAAATTGAATTAAGAAAGCAATGGTCTAGATTTGGAAGTTTTCATATTACATTGCTTGGTCTTGATTGGTTCCTTTGCTCTTTTCAAACTCATGAAGCCATGGAGGGAGTCCTTAATGGGGGACCATGGCTTGTAGGGGGTTTTGTGGTTGGCTTAGACATTTGGTCTCCAACCTTCTCTCCTTTTTCTTTGAATGGAATTTCTACCCCTATTTGGGTTCGTCTTCCACATTTGCCTTTGCATTGTTGGGATGAATCCAATATCACTAGAATTGTTTCTAGAATTGGAACTCCTCTTTTATTGGATGGTAATATGTTTAGGTGGGGGAGGAGAGAATTTGCTAGAGCTTGCATCCGGGTTAATTTGAATTCTAAACTCCCTGCTGGTACTTGGGTGGAAGGAATTCATGGTAGATTTTTTTAGAAATTCGAGTATGAAAATCTATCTTCCTTATGCTTTAATTGTGTGAAAATTGGTCATATTGATTCTTTGTGTCCCAATTCTACTCAAAATCAAAATCCTATTGTTAAAGAGTTCCTTAAAAATTTATTTCAATCTGATGATACTTTGGGACCTTGGATGCACGTGAAGTTCAAGAATAAGAGAAGATCTATTCCAGATTTTAAAAAGGTTTCAACCAAGTATAAACCAAAAGTTGGTGGCGATATTGACAAGTTTGATGATGAAGAAATCAGGAATATAGATTCCACCATTTCTGAAATTTAGATTGTTCCTGGAAACAAGGTTGAAGATGAAATCCAAAAGCCCAATAGCAATTTGAATTCAAATTTGGAATTCAAAATTTTGGGATTTGTGGAGGAAAGATTGGAAGTAAGAGCTGAAGTTGATGCTGAAAATCAGGATATTATGGCTGATATCGAAAATGCAAACTGCTATAATTCAGGATTTCAAACTTCAAAATTTGAAATCCCACATATCTTGGAGGTAGTTAAGGTTGTTGAGGAGTCAAATCCTGATTTTTCTACAACAAATTCAAATGGAATAAATGCTGTTAGTCCAACGTGTACGCCTAAGATAGCTAAAGATTTGAACATTCAAAACCCTCAAATGATGGAGATGGTCATGGAGAAGGTTGAGAAAGAGCAAATTTCAGTTTTGACTCCTAAGGCTGCAACTTCTGCTGAAAAGAAGGAAGTTCAAATTTCAGATGTTGAAACATCAACTACTTTGGCGGCTAACGTTAGTGCTAATGTTGAAGATAATGCAAATGCTGAAAAAAAGGCTACAGAATCAACTCTAAGAGCTGGATTATTGGGAACTCACAAACCAGATTATGAAGTCAAAAGTCCTGGTTTTCGGGAGGAAGTTATAACAGTTTCTGCAATTACATCTCCCTCAACTACTTCGGCGGCTGCTTCATTTGTTAGTGGTAATACCATTTCATCCACAATCTCTGATTATTCTCCCCATTCAGATATTAGTTTGAATTTCAAAAAAACAATTCTTAAGAAAGACAAGAATTTGTTTAGCCAGAAGAGTAATTCACCCGGGTCAAAACACATTCTATTCAAAGAACTTCAAACTTTGGGTCCAATTAAAGAACTTCCAAGAAGAAAGATGGCTGATCACAAAAAGAGGAATGGAGGTTCTTCTTCTCGTTTATCTCATTGATAATGAGTAAAGATTCTTCCTTGGACAACAACAATCCTGGATTTTACTTGAAGATGGAGCATATGATTAAAGTTTGGAGAATCAATACCAAACTTTTGGAATTTATTATTAATTTGTAATTTTCTTTCTAGCTTATGTTTCCTTTACTTTATTTTCTTTTGTTATTTTAAACTTTGCCTAAATGATTTTGGGATCTTTACTATCTTTTATTCTCCAACTGGATGGGAACTCTGGGATACTAATCAACCTTCGGGTTGTCTTATATTTTGGTATCCCCTGCATCTCAACAGTTTCATAATAGGAGACAGTGGATTTCATGTTATTTATGATAAGTTTAAATTAACAAACTTAATTTCAATAAGGTCCCTTTTTCTTATTGAAAATGGATCATTTGCTTCTATTTTCTAGTTTGTATTAGGTTATCTTCTCTTTCACTATAATGCAATTTCTGCATTTCTTCAAAAAAAAAAAATTGTTTGATTGTGCATTAGATCTACCCCTAGGTTAGAGATAATTTATACTAATTAAATCTTATGCAGGTGGCCATGCTTATACATGGCATTAAAAAAATTAAAGGGGGCAAATAATAAATTAAGATTTAAAATTAATAATATTTTCTGTAGATGCTCAAGAATGCTAAGACCCCCTTTCAATTAAAAGAGCATGAGAAAGCGTGGCTATAATTTGAGAATTTTTAAATTTCAATATATTAACTGTTAGAGATGATTTAATTTTTACTACCTAGGATAACCTTACATGTTGTTGAGTATATTTTCTATTTTTTTTATTATTTAAATGTAATTTAATTTCAATTGAGTTGTAAATTTCAAAATAAAAATTTTAGATAGATTTAAACATCCAATTTAGAATTTAAAGAGGAAGGAGCATGCCTTAGGGGAGAATCCCTCTCCATTTGGAGATCTAAATTTGGATTATTTCAAAATATTCAAAGAGAAAAGATATCACCCCTTTAAAGGAAGAGTTTCTTCTCATTTAGATATCCAAACCCGACGATCCAACAAGCCATACAAAGGACGAAGAAGTGGATAATGAAAAGAACCATTATCTAAGTCACTTGAGTCTTATGATTAGAAATTTGTGCTTGTTATTAGTTTTACTCGACCACTATCTTTTTGTAATTCTGGGTTATAATATTAAAAAGGCATTTGCCTATAGTCATTAAATTTTAATTGATTTGTTTATTAATATTGATTGTTTGATGTTGATTACGATTATAATTTATCTTCTTTAAGTAGTTTTTATGGTGATCTTGCTTGTCATATTTATTTTAGCCTAGAACTCAATTAGAGGCTCATAAGGGTACGTTAAAAATTCTTTTACTTAAAGAAAATTAAAATTTTTAAGGCAATATAGTAACTCTAATATTTTAAAAAGTAAACCCGGGACCATCAAGAGTTATCATATGCATACTTATTATACTTTCTTTTCTTTTATTAGGCACCTCCCTACCTACGGGTTTTAGCAGACCACTGGCCTATGAGGGTACATATATGTTAAGGGGAATTTGTACAATCTAGGATAAAATCTATTTTTAAGCCTTTTTTTAAAAACTACTTTATATTTGATTTAAGCATTCAATCGAGACAACTAGCATGCATAATAATTAAAATGTATCTAAAACTTAATTGCATTTTAATTTTATGCCTCAATACCATATATAAAGGAGAAAATTAGGATCTGCTCTAGATTTTGGCTCCACTTTCCTCAAAATCAATTTAACTAATGTCCTAACCACTCTTTCATAAAAGTCTAGATTTCTGGTTTAAAAGCGCTAAGTTAGTTTAGCTGGCTCCCCAATCCAAGCCAGGGTAAGTCCAGATCTTGCATTACATTAATTAAGTTTGGGTCTCTAATTTTTAGTACCTAATTTAGACATAGGTTCTACAATAAGCTTAGGTTGTAATACCTCAACCTTTAGGAATATAACCCCAACTTTCTAATAAAATTGACAACTCAAACTTAAATCTATTTCAATCAAATTCAGGCCCAACACTTAGGATAAGCTGAGGTATTTTTGAAGTAATTCATAATTTTAAAACACCTCCTACCCTTCTTTCTTTGAAAATGTAAATAAGTGTTCAAATTTTATCCATTCTCAGTTGAAAATTTGAACCCTTACCTCCTTTAACATCGATCTTTGAATTCTCAAATAAAATTTCTACCGCTATTTTAATTGAGAGTATTCGTAGGAAATTTTAGTTTCATATGATATAATTAACTATGAGGGCTTGTACTTGTAGGAGATTTAAAAACCCAAATCAAATTTTCAAAAATCAAACTTTTCAAAACTTCAATTAATCTTATTAGGGAAATTTAAAATCAACGATCATTATCGTCATATTCAAATTATTAATAGTGAATAATATCTTCTTTCTCTGGGAAGGTATATCATTATATTATCATAATACTAATTATGAAATTAATTATCATATGGTCTAGATTAACATAGACAAACTATCGATCAAATTTCATTTTGACCATCCGGGGTCATATGTTATTTTTTCTTAAGTTTGATTATGATAATCAGGATGAATTCAAAGTTTTGTAATTTTAACTTATTAGGGATTGATATGTTTGCCTTTTGAGGCAATATATAATTCATAATGATGCGTTTGATTTCAAAACTATAATTATAGAAATTAAACTTTCCTAAAGAAAATTAAACTTTCCTAAAGAAAATTAAATTTTTCAAAACCACTCTTTCAATCAAATAGTAACACTTGTAACACCTCCATATACATTGAACATGGTTGGGATATTGCTCTATCCCAAGCACATAAAAGGTCAATAAACAAATCTTTTCATCTTTCTCAATAGCTGACCACAATAACCTAGGGCCCCAATTTAGGAGGTTGAGCTAGATGTTCTGCAGGAGGATGTTGAGTTGCTTCCCTCCTCAGTAGTCATAGGAATTATTATATTACAAGAAAAAGATAGAAAGGTATTTTTGTAGAGAGGGAGTATGTAGATGAGAGATGTATCCAAGTGGTCTATAATGTTCTAAAAACCCATTCTCCTCTCTTTTTATCTAACTTTTACTTTCCCCATCAAAGGCAAAGGGTTGTAATATTAATAAAAAATATCATTCTACTCTTATTTTTATTGCTAACCATGAGAATAAAATGCATGTTGACAATTCTTCCTCTCAAAGTCAAAACTCTGTTGAGATCAATCTGAATATTAAAAAATCTAACCATCCTTAATCGACCCTTCAAGGAGAAGTCAAGTTTAAAGCCTTATTAGAAAGTTTCTTCCCTCAAATTGATTTTTAGGAAAGTCCTATCATGATAGACCTCTCAGATTCTTTCTCCCTTTTAAGAAATGATGATCCAATGCCAATGGTGAGTGTAAACACTACCTTAGTTTGCCCTCTCAAAACTGTTGGGCAGGTGCAACATTATGGTGGTAAGATCTTGCCCCCTAGGATTTCCCCTCAAGGTAATGGCAAGCAAGTTGTCCCTTATGATCCAATTTCAGGTCCTCTTCAATAATATGCTTTTCTTATATTCCCTTCGGGTTTTAAGTATGTTGTTCTTAAGGTTGATTATAACATTCTAGCTCATTTTAGGAAGTTGCCAGCCAAGTTGAGCATCTATGATGCTCTCCTTCTCTCCAAAGAAATGATAGAATCTTTAATCAAGGAACTTCTCGACCCTGAGATTTTCCTAGCTTAACTGGCTTCAACATCAAAAAGAGGAATCACTCTACTTCAAGAAAATCCTAAGAGTAACCATCTCCAATAAAGATTTAGATATGGGAACTACTAACCATAGTCGCCCACTTTACATTATTGTAGATGTGAGTAATTTAAAAATATCAAGAGTTCTTATTTATCTTGGTACATCGGTCAATGTGATGAACATAACGAGTCTCGCGTACCTTAAAGTTGATATTAGTAAGCTCTCAACCAACAAGTTGGTGCTTTGTGGGTTCAATGAAAAGGGTGAGAAGGCTTTAGGGTCAATTACCCTTCTTCTGGAGATAGGAGATTTGAAAATTGAAGAGAAATTTCATATAATTGAATCAACAATATTTTTTAATATTCTTTTCGGTAGGTCTTGAATTCATGAATATAGAATGGTCTCATCTATCCTAAATTAATGCGTTAAGTACTAATGAGATGACATTAAACACATGATTAGGGGTGATTTGAAATAATTCTTAATTCAAGAAATTAGGGTTTATTAGGATCCTATATATTTAATACCAAAGGGTCATTATCTTGTTTTTAAGTTGAGATCAAAGTTAAGGAGAAAAGGATGGACAAAGATCCAACCAAATTCAAGAATCAAAAGAAAAAGAAGAAGAATAGGAAAAAGATCAAGAAATGATAGAATCTGGTAGTGAAGATGATTTTGACATCATTATCTATAAGCCTCAAAACATGTTATCTCAAAGAGGTGGGAGGATGGCTTTAAGGGCACCTGGTTGAGGCCGTACTTCATCTGAAAGAAGAATAACCTCCATATATACTGATCCAGATTCAATTTCCGATGAAGAGTTAGAAAGTTAGGGAGTTGTGATTCCTTTTAATTACAAAATTATAAATACTCCTCCAAAGTTTGATCTCACTTTAGATTAGGATAGTGACCCTTAGGTTGATGTTCAAAAGGTTAAAATTTATGAGCCTGAATTAATGATGTATGAAAGCTTAGTAGAAGAATTGAGGCTCTATCCTTGACTGCACTATCGGCTTGCAAGGTTGCTAGGTTAGAGATTAAAGAGACCCCTAATCTAAATTGTGAAGTGAGAAAAGTCCAAAAAAAATCCCTTGCTCCTCCACCTCAAGGGATAAAAGTGATGTAACCCTCGAGGAGGCAAATTTTAATGAGTTAATGGACTTACCTTTTGGCTTCTTCCCTATTTGTGTAAAGATTTATTTTTTAAAATGTCTTATACCATATTGATGGACTAAGGGTCAATCAAGATACCACAAAAATATTTGGTAAAAAAAAAAAAGATGAGTGGTATCAGCTTTGGTACCATTAGTTTGTTTCATGACAATGAATATTATTTAATGATAACTTACCTTATTAAATCTTAGAATGTCCCTACCAAAGTCATCAGTCCCCTCGACAGACTTTATTTGGAGACTTTAGATGATCCCGATGAACTTTAAGTTTGGGATGCACCCCCTAAATTATAGGAAGAGATTAAATCGACATTAGATGAGTTAAGAGAATCTAGATGGGAACTGATGATGACCCTCACCATACTTTCATTAGTACCCTATTGAGTGAGGATGAGTTTCAGTATCTGATTTAGCTTCTATCCAAGTTTCAGGATTGCTTCACCTGGATATATGACAAAATGTTGGGCCTATTTACTAACGTAGCAATACATAAACTTGGAATTCGACATGATGTCATTCCTATTAAATATGCTCCTTGATGTATACGCTTAAAGATCAAGCACAAGTCATTTTGGAAGTTAAGAAACTAGCCAGGGCTGTGTTTATCTTAGAGGAATAATTTCCCTCTTGGGTGGCCAGCATCGTGCTTGTTCAAAAGAAAATTGGTCAAATTCGAATTTGTGTCAACTATAGGGATCTAAATAAGACCTGTCCAAAGAATGAATTTTGTTTACCCAAACATGAACTCATGGTGAACATTACCTCCTCGCATGTTATTTTCTCCTTTAAGGATGGCTCATCCGGTTACAATCAAATCAGATGTCCCTAGAAGATGAGAGAAATACTATATTCAAAACTCCTATAGAAATCTTTTGTTATAAGGTGATATCCTTTAGCCTAAAAAAAGATGTTGCAACCAACCATTGGGTCATGGCCTATATCTTTGATAACATAATCCACAATCAAGCCAAGTGCTACATTAACAATTTAGTTGTCAAGAGCAAAGTTAAAGAGGCTCATCTGTATGACTTAAGAGTTATTTTTTAGCAGTTGCATCACAATGACCTATAAACGAATTCTTTGAAGTGTGCTTTTTGTGTCACTTCAGAAAAGTTCTTAGGATTCATAGTAAGGCATTGTGAAATTGAGATTGATCCTACCAAAGTTGAAGCTATCTTAGATATGCCACCTCCTAGAAGCCTAACCTAGTTGAGGACTCTCCAAGATAGGTTGGCATATAAAAGGAGGTTTATCTCCAACCTTTCGAGAAGATGTTAAACCTTATCCATTCTAGATAAAAAGGATGCTAAATTCATATGTATGAGAAGTGTCATAATGCCCTTGATGACATCAAACAATATCTTTCTAATCCGCTAGTTTTGGCAGCCCCTATTTTAGGGAAACCTTTGATTCTCTACACTAAGTCCCTAGATGATTCTTTAGGTACCCTATTAGATCAAGTCAATGATGAGGGGAAAGAAAACACTCTCTATTACCTTACCTGAAGACTTATTCCCATCAAAATTTGATATCCTTTGATCGAGAAGTATTATTTTACTTTAGTTTTTTCAGCCCGAAAGCTAAGGCATTACATGCTTTCTTATTCAATCAGCTTGATTTCCAGAGTTAATACTTTATAATATCTTATGACTCAACATACATTGTTAGAAAATTTAGCTCAGTGGTTTAAAATATTGCTCCAATTCAAGATCATTTTCATTCCCCAATGTTCTGTGAAAGGACAGGTCGTTGCTGACTTCCTCGCGGTGCACCTGCCACTAGTAGATTCTCCTTTAAATGATGATTTACCTCATGAAAAAATCATGAGTTTAAGAGAATTTGATGACTTTGTCTGCAAATTGTACTTTAATGGTGCAACATCCTATTAATGGGGTAAAACACAAAAATCTACAATTCCTGAAAAAGCCAACATTGGCCTAATTTTTATAACACTAGAAATGTGAATGATGTATTTTTCCTACCATTTTTTAGAGTCTTGCATGAATAATGTGGCCGAATATAAAGCTCTCATAACCAATTTGGAACTTACAATCTTAATGGAGATTAAAGAGATTAAAATCTTCGGTGATTTTTAACTTGTGATCAACCAGATTACAGGAACCTATAAGGTTTTGAATCCTAACCTCCTCAATATCATTAGTACACTACTCACTTATTCAAGCGGATCCTAGTCATAACTTTATATAGGGTTTATCATGGAAGGAACTCTGTAGTAGATGCCTTAGCAAAGCTTAGAAAGGAATTCATATGCCCGGAAGAAGACTCCATTCCTATAGGGATTCAAGGTCATAAGGTCCTTTACCCTATAGATTAGGAGCACATCAACAAGAGATCCCCTCAGATCCTTTTTGCCTCTTCAAAAGCCAATGAAGAAGGCAACTGGAGATAACCATTGATCGATTATCTTCAAGAGGGAAAACTTCCCCAGGATAAATCCCTCGCTAACTAAATCAAAAAACATGCCCTATCATATGAATTAGTCAACAATATGTTATATTGCTAATCATTCAATCATATTTGCATGCGTTGCTTAGATAAATAAGAGGCCCTAAAGATTGTTCTTAAAGTACACTTCGAACCATGTGGTGCTCATCGATCGGGTCCAAAAATGAAGTTGATAATCAAAAGACTTGGATACTACTAGCTTATAATTATTTACAATTATATGACTATTACAAAATGTTGTTATCAATGTCACATTCATTGTGTGTTTTTATATAAGCCACCTAATGTGTTGCATCCCATGATAGCTTCATGGCCCTTTGAAAGTTTGGGCATGGATGTTATTGGGCCGATTGACCTTCTTCAAATGGTCATCACTTTATATTAGCTAAAAATGATTACTTTTCAAAGTGAGCGAAAGCAATTCCCCTACATAATGTAACATTACACCATAATTTAAAATTATTTCATGATCATATCATATATCAATTTGGCATAACCCACAAAATCATATCTGATAATGGGTCGACATTCAAGTCCATGAAAATCAATAGTTTTTTAAGGCATCTTAATATTAATTGGAGATACTCAATAATCTATTACCCTCAGGATAATGGATTAGTTGAGTCCTTCAATATGACTTTGGTGCAGATTATCAAGAATATCCTCAATGACAATAATTGATAATGGCATGAGTAGTTGGTGGAAGCTTTGTGGGCCTATAAGACCACTTATAGAACTCCGACCCAATCAACTCCGTTTGCACTATGTATGGGTCCGAGGTCCTGCTCCCCTTGGAGATACAATTTCCTTCGCTTAGAGCTACAATCCAGAATCAAATCACAACTGAACATAATGTAAAACTCCAGCAAGAAGAACTTGAAGGCATTGAAGAGTGCCATCTCCAAGCTAAATAGAGTCTAGAGTTGTATAAGGCTTGGATGGTACAACCTCATGATAGGTTAGTGCAACCTAGAACCTTCTAAGTAAGAGACTTGTTCTTGGTTCTTTACTCACCAAAAAATTGGTGGGATGTTTAAACCAACTTGGGAAGGACCCTTCATTGTAAAAACTATCTACAAAATAGGTTCGTATTAGCTAGTGGATTATTAGGGAAACCAACTGATGTTTCCTATCAATGGGAATTTTCTTAATAAATACTATGCTTGATGTAGCTCGTATTATAAATTAATGAAATGTTTTTGAGTTTAGAGATAGATTTCCTCGTATTATAAATTAATGAAATGTTTTTGAGTTTAGAGATAGATTGCCTCCTTTTTGTGCAAGACAAATGATAGTCATCACAATTACTTCTACCTTTTCCTTTCCCTTATGTTAGGTGATGCCTTCCCTTAGGATTGGAATCACTAGTGGCGGATAATGCCCTTTGTGGTACCATCATAGTTTTACCTTATACATTTTCCTTTTCTGGTGGGTTAAGTTATGCCTTCCCATAGGATTGGAATCACTATTCATGGATAACACCCTTTGTGGCACCATCATAGTTCTACCTTCTACCTTTTCCTTTCCTTTGGGTTAGGTGATGCCTTCTATTAGGATTGGAATCACTAGTGGTATATAACACCCTTTGTGGCACCATTCTAGTTCGACCTTCTATCTTTTCCTTTCCTTTGAGTTAGGTGATTCATTTCCAAAGGATTGGAATCACTAGTGTTAGATAACACCCTTTGCGGCTCCATCCTTGTTTTACTTTCTACCTTTCGATTTCTTTGGGTTAGGTGACGCATTCCCTTAGGATTGGACACACTAGTGGTTGATAATGCCCTTTGTAGCACTATCCTAGTTCTACCTTATATATTTTCCTTTCCTTTTGGTTAGTTGATGCTTTCCTTTAGGATTGGAATCACTAAAGGTGGATAACGCCCTTTGCAGCACCATCCTAGTTCTACCTTCTACCTTTCCTTTCATTTGGGTTAGGTGATGCCTTGCCTTAGGATTGGAATTGCTAGTGGGAGATTACACCCTTCATGGCACCATCCTAGTTTTTATCCTCCATAATGGGCTAATTCCTACCCCCATTACCTGATTATCCAAGTTTTGATCCTCTGTGATGGGCCAATTCCTATGTCAATCACATGATCACCTGGTAGTAATGGAGTATGCCCTTCATGAAACCATCCTATCCCCCTCTATTTTTTTATTTCCCTCTTCTTTAGAATCAAAATTCTTCTTTAATCTTCTATTCGGTCAATGCTAATATGTCTACTAGAACTTTATTCTACTACACATATTGAGGGTCCATTTGATGACCTCATTTTTTGTATAATGTCACTATGACCTTCCTGAGTTTTCCTATGGTGACCTAATGGTTGAGGGGTGTCCACAACTCAAACATATATGTCCCATTTAGGATCCAATCCAATCTAATTCAAAAATCCCAAACCAAATCTAAGGGAGAAGGACTAAGGTCCTGAGACCCTTTCTAGGAGAGTTTTTAGATCCCTTGGAACCTAGCCTAATGAACTCTAATTTAAGGTATATGATTTGCATACTATTTAAGCATGTTTCTAGGATCTACCATCATTTGAGCTCAATCTAAAACTCCTAACTCCTGATTCTAAATTTTTTTTAAAAGGCTGCAAAACCTTCAATTATTTACAATAAATGCCACTAGATATGCCATATAGTGGAATTTAACCTTGGGACCCCTTCCAAACCATCCAAACATACTCATTTCGTTTTTTAAGACCTCTTGAACAAAAACCTACACTTTCTTACATTTAACCAAGTGTTAACTAGGGGTCAAAATGACCAAAATATCCTTTAAGTGGTTTTTGGTCTTTTCTCAAAAAATCTAATATGGAATTCCCTCGTCAACCATCAAAATCTATCCCAATGGATCCTAAATGTCCTTAGGAACACAATCAACCAAAACCCATATCCTGGGTCAATCTTATTCACCAAGTCAACTTAGGTTGACCCAAAAGCACCTTAGCAGTCAAAATAGTAATTTTGACTAAAGTGATAACTCTAGACCTTGAAACTTAATCCAGTGTACTCCTTGGATCAATCCAAACTTATTGGGATTAACCTTTGCCCCTAGGTCAACTTAGTTGACCAAGTCAAACTAGGTGACCAAACCCAATATAAACCTTCTGCTCACTCAATCCAAACTCAAGTACATTCCAAATTCAATCAAACTCCTTTGAACACCTTTCCCAATGGTTTAGACCTGACTGGACATATTGACTTAATCAATAATTGAATTGGTCAACTGAGTTAACATCTAGTCAACCCTACCCTATTTGAATCAATTCATCTATTTAGCCAAATTAACTCCTCCAAACCCTCAATCTCTCTCCATTCTATGTTTTCAGTCAACCTTATTCATACACCACACCCCCCCTTTGAGTCTGACCATGTCAATTCAAAATCCATGGTTAGACACCATGTTATATGCTTCCATTCATTCTTTTCATGGCTCTAACCCCTTTGATCCTTCCCCCTTGATTCAATAATGCATATACTCCCCCCAATCCATCTCACCAGTCAACAAGTCCCTTTGACTAGCTAAATAGACCACTTCAATATTTAAATCCTCTTTTGCAATGGTCAAACTTCCCTTTCAACTCCAACTCCATGCTCCAAAGCATTTGGGGTGACTCCACCAGTAGCTCCAAGACCCCTCTGATGCCACCTCATCAACCTTGACTGGATTAACTGGTTAAAAAAGTTAACACCTTCTAGAAAACACTTTTGATGGTTAACCTCCTACCTCTATCATATCTCTCTATATTTTAGGCTGCTTTAAGGATTCTTTTTAAGTGCAAAAGCACACCTTAAGCTCTCCAAACTGAGCTAAGGTCCTGGTTTAGCCTTAAAGGGTAAGTGGTCCCTTCCATGAGCCTAAATAGCCTAATGGGTCTATAAGCTTTTCCTACCTTTCTCCCTGCCACCCAACAGGTTGGGTCATGTGCTATGATCTAATGGAGGCATCTGATCAATCAGGGCTATCCATTTACACCCAGATCATTTAAATAGGGTAAAATCTCCAAAATGACTCTCATTCATCATCTAACATTCTCTCACTCCCATTAACCTGCCAGAGCTTTGTTCTACTTCATTTGAACTCTTCTTGGTGTCCTCTTCCCTTCCCAAGTAAAACCCCACCATCAAAGCCCCATCGATGGCCAAATCTCCAACAAAAAGGGAGTTTTCCATCCATAGCTTTGCCATCTTAATCCGGTGCATTTTGAACTGCAGATTTAAGAAGGAAAACAAATGTGGATAGTCTATAAGCTCAATCGTATCAAGTCTTTAAAGATCCAACAGTAAAATCCCTCGAAAGCTCTAAATCACTACACTTAGATTGAAATATTTTTTATAAAGTGCATTTTAAATTACATTTTTTATTCCCCATGGTTTTTATTCATCCATAGTAGCTAGGTTTAAAATTTCATGTCAAATGATCAGTCTGATCGAGAGAACAAGATAAAAAAGTGATAATAGGATGTTTTTGTAGTCTCCATTAATTGGACTTTTCTTGACCGTTAATCAGACAATCAACAACCCATATCATGTTGTTCCATAGCTTTGTTTGAAGGCTCACTTGATCTAGCGGCCAACAATTCTGTCAATCTCAATCTAGGCCATTGAATCAAATCGTGGAAGATCCAATGGCATCCAAGCTCTGCTGACCCGGATATGTGGCTTGCACCATCGTGGCACTGCGTTCTGCATTAATGACTAATGATTGCTACGGTGCAATCATTGGCCATTAATGCACACTTATTAACACAATTTTAAATCTATGGTCTACATGATGCCATGTAGCCTCCATTACAGTGGAATAGATCTGATGCTTTAGATTGTGCCGTGTGGCCAACCATTACACCTACTATCGTCACCGTTAACATAATTAACTGAATTATATTTTAAATGTTTTTTATTATGAAATCTTAATAAACTAACTAAAAATAAATATAAATCCAAAATTTTTATATTTTATATCAAAATTATTATAAATTTATAAACATTAATTTAAAATTAATTTCAAATTAAAATACATAATTTTTTTCTATAATTTGAAATACTAAAATATTTAAGTAATTATCTAATTACTTAATTAAATATTAATTAAATATTAATGAGATATTCAAATATTTTATTTTAAAGTATTTAAAAATTTTAGAGAAAAATATTAAAGTATTTATTTTGAAAATAATCTTAATTTAGTATATTTTATCAAAATATTTTAATTTATACTCTAAATAATAATTAATGTCATTTATTTTAAAATATTTAATACTAAATTTTAGAAATTTAAAATTTATTGAAAAAAAAAACATTTTAAGTAATTAAATAATTATTTTAAATTTAAAATGTTTTAAATATTAATTAATTTTACATTTAAATACTTTAAATAATTATTTTAATATGGATTAATTAATATCATTTAATTTAATATTAAATTAAATATTTTAAAAATATAAAAAATTCATTATTATTTTGTTAAAATTAGAGAATTTAATTTTATTATTTTAAGATTTATAATTTATTTTAAACATCATAAATATTTTAAATAAGTTAAACTACTAAGATACTTAAATATTTAATTAAGGTTTAATAAATAATAAACCAAAATAATTAATTAAAAATCCAAAACCCCTATTTTGAATTTTCTTTAGATTATTCAAGTATTTTTAGAATCTTTTTAAAATCTTTTTAAAACTATTTTGAGATTTCTTTAAAAATTAGTATGAATTATCCTTTTTTATTTTTCTGAAGTCTGAGAGACTGTGATTGTAATTGGGTTACCATGCATACATACACTCAGGAGTAAGATAAAAACTTATATTTTTAAAAATAATCGTACTATACGATTATAGGATCGTACGAAATAATTTTATTTAAGTTTTTCTCTAGAAAGTAGTTAATCGAATCATGTCTTAGAAATTTTCAATTGAACTATTCGAACTGCAGTAAGTTAAATTCATATAGATGATGTCTAGAGTATAAATTGGCTGCGTACCCATTCATCCCAAATAAACACCAATTTCTGAACTAATCGTATTGTACAAAATGAATTTCATATAGATGAGATATAAATTACAAAATTGGTGCATACAAGTTTGTCCATACGAATAGGTAAATTTTTTGAAATGTTTGTACTGTACGAAATTCATTTCTTATAGATGACATCTAGAATGCAAAATGGACTCATCCATTTTGATTCCAAACAAAGCATGATTAGGTTAAAGTGATAGTACTATACAACATTGGGTTAAACTCATCATACTATTTAGTTGAAGTCATCCATTTTCATATAGTATGCTGACCAGTATATGAAATGCATTCATACATAATCATACCTAATAAACATTTTCATTTTTAACTATTCATATAATACGATGCCAGTTCATATATACAACTGATAGAGTATGAAAATAGGTTCATCCAGCATCGTGTCGAGATTTTTAACCTATTTGTACGTATGAAGTACGATCATACTATATAATCCAAGATGGTCAAATTATATTTTTTAGTTTTTTAGATAGTTTTTCATTTCATTCATATATAAGAGTTCTTAGAACTGACTTTGTGTAGACTCCTACTGTGAATTTTTTTTAGAGTGAACTTAAAGAGTGTTTTGGAGAGTTTCTTTTTATTGGAGAGTGAGAGATTTCCTAAGAGGGATTTGTGAGGGAATTCACAAGGTTGCCCAATGGTTAGTATCTCTTACTTGTTCTTCAAAGATCTTACCTAATTTCTTGAAAAGATCTTACCTAATTTCTTGAAGACTCTTGGAAGAAGATTTACAAAGGAGTGTCGGTACTTTACAGACACCAAGAGGGTGTAAAAGGATTACGGTACTATGATGACACCAGGAGAGTGTAAAAGGATGAATGTATTCTACTAAAACTAGGAGGGTGTGAAAGGTTGCTGGTTCTCTACTATCACCAAGAGGGTGAGAAAGGATGCTGGTTCTCTACCCTCTCCGAGAGGGTAAAAAAGCATAACGGTACTCTACTGCACTGAGGATTATTGGAAGGGGGGTTAATTGTAAGGGTTTCTTACCCTTATTGTGAGAGCAAGGAGAGTCACTTTGGTATAGTGCAATACCTGAAGAGGGAGTCTTCAGGGAGTGGACGTAGGTTTTGTTGGATCAAACACTATATATTTTTGTCATTGTTTATATATTTACTTTTTACTATTTTTTTATTTTTTGCAAGTTAATTTTATGTTTGAAAATTTTATTTTGACAAATTATCATTGTGCTTAAAAAAGTATAAAATTGGTTTTTTCTAATCTAAAAAGAGATTTTTAAATTACCAATTCACCCCCCTCTTGGTTAGCCTTCGGATAATTGCTTTAGGTCTAATAACCTATTCAGACTTTCAAATGGTATCAGAGCCTACTTTTGAAAATTAAGGTTTAATTAACTTTTGAAAATGATTATGGATTCTTATGGAAACTGTAACACACCCAAAGGATATTTGATAACTAGACCACCATTATTTGATAACATCCCTTTCAATTTTTGGAAAACATAAATGTTTTCTTTTATTCAATCGCTTGACTATGGCATGTAGATTTTAGTACAAGAAGGATACACTAGGCCAACTAGACTTGTAGATGGCATTATAACTGAAACACTATTTACTACCTAGATTGTAAAATAGAAAGGCTTAACTTAGTTAAACATTAAATATTTAAACAATTTTTTCTATGCACTTAAATTTGAAGACTATTTGCGTGTCTCAACTTGTAGATCAATAAAAGAAATTTGGGATATACTTTGCATTACATATAAAGAACTAATGAGATGAAACAATCAAGATTGAACATTCTACTACACAATTATGAACTATTTTGTATGAAATCAAATGAATCAATCACTGACTTGCATACTAATTTCACATAAATAGTCACCTCATTGGATGCTTTAGGTAAGGAACTAAGATTCCTGAAAAAGTAAATAAAATTCTTCATTATTTTCCCACTGCTTATGATGCAAAGATAACAACTATAATGGATTCAAAAGACTTAAATATTTATTCTGTTAAGAATCTTCTTGGATCACTAATTACTTACGATCAAGGAGTGACTCAAAGATAGATTGATGCTGGTGATAAGTGGAAGAAGAAAAACATTAAATTGAAAGTGGATGACTTAGATAGTGATCAATCTCAGTATAAGGATGAAGATGAAATTACCTTAATGAAAAGGCAATTTAGAAGTTTCCTTAAGAGGAATCAAAGGAAACATAAATAATGGAATAAGGGTAAGTTCTACAAAAATACTAAGGCTTCTAATGATGTAATTTATTTTGAATGTAGGAAGCTTGGACACATCAAATATGATTGCTTGAATCTTAAAGCTAATCCTAGTAAGGAGAATGTTGAGGAGAAAAGTAATATAAGGAAGGTCAAGAAGAGATTGTAGATAGCATTTTGGGTGAACTCAACTTTAGATTCCTAAAAAATAGAAGCAGTGGATGAAGTCACCAATTTATGCTTAATGGTTGACAAGCTCGATCAGTCATATCAAGAAGAGGTATGTGACTTAACCTATAAAGAGTTATTTGATGTTCCTAAGAAAATTCATACTACTTATAGGAAACTAAAAAAAGCTACATGATAGGTTGAACATAGAATTTCTAGAACAATAAAATATCATGAAAATCTTAGGAATGATTACGCATTGATTGATAAAAACCAAATGACATTATTGGATGAGTTTGATGATTTGAACAAACAACATGAACTTTTGAAATCATCAAATACTAAACTTGAAAAATATTTTAAAACATTTATAGATGAATATGATAGTAGAGAACAATATTTTAAAGCTGAAAATGTTATTTTAAAAAGTACTATCTCAAATTTTAAAGCAAAATTAAAAGCACTTGAGGAAAGCAGGACACCACCCACACCTGAGAAATTTTCTAATTCTGATCAGAAGCCTAAAATTTAATAACCTAAGAAAAAGCAGTATAACTCACATAGATTGATAAATCCTTTTTTAATAGTGAAATGTTTTTCTTATGGATTGATTTGGCATATCTCACACACTAGTATTATTTATAGTAAAACTCATTTAGTATGGAGACCTAAGCTGCATAAAATAAATCATATCAGACATGCATCTAGATTATTTTTCCAAAAAGAAGAACCCAAACTTATTTGGATTCTCAAGTCTAACATTTGATTATCTTATAGAAACAATTTTATATAAGACCTCATGAGAGCATTTGGTACCTGGATAGCTAATGTTTGAAGCATATGACTTGAGATACGATACAATTCATATCATTAGAAGCTAGGAAGGGAGGCAAGGTTATATTGGGAGACAAAACCACTAGGAAAGTAGAAGGCACATGTACGATTAGAAATTTGAATAAGTTTTTCATAGAAAATATCTTATTGGTAGAAGGCTTAAAGCATATCATGTTGAGTATTAGTCAACAATGTGATAAAGCTTATGGTATAAATTTTTTCCCGCTAGCTATATAATAAGCCAAAATGGAATAGATATTATACATGGAAATATGGTAAATTATATGTACATGCTTGATTTAAATTTTATTAAATCTTCTATTATTTTTTGTCTCAAAATAATTACTGATGACCATGGTTATATATAGAAGACTTTGTCATGCAAGCTTGAAAAAACATAGAAAAATTACCCAAAAAGAGCTGGTTAGAGGAAAACCCAAACTAGGATTTATAAAGGATCACCTATATGATGCAAGTCAATTAGGAAAATAGATGAAGTCCTCTTTTCATTTAATTAAGGAACTAAAAACTAACAAAGCATTAGAAATCATTCACATGGATCTTCTTGGAGTTGTTAACACTATATGTCTAGGAGGTAAAATGTTTAGATTTTTATAGTTGATGATTTTTCAAGATACACTTGGGTTAAATTTTTATTTTATAAAAGCGAATCATTTAAATAATTTAGAAACTTTTGTACTTGTATTCAGAGAAAATTAGACTGTGAGATTTTATCAATTTAAAGAGATCGCTGAGGAGAATTTGAAAATAAAAAATTTGAAGATTTTTTTAAAGAGAAAGGAATTGATAAAAAAATTTTAGCACCTAGGATCCCTCAATAAAATGAGGTAGTAGAAAGAAAGAGCATAACATTAATTAAAGTTGTAGAGCCATATTGGCAGAATACTCACTTTCAGAATATTTTGGGCTAAAGTGAATAGTATAGCTTATTATATTCTAAATATAGTGAACATTAGATCCAAATTGAACAAGACACCCTATTTCCGCACTTTTTAAATTCCGCATTTATTTTTCTCGTGGTATGATTTTGGTTTAAGTGATTTTTGTTCTTTATGAAAAGGAATTTTTTTTAAATACCAATTCACCCCCCCTCTTGGTTAGCTTGGGCCAGTTCTATAGGGATTAACATCCCTAACGAACATTCAAGTGGTATCAGAGCGGGATTCATAAAAACTGAGTTTGAAAACTTTTTGAATTTTGATCCATGGCTAACCTTGGGAATCGTAACACTACGTAAGGTTATTCAATTACACGACCTCCCTTGTTTGACAACTTACCTTTTGATTTCTAAAAAACCCGCATGTCAACGTTCTTACAATCTACTGATTATCGCATGTGGATACTTATCAAAGAAGGTTATTCTCCACCTTCTCGTGAAATTAATGGTCTTAAAACTAAAGTTACTTTTACTGAATGGACTTTCGATGAACGAGATTTAGCTCAATTGAACGCAAAATATTTGAACTTTTTTTTCTGTGCTTTAAAATCTGAGGATTACATGCGAGTCTTCACTTGCAAACCTGGTAATGAAATTTGGGATAAATTGTGTATCACCTATGAAGGCACTAATGAGGTTAAACAATCCCGTTTTAATATTCTCTTGCAAGATTATGAACTTTTTCATATGAAACCTCATGAATCTATTTCTGATATGTACACTAGGTTTAATCAGATAGTTACTTCACTGCATGCACTAGGAAAAGAACTTTCAAATTATAAAAAAGTGAACAAGATTTTGAGATGCTTGCCTTCGTCATATGATGCTAAAATCACTGCAATCACTAAATCTAAGGATTTGAACACTTATTCTATTAATAACATACTTGGCTCACTCATTGCTTACGAGCAAGGGGTGAATCAAAGAAATCTTGATGCAGATGAAAAGAAGAAGGAGAAAATAGTTGCACTAAAGGCACACAAATCAGATTCTGAATCTTCCAGGTCTGAAAGCGATGAAGTTGCCTTCATCACAAGGCAATTCAAAAGCTTTCTAAGGAAGAAGCAAAATTATCATTGGAGAAAAGGTAGGGATCATAAACATCCTAAAGGATCTTCTGATGTTGTTTGTTATGAATGCAGGAAGCCTGGACATGTGAGAGCCGATTGTCCTACACTCCAAGATCACTCAAGCAAAAAAAAAAAGAAAAAAGGTGAGGAGAAACCTAAGTTTAGGAAGGACAAGAAGAGAGTCCAAAAGGCATTCTGGGCAGAATCTGGTACTGATTCTTCTGAGACTGAACCAGAGCAAGAGACTACAAACCTGTGCTTAATGGGGGAAAATCATCTTGTGCAAAGTGATGAGGAAGAGGTATGTAAACCAACCTATGATGAATTATTTGAGATTTGTGAGAAAATCTATGCATCATTCAAAAAACTTAAGAAGACTCATGCTAGCTTAAAAATGGAACTTGAAAATTTACAAAAAGAGTATGAAGTCATTCTTAAAGATCATTCAACGATTGATTCAAATCACGTGTCTCTTCTTGATGAATTTGATGATTTAAACAAAAAGCATTTGGAATTAATTGATGAAAATAATGCATTAAAAGTTTCACACACCTCACTTAATTCTGATCTTCAGAAATCTAAAGAGATTGAGAAAAATTTGAGGATTGATAATGATGCATTAAAAAGAACTAACTTGAAGATTCAAAATGATTTAGATACATGTAAGAAAAATTGGATGACATCTACTTTTGATCCTAAGTTAGAACCTAGGAAGAGGCATTATAACTCAAACCATTTAAGAAACTCTTTTCCTGGAATTAGATGTTTTTCATGTGGCATGCTAGGACACATCTCACACACTTGCACCATTCACCGTAGTACACATTGGGTGTGGAGACCTAAGATGCATGATTCACAGCATACCATATCTGCATTGCATTCTACTTTTCCTAAGAAGGGGCCCAAACCTGTTTGGGTTCCTAAATCTGACTGTTGTTGAATTTTGCAGGAGTGTTCTCACCAAAGACCTTATGGGAGCATAGGACAACTGGACATATGAAGGCTCGCAGCTCATAAATGCTTAAACCTGCTGCTTCAATAATATTTTGAAATGTATTTTCTTTTTTTTTGTGTTTTATTTCTGCTTTGTTGTTGTTTTAATTTGTTTTGTTTTCACTTTGCTTTTATAATTGGTTTCCCATATGTTGAATCTTTTCAAGATTTTAAATTTTAGAGTTTTGAAGATAGAGTTTAGCTTTTTTAAAATTGGTTAAAGGGAGAAACACCGTTGATGATTTCCCTCCTTCTGACCTTGTTTAGTGGTATGATTTTCTTCTCTAAACAAAAGTCTAACTCATTAAAGCCAATGGTTTTTTAAACTAAGATTCTTTTTAACTTGCTACAATAATCTATCTTGTACATAATATCCAAAGTTCTTATATATCTTTCAAGTTATTTAAAATCTTGCCATTGCTTTTATCACATGATTTTGATTTTGTTTTGTGACTTGTTCTTCCCTATGTTAGAGAGAGAGATCCTATTCTCTAATATTTGAGAGGATATACTCACAACTAAGGGCTTTTTAAGGGTTTTTTTTAAAGGGAATATAGCTTGAAAGAATTAAGAAAGAAAATGAAAAAATGCAAATTTGAAATATATTTATACACAAAAGTGTATCAAAAATCAAGATGCTCAAAGAGCCAATTCAAAGACAAAAGAGGCATAAAAGGAGCCCACTAAATTCAAGCTACTATCTCTTCTCTAAACTCTTAAAACTTAGAGAACTCATTGATTATTTGATGATTTCAAAGGCTTGATTTAAAATTCCATGATTGAGACAAGTTACTTTGTTTTATTATGTATGAGATTTGTTTTGTAAACAAGTTTTGATTGGACCTTCTTTTTGTCCAATTAGGTTTATTCTGAGTTAAGCTTGTTTGTTTTTCAAAAGAAAATTTGTACCATAAAGAACGTCTGATCTAGGTTTAACAGAATCGGATATTCTACTGTTGTCTAATTAGGATTGGCTAAACTCCTTGATCTTGTGGAACTCTAAAGTTTAATTATTTGAGAACTTCTCATATGAAGCCTTGATAAAACAAAAAAAAATTAAAAAAATTAAAATTCAAAAAAAAAAAATTTCATTTTTTCTTTTTGTTGTTTTTAGCTTTCTAATTAATGTGTTTTTGTCTGCTCTTATTTTGTTTTATTTCTTTTTTTGGGGCTTTGATCATCACCATCCTTCATTATTTTTCAAATTCTATTCACATCGTCCTAGCCGATACTTTTATCGTCCTAAACGATAGGGCAAAATCTCTTCAAATTCCATCTGCTGGTCTTTTATGAGCTTGATGTAACTCATCGTCCTAGCCGATACGTATATCATCCTGGACGATCTGATCGAACTCTGTTGCAATCATGATGATAGTCCTAGCTGATAGAATATTTCATCCTGGACGATGCATTTATGGTCATCGTCCTGGCCGATACACCGGATCGTTTTGGACGATCCACGAGTCAGTACGTTTGAATCTTTAAAATCGGCCCCGAACGATCCATTATTGGATAATCATCCTGGCCAATCCACTATTCATCCTGGACGATACACGTGGCATAGATTTAAAATGTTTTAACTTCGGCCGGTACAATCAATTATTATGCATCGTCCTGGACGATACATCTAATCGGCCTAGACGATCTTCTTTTTCAACGGTCGTCCGGCCTGACTCCTCGGGACGATTGCTTGTGTCTAATCGTCCTGGCCGATATCTGATCGGACCGCCTTTTTGACCAATCGGCCTGTACGCAATTATTGTGACATATCGTCCTGGACGATTCTGCGATAGTCCTGGACGATATGGCCGTTTCTTTAAATTCTGGCCGATCCAGCCATATTTTTCACTTCATCCCTTCTTCTCTTGTGTCTCCTTGCTTATCCCTTGCTATGGCCGGTGGGAAATGAGTTCGACAGGCTTCTGGGAGTTCCTCGAGGGCCACTCTGGACCCTCGATTCAGGGAGGCAGATGATCAGGCTGCCTACCGTCGCTAAAAAGAGTGTGGCATTACCCTTTCCCGAACAATCAATCCTGCATACCTCTCGTATCCGGTAATGGATCTCTTTGCCCACACTTCTCTTTGTTTCATACTCACCCTTGTTGTCCCTTTTTCTTCTGAACTCCTGCTAGAATTTTATGCAAATCTTCGCATAAATTCTACTTTCACAGCCCTGACCTCCTATGTGAATCGATGACCAGTCGAGATCACATATCAGGACTGTATGGAGCTTTTACAGCTATCCACCACCGGGGATAAGCTGCACTTAATCGTTACAGATCTAGATTTTGATTGGTCCACGGTAAACCATTTCCTTCGCCAAACCAACACACCCTTTCATGTTGGAGAGACTAGCTCTTTAGTCAAAGATGCTAGGACAATCCAACATGTCCTTTGCACCTCCATAATTCCAAAAGCTGGGGACCGAATCCACATCACTCATCTACTTTCCTTGACTACCTTTTATATTGTGGCCCGGAGAGAATTTAATGACACTGATCTACTCTTTCGCTACATTGATCATTTAACAACGATTCACAATCCAGGCCATAGGAGGAAACCCAACCTTGTCTTAGGACATCTCATAGCCTATATTCTTGAAACCAAATACGATCTCCAATATCCTGCTCATCACGACCTTCAGCCTCCTTGCTACTCAAACAATTCTTTCACTATCCTTCATAGTACTCATCTCCACCCAGGAGATGGGGAAGGTCGGGGGGCTGAGGAGGAGGAGGCTCCTGCTCCCTCTCCCATTCCTGATCCTGTTCCTCTCCACCAGCACTCACTGGTTGATCAGTTGATAGAGAGGTTTGATCGATGGGAGACCCGCTTTGACGCTTACGTTGCTGCACAGGAGCAGCAACACTCTGAGGACATTGCCCGCTACGAGCAGCACCGCACTGAGGATTTAGCCCGTTTTGATAGCTACATTACTCACCAGCAGCAGCAGCATGACCAGTACATCGCCTGGTTCAATGCTCAATTTACCACGCCTGTCAGCTACTTTCAGTAGCCACCTCCACCACCTCCATCTGATGATCAGGGTCCCTCATTTTTCTAGTCTGTGTTTTCTGTTATTTATTTTCTATTTTCTGTAGTTTGTCTTATGGTTTGGTGTTTTCTTTTTCTTTTGTGTGTCTAGGACCCTCTTTTTGTGATGACAAAAGGGGGAGTAGGATGTGGTAGGAAAAAGGGTATGTGCTTGTAACTTTGAATTTCTAGTGAACTATTTTTTTTCTGAGTTTTTTTCCTACTTGTGTTTGCCATCATCAAAAAGGGGGAGATTGTTGCAAATCTATTTTCATGACTTTTGTTTTGATGATTGATAAACACTATTGATTCTCTTGGAATGCCTGTTACTTATAACTTTTCAGGAATCGAAGATCGGACGAACAAACGAAGCCAGTTCAAGATTGCGTAGGTCTAGGGTGGAGTCAGTCTGTACTTTGTTCTTTTCTCTTCTTGAGTCTATTTTTAATGGTCAAAGAGACTGATGCTAAGTAACCCTATACACACACACTTGATAGACTTAGAAATTCTATTTTTACTCATATCGGCCAGGACGATATTTACATCGTCCTAGATGATGAGGCTTAAAACAGAAAGTCTAATTAAGGATTCTTAATTAAGGCAGTCGACATTAACGGATCATCCTTGACGATACGTGTATCGGCCAGGACGATAGGCTCAAAATAGAAATAAGTTGCCGCCATATATAATTAAGGTATAATGTATTTTTAAATAATCGGCCAGGACGATCATTGATCGGCCTGGATGATATTCACAAATTATGCCTTAATTGATCAGGAAATCAAGGGAGTAATTAAGGATGATTGATACGATCATGTCGTCCTGGACGATCTCAGGATCGGCCAGAACGATTTATTCAAAAAACCTTAGTTACTTCAGGATGATAAATATCGTCCAGCTCAAATTCAGGGCGATGCTCTGGACGATTTTTCTCTAATTTGAACTGATCGGTCGGGATGATCGTGAGATCAGCCTGGATGATCAAGCCAATTTTTAATCGTCCAGCTTGCATTCAGGGCGATGCTCTGGCCGATCTTCTGAGATTTGAACTGATCAGCCAGGCCGATGTCCACATCGGCCTGGACGATATTGTCAGCAACTTGCAATTAATGAGCTCCTTTGAAGCTCTTCTATTTAAAGAGCTCTTGTTCAACATTTTGAATAACCTTTGTGTTGCTGCCTTGACCTGAGAAGGCCTTGAGGAGAGAAAGAGAGAGGGAGAGAGAGAGGATCTTGTGAGGGGGAGCTTGTGAGGGGATTCACAAGGGTTGCTTCAAGGATCGCTCTGCTTCTTCTTCGTCTAGAGTTTCTCATCCTTGGAAGGGTCGATAGAGGAAAGGAGTCAGCATCTGGTTGTGGTTCTCTGCCAGCTTCAGGAGGAAGCAAAAGGAGATAGGTTGTCTGCCTTACCGGGGTGGCAAAAAGAAGGTGCTTTGTAAAGGCTTCTCCGCCTATCTGTGGGGGCTAAAGGACAGTCACGTTTGTAGTGCAATACTCAGAGGGCACCTCCGAGGAGTGGACGTAGGTCGAGTTGACCGAACCACTATAAATTTTTATGTTCTTATTTCTTGCTTCCGCACTTTTTAATTTCCGCATTTATTTTTCTCGTGGTGTGATTTTGGTTTAAGTGATTTTTGTTCTTTGCGAAAAGGAATTTTTTTTAAATACCAATTCACCCCCCCTCCTGGTTAGCTTGGGCCAGTTCTATAGGGCTTAATATCTCTAACGAACTTTCAGAGAACCTCAATCAATCTCTAAAGTAGACCTCTCTAGAACCTCCAAGGATTAAGGGATGATGACCAGATTGGAGAAGAAGATTCGAATCCATTCTTGGAGAAACCTTTGTGAAACCCCTCATAAACTCCCCCTTTTAAGTTCCTCTCTCTCTCTCTCCCCCCCTTTCTCTCCCTCTCCTCTTGGCTCTCTCAAGTCAGGATAATAGCAAAAAATCTTCTCTTGAGTAAATAAGAGGTCTTATGAAAAAGGGATTCAAATTTTCCCTAAGTTGCGACAAATTAACAAATATCATTCAGGACGATCAAAGGATCATCCTATATGATCATAGCAAAATCAGCTCAATCAACCAGGATGATCTAGGAGAGTTTGGACAATTAGAAGTTTTCTTTGTTTTAATCATCTAGGATGACAGGACATCATCCTGTACAATTAGTTCAAGGAATCAAATATCATCTAAACAATCGCACTATTCAGCCAGACTTTACCTGGCTTGGATGATGGAAAAATAACTGATTGTCCAGGATAACTTCATAATCATCTTGGCTGATTAGTTCAAAATGTCAAATATTGTCCAGAACATCACCCTAGTTACATATTTGGATGATGGAAAAACAAATGATAATCCAGGATGATCATTTTGTATGATTAGTTCAAAACATCAAGTATCATCCAGAACATCACCCTGGTCCTCCAGTAAGGAACTAAGGATTATTTAACAAATTATCCCAGACGATCTTGCGATCATCCAAGATCATATGGTCAAGCAATCAAACTTCAGTTATTCTCCTTAATTATTTTACTAATTTATGCATAATTATAATGCATCATCTAGGATGATATCCAAAAATAAAATATGTCTAAATAAGATGGTGTCTGATTCTTTCTGATTTGAGCCTATCATTTGGGATGAAGATAATATCATCAAGGACAATTCGCTAAATTTTGGCTACCTTAACTAGAATGCCCTAATTTGAGTTTCTATTTTTAACTTATCATCCTGGATGATTTGGGATCATCCTGGATCATTTGGGATCATCCTAGATGATATGATCACAAACAAAAACACTCTAAACATACAATTTTTTTTCTCCTTAGTGTATGTGTGCAAGGTTACGTAGAATCAAGACCCATTTTGTTACATTGACGCAAGAAAAGAAAAAAACACTCGATGTATACATACAGACTGACACAGTCGTAATCTACCCAATCTTGAGCTGGCTTAATTTATAATTTGATCTTATGAACCAAAAATATTAGTAAGGCAGTTGTAGAAAAATAAAATATCAAAAATGTTTACTATCTTCAAAATTATAATTCCTAAATCCAGATTCACAACAGAGGAGATAACATATATTCTATTTAATGAATATGATATTTCAAAAGAGACAAAGTTAAAAGAAATTCATATTAAAAATATCTTCCAAGGTATTGAAAAGACAAATTTGAAATATAATGTTAGATTACAAAACCTATTGCCTAGAGAATGGATATTATTTAAAAATCACCCTAAGGAATTGATTTTAGCTGAGCCTAGTGATGGTGTTAGGACTAGGCATGGACTTAGAAAAGAAGTAAACCATTCTACCTTTATATCGATGGTTGAATTGACTTATATAAATCAATCACTTTTGGATATATTTTGGATTTTGACCATGCAAGAAGAATTAAATCAACTTGTTAGAAATGATTTTGGTAATTAATTGAAAGGCCTAAGGATAAAAATATTGTTGGAACTAAGTGGGTGTTCAAAAATAAAATGAATGATTCAGGAGTTATGATTACAAATAAGACAAGATTGGTGGACAAGGGGTATATTCAAATAAAAGGGATTAATTTTGAAGAAACCTTTGTTCTTGTAGCAACACTTGAAGCGATAAGAATTTGTTTAGCCTTTACATATTTAAAAGGTTTATAATTGTATCAATTGGATGTTAAAAGTACATTTATAAATGGGGTGATACCAGAGGATTTTTATGGCCAATAAACTTCAGGATTTGAAAATTCTAAATTCTCTAATCATGTGTTTAATTTGAAAAAGGCATTATATGGATTGAAATATGCACCTAGGGCTTGGTATGAGAGGTTAAACACTTTCCTATTAGAGAGATCATTTGTGAAAACTTATGTGGACACCACTCTCTTTTTGAAAAGGACATGTTTTTTTTTAAATAAAAGATGCAAATTGCATTAAAACTAAAGAAATAAAGTATATACAACCTACTAAAGTGAATAGAAACCAATACAGTCCTTCTTTATCAAGTCAACAAAACTTGATGGAAGTTCCGTATCTAAAAAGGTTTCCCAATAAAAATCTCCTAGTAAGGCAAAGTGGGAGCAAAAATCAGCTACCTTATTACAATCACTTTGAACAAATATTAAAATAATATTGCTGAAAACTTCAAGGAAGGATAGATTTGGTCTTTGAGATTTCATCCTCTCCGTCTTCCTTTTTATTGATAGTTGGAGCCTATTGATGATATTTACATTATCACCTTCCACTATTATACCCTTATATTCACTCATCCATCCTTGAATATAGTTGTCAAACGTGAGAATTGACTTTAGCTCCAAAGAAGCAATGTCCCAATGTATCATTTTCTTACCATAAGCACATATAATTTTCCCTTTGTGATCCCTTAGAACTCCTGCTATCCCTGCTAAATTTGAATGAAGAATTGCTGGATCAACATTCAATTTAAACCAACCTTCAGGAATGGGCACCAAATTTTGGATAGCATTTGTTGATTGGTGTCCCAGTTCTTCTCGATTGGAGCTAGTTGTATGGAGCACACCTAAGATAATACTTCATCCTATATATGTTTTAGTTGGTATGTTCTTCCCATGCTTTAAGTAGTTTTAGAACTTCTAGTTATGGTAAACAGAGGCAATATAAATTCTTTCCATAACCTCATTCATCTTTCCTCTATTTTTAGCTCTTCTTCACACTGCCCAATGGTTTGAAAAGTCAGTACATTTATACCCCGTTGTCTTAACTTTTGCAATATTGCCGTTAGCTTAGAACACTTAATAGCAATATGATTTGTACATTCTAAACTTTTACATCCTCTGGGGCATTCCAAGTTAGTCGTCAATCTTCTATGGTATAACCATTCATTTGTTGGCAATGCTTCATTAAGTAATCTCCACCAAAATAGACATTCTCTTTGATTAACTTTGAGCTTCTTCATCCATCATATATTCTTCACCTCACGGCTTTGGTTAAAATTGATGTCTTCCAGTGATAGAGAAGTAGTGGATCTCCCTGAGTTGTTATATATTAGTTCAATCTTTTCCTCTTCAACCTCATTTTCAATTGGTATTTGTTGTATCAAATCACACATCTCTTTTGAGAAATATGTGTTCAGCTTTTCCTTGTTCTAGCTCCCATCCTCCTTCATAAGTGAAGAAACCTCATTTTCTAGATCATTGACATTACATGTTGCTATCCAAGAGTCTAATCTTCTGTTAAGTATCCATGTATCCAATGTAATGTTGATTTTTTCTCCATTCTTCACTTTCCATCTTATTATTGATTTCAAAACTTTTGCTCCTTCCTTCAAAATTTTCCATGTTGGAGATATAACTCTACTAGTGTCTTCATCCCAAATACTATCACCATATCTGAGTTTTAATACTCTGTTTAGAATAGATTGATCACCTTATAGGAAGATCCAAGACAGCCTTGCTCTCAATGGTCCTTGTCTCTTCGCAGCTCCTAATACTCCAAAGCCACCATCTTTGATTGATAGACATAGTGTTTCCCAAGCAATGTAATGCAAGCCTTGTCTCACATCTTCCTTATGTCATAAAAAGTTCCTGGTTAATTTGTCAATTATCATTAGAACACTTTTTGGTATAAGTGAGTGCACCGACTGATATGAAATCATAGATGAAAAAACTATTTTAATCAGTAGCACTCTTCCTGCCAGAGAAATTTTGTTCTCCTCTTGAATTCAATCTCCCCGTTTCTTTCTCGATAGTATGGTTGAAGTCTTGTGCTTTCAATCTTCTTAATGCCAGTTTAATTTCCAAGTATTTAAATTCCTTTACTTCTTTTACTCCCATCATTTTGTTTAGTTTCCTCCTTCTCCTTCTTGTTACCTGCTTCCCATATAGCACTAAAGACTTTTGGGCATTTATTCTCTGGCCAGTCCAGCCACAGTAGCTGTTGAGAATTTTCTTCAATGTTTTAACATTATTTCTATCAGCTTTGGAAATTAATAGCACATCATCAGCAAATAATAAATGTGTTATTCTTTCTACTTTAGGATTTAATTTAATACCCAATTCATCGACGTCTACTTGAAGTGCTTTAGGCAACACCTCAGAGCACAAGATAAACAAGCTTGGTGATAGTGGGCAACCTTATCTGAATCCACAAAGTGTAATGATCCATCCTATCCTTCTACCATTTATATTGATTGCATATTTTTGGTAGCTAACACATGCCAAAATTAGATTTATTGTCTTCTCCGAGAAACCCATTTTCTTGATGACTTGATTCAATGTTCTCCAACACATGCTATCATAAGCTTGTTCCATGTCAAGCTTAATCATCATATATCAAGGTTTTGCAACCGAATATCTCATTTTATTAACTATTTCTTATGCTAGGAGGCAGTTCTCTAAAATATTTCTTCCCAGTACAAAAGCACTTTGTTGCTCTGAGATTACCATAGGAAGGCACATTTTGAGTTTATTTAGTATCATTCCTACTGCCATTTTGTGATTGGTCTGACATAGACAAATGGGTCTAAATTTAAAGCATTCATTGGCATTTTGAACTTTAGGAATTAATACCACTAAAGTCACTTTCCAATACTCTTGCATGTCTCCTATTTTGAAAAAGCGTTCAATTGCATTCCAAGTTTCACCACTAGCAATGCTCCAATAATTTTTGAAGAAGCAGGCACTCGCATCGTCCATTCCAGGTGATTTATTATTACCCATCTTCATCACTGTATTATACAACTCCTCCTTGGTATAATCAGAATTCAGTAAATTTATCATGTCTTCTTCAAGAATGTCTTTGTTGGTAAATACCGGCCATTCATCCATTTCTGCATTATTGTGATGATATATGATGACATACTCCTAGTTCAAAAATATGTTGATTATATCTTATTTGGATCAAAAAATAAAAATCTTTGTGATGTTATTTCAAAAATAATAAATAGTAAATTTTAAATGAGTTTGATGGGAGATTTGAGTTATTTTCTTGGTTTTATCATAAAGCAAAATGAGAAAGGAACTTTTCTCAGTCAGTAAAACTATATCAAGGACATTTTGAGAAATATGAAATGGATAATGCTAAACTAGTTACTACATCAATGAGTTCCTTAGTGTAATTAGATAAGGACTCTAAAGGAAAATCTATTGATCAAAAGAAATTTAGAAGAATAATTGGATCATTATTTTAATTGATTGCTAGCAGACCAGATATAATGTTCAGTGTTTATTTGTATGCTAGATTTTAATCTGATCCAAAAGAATCACATTTAAAAGAATTTTGAGATATCTTTTGGAAACTCAAAACTTAGGGATTTAATATCCTAAACACAACTCTTCTTTTAAAATGATTAGAAAAGTATAGCTCGAACTTATCAATTCATAGGAAACTGTTTAGTTTCTTGGTCTAGTAGAAAATATAATTTAATAGCCCTATCTACTACAAAAGTTGAATACATTGCCTTAGGAAGTTGTGTGACATAAGTTCTTTGGTTAAAATAATAACTGATTGACTTTGGATTTTCTATTATCATAATTCCTATTTTCTATGATAATACTAACTCAATATGAATTTCAAAGAATCCTATTCAATATTCTAGAACCATGCATATAGAATAAGGCATAACTTCATTAGAGATCATGTAGCTAAGGAAGAAATATAATTACATTATGTTGCTACGGAGAATAAACATGCAGACATTTTCACAAAACCATCGGCTATTGGCATGTTTAGCACTTTAAGGACAAAATTAAGTTGGATTGATCTTGATGCTTAAATTGAAATTTATGTAAACTTGATTATGTGTTTGTTTAGTTTTTCTTAATGTTTATTTTATTTGCTTTTATTTGTTTAGTTTTGTGTTTTCTATTTTTGTTTTTGATTTTACTAGAAGCATGTCATTTTGTTTGAAAAGGTTTTTTGTTTATCATGTCTTATTTTTAAGTGTTCTTTTTATACAATATGAAATTTTTTGTAATGTGCAAATTCATTAGCATATACTTGATAGGTTTCTAACTTGAGCATATGAAACTAAGTTTTTTTATTATTTTTTGTATTGTATGATGACATCATCATACAGTACGATATGTGTTATTTTGTCTATACGATTAGGGAAAGTTTTCCAAAAAAAGTTAGTTATTGATCACAGATCGTACGTACAAAATCTTATTTTGTTTGTAAGATATTGGTGTCAATTTCACATGGGGATAACCCTAATCTTCATAAAATTATCTTTAATATTCTGATCTTCCCGGATAAATGGGTGTTCTTCTGTATGATCATGTGGTCAAAAAGTCTATATGAAAGGATATCACAAAAATGGTGTTTTATGAAAAGTCATTTCATTTTTAGTCGAATTTATTTGTATGTATGAAAATTTTTTTCTCCAGTATGATTTTAAAATTGTACGTACGATCTTAATTTTGTACTTTATGATCTTAATTTCATACTGTATGATAGGTCATTTTTCTTTAAATAGAAGATTCTTAGAAAAGTTTTTATTCACATTCTCATCCATTCCAAACCTTATCGAGTCCAAATCATAGGAATTTCCAACAATAGCAAATGACCTCGCTCTTCTAAGGGATTGTCCTCCCGATCTAATAGGGATGTTAACTTTCTTTCCAAATAGAATGAGGATGCTTTTTATAGGTATTTTGCTGCAAAAATTACCCCCTCTTAACTTCGGATTTAAAGTGAATTTAACTTTTATGTTATGCCACTTTTTGTTTCAACCCAATCTTCTTTTACTTGACTTTCATCTATACCTTTCATAAAGAAACCTTCCAAATTTTTTTGGCTAACATGAAGTTAAACCAAGACCACACTAGGATAACCTCTTATGTTTTCAAGAAACTAGTAGAACTTACTAAGGAAGACTTAGGCAATTTCCTTTACATAAGTACCCATGGTATTAGAGCACACACCTTAAAATCTTGAGTAGACTTTGATTGTTCATAAATAAATAAAACTTTTTAAGATGTTGCACAAGTGAGACATCTGTCATGTGTGTACTATCTTAATAAAATGCTAGGATTATACAGCATGTCTTACAAACCTCTATCATTCCCAAAGCTGATCATCTCATAAATTTGACTCCTCTTTTATACACAGTCATTTATTTGATTATGATTGAAAAACCTTTTGATAAATCCTAACTTATCATGGATTATATTTACAAACTCACTGATATTGGACTTCTTCACAATAAGAGGAAGAAAAATGCTTCTTTAGGACATCTAATTACCTATATCTTAGAAAATATGTACAAACTTATCCATCCTGATCAACTCACTGAACTTCCTATCTCCTTTATTAATGCCTCTTTTCGAGCACTCTTTGGGCCGGATCAAAGTTTTGAGGAAGAAGGAGAAGGTCCTACTCTAGCACTTGCACTTGCACCTAAACCTGATAAGAATTTATACCAAGAAATGATCCAGCCCTTCGATAGAATGGAAACCCATTTTGATAAATTCTTTGATCAAATTGAGAATCACTAGAATATTTTGGATGCTAAATATAACGATGATATGGGTTGGATCTGAGGGCAATTCGACTCGGTTAGCACCAATGTTATTATGATGAATAGTTACTTCAATGTTTAAACCACCACCTCCTCCAGATCAAAACCCCTCTGATTATTAGTTATATTTTTGTGTTGCAGTTACTGATCAGTTTATATTTTTGTTGTTGAGATAATTTTTCTGTGATTTTAATGTTTTCATGTGTTAGTGTACTCATGAGTTATTCTTGTATTTCTAGAATGATGTATGTTTAAGTTGCAAAAGGTTTCTGTATGTGTTTTGTGTGATCAATGAAATGATGGAATGTTTTCTTTACTTACATTGAATTTCAATTATTGAAATGTCTATTTAAATTAATAACTCAATGTAGATAAGGAGTTCAATTTCATATTTGTATAGACAAGTATTATTTTGATAAAATTGTTGCAAAATAGATGTCGTTTTTTTTCAATGTGTTTATTTTTGTTATTTGTGGAATTTGAATTAAGATTATTGATATTGGAAAGACATAAAAAGTAAATGATGCAAAAAACATGCAAAAATAGAAAAGATGTGTAATATTCATAAAGTGAAAGAGGCACAAAACTAGCCCAAATAGAAAAGATGCAGAAAGTGTTCCACAAACTTTTGAAAAGATGCGTAATGTCGCCAAATAAAAATTTCATATTGTTCTTTCTGTTATCATTCTGTGTCTAATACAAATCCATATAATCGACAATCATCTCCTCAATTGAATTAGAAATTAATTAATCATTATTTCATCATGTTTATAATAATCATTTTTATTTAATTTGTCTAGAATAAACAATAAGCCTGGTTGACTTTTCTTATCTTAGTTGTTCTTTGATTTAAACTTTGAATTTTTCTTTTTAGCATTAAGAAGTTAATGTTGTATTCAAAATTAGTTTGAAAACTTCTTCTTCTTCAACTCTTTTGATTGATGCATAGAAACTTTTCATTTCAAGGTTTTCTTCCTTTTTTTATTGTTGTCAAAAGGGGGAGTCATAATATTATTTGATATTATTTATTGTTATGTGAATGTAAAATATTATTTTCATAATATTGTTTGATGTTTTTTATTATTGTATGAATGTATAATATTATTTTATGTTTTTTATTGTTGTGTAAATGTATGTGTTAGATTGTGAATGTATGTATGTTTTTGTATGTTTTGTTCGTGTTTTTATTTGTTTGTGTTTTTGTTTGAGTATTTTTTTATGGTTTATTTCTTTTTAGTCTTTAGGGTTGTGTTTTTTTTTATCTTCATGGAGTCCTTTTTAAATTGGTCATTCATTTAGAAGTAGCTAAGGAGAAAATTTGCTTTATTTGTTAACTCAAATAATAATTATTTAGCCATCATCAAAAAAGAGGAGATTATTGCAACTTAGTTTTTAAAACGATTTTTTTATATCATGTATTTTTTTAATGATTCAAAAATCTTATTATGTTGATTACTATTTTTCCTAATATATATTAAAAATTTGTTTGTGTTGTTTGTGTATACTAACATTTTAGAAAAATCATACTTCAGGCTACTAAAGAATTCAAGACAGGTTAGATTAGAGTTTATTATAATTGAAGTCTGTACCTTTTTTATTTTTCTTGAGTCTAAGATAGTGTGATTGTAATTGGATAGCCATGCACACACACACTGGGAAAGTAAGATAAAAACTTGTATTTTTAAAACTAATTGTATTGCATGATTATGGGATCGTATGGGATGATTCGACCTGAGTGTTCCTCCTGAAAGTAGTTAATCAAATCATGCCTTAGAAATTTTTTATTGAAATATTCATGTTGCACGAAGTTATATTCATATAGAAGATGTCCAGAGTACAAAATGGCTACCAACTAGTTTGTCCCAAACAAACTCACCAATTTCTAAATTGATCGTACTGTATGAATTGAATTTCATTTAGACAACATCCATAGTAAGAAATGGGTGCGTACCAGTTTTTCCATACAAACAGGTAACTTTTTTGAATTTCTTATACTATACAAAATTTATTTCGTACAAATGCCCTCTAGAGTATGAAATGAACTTGTCCATTTTCATACTAAATGAAGCATGATTTAGTAAATCTAATTATATTGTATGATATTAGGTTCATATAATATGCCGATCAGTGTACAAAATGCATTCATACGGAATCATACGTAACGAACTTGTTCATTTTTCTACTATTTATATAGCATGATGCCAGTTCATACATACGATTGACAGAGTATGAAAACATATTCATTCAGCATTGTACCAGGATTTTCTAAACTACTCGTATGTTTGAAGTCCTATCATACTGTACGATCCAAGATAGTCAAATAATAATTTTTAGTTTTTTGGACAGTTTTTTGTGTTATTCATTTATAAATGTTCTTAAAATTGACTGTGTGTCCTATTGTGAATTTCTTTTTAGAGTGCACTTGGAGAGTATTTGTAAGAGTTTCTTGTAATTGGAGTGTGAGAGATTTCTTAAAAGGGATTTGTGAGGGGATTCACAGGGTTGCCCAACAGTTAATATCTTTTGCTTGTTCTTCAAAGATTTCCCTACCTTCTTGAAGTCTCTTGGAAGAAGATTTTTAAAGGCGCGTCTGTACTCTGCCAACACTAGAAGAGTGTAAAAGGATGATGGTACTCAAACGACATGATGAGGGTGTGAAAGGATGTTGGTTTTATGCCATCACCACGAGGATGAGAAAGGATGACGGTGCCCTGCCATCACAAGGAGGGTGAAAATGGATGAGGGTACTCTACCACATTGAGGGTTAGTGGAAGAGAGGTTAATTGTAAGGGCTTCTCTGCCTTGCTAATAAAGCAAAAGGAGAGTCACTTTGGTATAGTGCAATACCTGAAGAGAAAGTCTTTAGGGAGTGGACGCAGGTCTTGTTGGACCGAACCACTATAAATTTCTATTTTTTCTACAACAAGAACAACAACATCAAGCCTTTATCCCACTACGTGGGATCAGCTAAAGAAAATCCTTTTTCTCCATTGTGTCCTATTAAAAGTCAAATTCTCGTTTAAATCTAATAAAGAAAGGTCATTCCTAATATTTTCTAACCAAGTCTTTTTAGGTCTACCCCTACCTTTCTTAACATAAGTCAAATCTAATACCTCTACTCTCCTAACCGGGTCATCGGAAGACCGCCGTTTTATGTGACCAAACCATCTAAGGCGGCTCTCTCTAATCTTATCTTCTACTAGAGCTACTCCAACCTTTTCACGTATATGCTCATTTCGTATCCTATCTCTAAGGGTAAAGCCACTCATCCACCTGAGCATCCTCATCTCTGCCACACTTAACTTAGTATTATGCTTCTCTTTTAATGGCCAAAATTCGGCACCATAAAGCATTCCAGGCCTCACTACCATCTTATAGTATTTTCCCTTAAGTTTGAGGGGTACATTTCTATCATATAACAAGCCCGATGCATTCCTCCACTTCAACCATCCAACTTGAATTTTGCTAATAATATCCCCATCTATTTCACCATCACTCTGAACAATAGATCCAAGATATCTAAAGCATGTACTCTTATTAATGACTTAATCGCCCAAAGTCACAATCCCCTCACTAGGTCTATTACTACTAAAATTACACTCCATATATTCTATTTTAGATCTACTCAAGAGAAAACCTTTAGACTCTAAGGTTGACCTCCATAATTTAAGTTTACCTTCAACTCTCTCTCTAGTCTTATCAACAAGAAGAATATCATCAGCAAAAAGCATACACCAAGGTACATCCTCTTGCAAATGTCTAGTGAGAACATCCATGACTAAAGCAAAAATATATGGGCTTAAGGCTAATCCTTGATGTAATCCAACTGAAATAGCGAAATACTTGGTCAATCCACCTTGTGTTTGAACACAAGTAATAGCTCCTGCATACATATATTTAATGATTTGAATATAAGCATTATTGACTCCTTTCTTTTCAAGAACTCTCCGTAGCACTTCTCTTGGAACTTTATCATATGCTTTTTCTAAATCAATAAATATCATATGTAGATCCTCCTTATTTTCTCTATATTTCTCCATCAAACCTCTTAATAAATGTATGGCTTCCATAGTCGACCTACCCGGCATGAATCCAAATTGATTTTGAGAAACATTAGTATCATGCCGCAACCTATGCTCCATAACTTGCTCCTAAAGATTTAAAGTATGACACATTAACTTAATACCTCTATAATTCGTACAATCTTGTGCATCACCTTTATTCTTAAAAATAGGAATTAATAATAAAAGTGACGCACAATTTCTATTTTTTCTATCTTTACTTTTTACTTTTTTTATTTCTGAAAGTTTATTTTATTGTTAAAAATTTTATTTTGATAAATTTTCATTGTGCTTAAAAAATTATAAATTAATTTTTTTTTAATCTTCCAAGAGATTTTTAAATTATTAATTCACCCCCCTCTTTCTTAGCCTTGGAAAAATTACTTTAGGTCTAACAACTTATTCAGACTTTCATTATATGCGTTAAGTCGAAGGGTTAGTAAAACATTGATTCAAACCTACTTAACTTAGTGGCACCATTAAGGATAAAAATGAAGGACTTATTTTTAAAACTTAAAAAATTCTAATAATTAGGATACATATTCTCTTGAATTAAAATTTTGAACACATAAACATAATGACTTTACCTGCCCATAGAAAATTCTCCTTAACTTTTGAAGCCATTTGGCTGCTTATTTAATTTACATAAGTTTAAACCCTTAATTATACCTCCAAACTAAAATAAATTAAATTTAAGTTATAAAAATACAAATAGTACTTCTGATTTGCAAAAATTGTGCCTTAACTTAAGAAAAATAAAACCCTTTGATTTGACATCAAATTCAACCTTAATTTAATTTTAATTAAAAACTAATATTTAATTAATTAAAAATAATTAAACACTCCAAAAAAATCTCCAAATACTTGGAAACATCCCCTTATCTTATTTACGACCTTTGGGGGTGATTCCAAGAGGTTTGGGACTGATTTGGATAAAAAAAATAAAAATCCCTTTTATTAAAATAATTTTAAAAATTCAATAAATACTAAAACTCCTAAAAATCATAACTAATTCTAGAAAATTCTTAATTAATCAAGCTCAAAATAATTTTACTCAAACTAAAATCTAATATTTTACAAAAAAAGTTAAACCTTCAAAAATTAGTCAAAGTCAAAAAGTCAACAATCCAGTCAAACTTTAGTTAAAATCAAGCAGAACTTTGAAAATTCATAAAATTTTATAGAAAACTCAAAATTAAACAAAATCAAAGCTTAATTACTCATTAAAATTCCTAATATTTTTTAAAATTTTAAAAATTAACTTTAATTTAAAAAGTCAACTTTTGGACCATTAATTGATGTTATTAAATAATTCCATTAAATCCAAAAATTCAATAATTTGTTCAAACTTTAGAAAACTTCATTTCATAAATAAAAATACTTAACCAACATTCTAATGCATAAAAACCACTATGAAGATAAAGTTTATTTGATTGACTACTCTAGGCTGTGGGGCTAAGTGTCCTAAGGAGACCTTGTTCCTTGAGCCTACTCGCATAATGCCACGAATGGATTCAATGAAGTGTTAAACATCTAAATTAAATTACTATTAATTATTTAACCAAATTAAAATTCTTAATTCAATTGAATCAATAATTTACTTTGGATAGACTACTTTGAGCTGTGGGGCTACATGTCCTAAGGAGGCTTGGTCCTTGAGCCTAAAGGCACAATGCCACAAACTTGTTGATGGAAAATATAAAATAATTTAATTTTAAAAAATCATTAATTAATTAAATTAAGTAAGATTAATGAACACTTAATTTCTAACCAATTAAATTAACTTAACCAAACTCAATTGCTATTAGGTAACCTAGGCCTACGAGGTTATTAACTTAGCCTAAATGAAGTTGAAATAAACTTCACAGCTTTGATAAGAAACAAAAGTAGTAATCATTTAATATTTAAAACATACCATTAATTAATCTTTAACACTTTAAAATTTAAATTAAATTGTAAATCTTTCCTTTTACCTTTAACAAATTCAAACATTAGACAATCTCAACAAACAACCTAGTTTAGGATCTACCCCTGCCACATAACTTTCAACACACACTTTAGATTGTTTGATAGGATGATCGAATCTAGATCTAGGCTAGCCTGTTGTTTACTTTTCTATAATGTGCCAGATTTTTTAGATTTCATTATATGTTGTGATTGAAATATTTGATGTAACTATTTATTTACTTTTACTGTACTCTAGGGATTAATGATGTGATTAGAATTTGATTTATCCCTAGGTTAGGGGTAATTTATGCTAATTTAATTTTATGCAGGTGGCCATACTCATATAGGGTAACAAAGGGGCTAAATAAATAATAAATATAACTACTACGGCTGCTTTAGCTTCTTTGCCCCCCCCCCCCCCCCAAAAAAAAAAAAAAAAAAGAGTGTGTCCATGTGTGTTTATTTTTTTGTATATAATATATATATATATATATATATATATATATATAAATATATATATAAAACTTCTTGGGAATTGATTTGATTATTAAATGCGTAAGATAACCTTGCAAGAGAGCCTAGAATTTTGATTTCATATTGATGTAATCTATTCAAGTATTGAGTTATAAAAGTTGCACATTGAGTTTAGGATACATAGATCCAAAGTTGGACTCCAAAGAAAAAAGGATATCCCTTAGGGGGATAATCCTTTTCCATTTGGAAGCCCAAGTTTGGATCACTTCATGCCGAAAGTGGAAAGAATAACCTCCCCTTTGGGGGAAGAGTTTTCTTTTTCATTTGAGTATCCATCTACGATGAATCCAATTAGTCTTATGAGGAGAAGACTAAGGAGTTGAAGACAAAGAGTATCCCACTCAAGGATACCTATGTATGTACTAAGATTAGAATTCGGGTTATTGTTAGTGATGCCCGACCACTTTTTTTATAGACCTTAGGTTGTAATAAATGGGGGGCATTTGCCTACGAAATTTATTTTAAGGAATTAATTATATTGATATGTTTGAGTTGATTTGATTGCATATAGGATTGCATGATTTTCTTAATTTTTTGGTGAATATGAGCCTTTTTTATTCTAGCCTGAATACATGGAGGCTCATGAGGGAGTGCTAAAAGTTTTCTATTCAAATTTAAATAAAATCTTTTAAGATAATATAGAAATTCTAACTGGATAAAAAGTAAACACAGGACTGTCAGGAGTTTGCATAACATATTACTGCACTCTTCTCTTCCTTTGGTTAGGCACCTCCTCGCCTACATGCTCTGGAAGATCACCTAGCCTATGAGGGTACAAATTTATCAAGGGAAATCTCTCCAATCTCTAGGATAAAATTTATTTTTATACATTTTTTTTTAAATTTCTTTATTTCAATTTCAAGTACAAATCAAGTTGATCAGTATGTACTACATTAAAAACACATTGAAAAAAGTCTTAATTTTAATTGCTTTTGTCTTTAGCATTTACACTTAATATAAGTCAAGGAGTTACTTAAAAAAATCTCTAGATGTCTACCCCAGCTCTCTAAAACCTTAACAATAAATGTCCCCACCACTCTTTCAAAAAATGACCATACTAATGGATTTAAAAATGACTAGGTGGTTAGCTGGCTCCTTAATCAAGGCCGAGGTAAGTCTAGGTTTTTGCCCTGCATTAGTTAGGTTCGGGTCACAATTATTTGATGCCTAATTTAGATTTAGGATATGGGGTAGATTTGGAATCATAAGACCCCAAAACTCCGGGAATACAATCCCAAATTTTTAATGAAATGTTAAACTCAAACTAAATTGTCTTCCAATCCAAAATTTAAAGCCAAACACTTAGATTAGGTTGGGGCATTTCTAAATTGTTTCAAAATTTCGAAGTGCCTCTTACCCTTCTTCCATTGACTCCAAAAATAAGTGCTTAATCATGCTCAATTCAATTTTGAAATTCGAATTTCACCTTCTTTGAAATCACTCTTAAAAAGTCTCCAAAAAAAAATTTTGCCACTATTTTAATCGAGATTATTAATAGGAAATTCCAATTTTCTATGATGTAATTAACTACAAGATCTTACGCTCGTAGGAGATTTAGAACCAACATCAATTTTCAAAATGAATTTTTCAAAACATAATTAATATTTTGTTTAGGAAATCAATTTTATAACCATCGATATAATCATGTTTGAATGATTATTACCAAATGATATCTTCTTCCTCTAGGAGACGTATTATTTGTTAGGATGAATTTAAATATGAAACTAAAAATCACTTCTCTTGATTATTGTAGTGCAATATTTAGCTAAACTTCATTTTGACCCTTTAGGGTTAAATATTGTCCTGCCTTAAATCAAGTTATGATATTCAAGAGAAAATCTACCATTCTAGATCTAAACCTATTAAGGGATTTTATTTTTGCCTTCTGATGTGATAAATCACCCATAGTGATTAGTTAAATTTTAGAAATGAAATATAAACTTAGTCCCAAATTTCCCAAAAGAAAATTTCAAATTTCAAATAATTCTTCTTTGGAAAAATTAAACCAATGATGATCGCTATCATCTTATCCGAACAAATATTAATTGATGATTTCTTCTTTCTTAGGGGAGATATTCATTTGTTAATAAGGCTTTGGGCATGAAATTAATTATAATTAACCTGGAATATCATAGTTAAAAATTACATAGAACTTCATTTTGCTCCACTACAAGAAAATAGCTCAATTCCGGCGAAAGTAAATTCATTAGAAATTCTGGCAGATTTCTGACAGAAATTTTTTTGACGAATTTTCGACATAATTTTTGATTGGTTTTCTGATAGATTTTTTTCGAAGGAATTTCTGGCAGAATTCTGGATGGATTTCTAAAAGAAATTTAAAAAATTAAGTCATCTATTTTTTTTGGCATCATTGGCCAATTTTTTGAATATGCTACCTTTCTGAAATCTTAAAAACCAAAAGTAAACCCATACTATTGACAAAAACAAAATTCTTGATTAAGAAAATTATGATGTAGATTCTTTTTTTTTTTGAAGAAGCATAAATGCATTAAAAAAAGAACAAGAGAAAAAGAACTACAAGCAGGATTCCTCCTTCACCAATTGAACAAATGAAGGAGGAATCTTATCCAAATGTATGTCTTCCCAAATAAAGCTACTAAGGATACCATAACTAGCACAAAGGTCGGCTAGTTTATTTCCTTCTCTAGAAATGCATTTAAAAATCACATAATTAAAATCATTTAAGAAATTTAACTCATCTTGATTTTGGAACTTCTTTTCCTTTTCATCTTGAATAACTTTGATGACATTGAAGTTGTCACTCTCAATAATTGCTCCTTTGTACTTGAACATCCAATCTTTGATAACATTCTTCAATCCTTTGATTGCCAAGAGTTCCAATTGATAAATATCCCAATGAATGCAAGTATTTCCGAAAGCCAAAAGGAATCTTCCTTTACAATCTCTAATTATGCCTCCAACTCCTGCTTTGTACGAAGATGAAAGAGTAGCATCTACATTGATTTTTAACCAACCGAGTGGAGGGGGATGCCAAGTATTGAACAGTCTAGGAGACTGATTAACATCCCATAATTCTGGCACTTGATTAAAAATAATCTTTGAATAAGAAATCTGACTGATAGCTTGTACAGCAACAGAGATTGCACTTTCATTATTGCCTTCGTGTATCAATTGTTTCTAGCTTTCAATGAATAATAGATGACATTAAAATAGAGATTTAATATCATACCTTTACTCTTGGAGATATTGTGAATCCATTTACAGCAATCTTGAATATTATTGAAATCTGGCAAAACAAATCCCCAGCTTTTTATAATTGCAATAACCTCCTTGATTTTCAAGCACCTCCGATAATATGCTCTAAATCTTCTTTGCCAGCATTGCATCTTGGACAAAGGTCATTGTCTTTTAATTTTCTATGCTTCAGGAAATGAAAAGTTGGTATTGCATTATTGAAAGCTCTCCAAATAAATGTATGAACCCGTGGATTTAGATTAGCTTTCTTAATCCAAAAGAAAGGAGTCCATTCTTCATCTTTTTGCTGATATTCTGAAATCATTCCAGGAATAGACTTTCCTGGATTTTGGTATAAAAGTTCTTGGACATCATTTTCAAGAGCTGTATCAATTTTGATATTCATTATGAGATGAATAAGTTCATTACCAAAGAACAGTTTCAGTTTGTCCTCATTCCAGCCACCATTTTCAATTAACATGTTTAGAAATAGATCATCATCTTCTTGAGGGATTACAAGAGTAGGCCATTCATTGATTCTTCTATCAAGTATCCATTTATCCTTGAATACTTTGATTGAATTACCATTAGCAATATTCCATCTAATAAGTGGATCCAATGCTTCGCCTCCATTATTAAGAATTTTCCAAGATGAAGAAGACTTCTTCATTCCATTACTTCCAAAAGAAGTACCATATTTAGGAGCCAAAGTTTTATGAAGTAAGGATTCCTTATTGTTAAGGAATCTCCATGATAATCTAGCTCTAAGAGGAGCTACTTTTGTGTTTGAAGATTGAAACCCGCAGCCACCATTCTTCTTTGATTTACAAAGATTTTCCCAACTAAGATAGTGTAATCCTGCTTTCCCTGAAGCTTTCTTCCATAAGAATTCTCTATAAATTTTATCAATCTCCTTTAGTATTCTCATCGGCACTAAAGAATGAGAAGTGAAGAAGTTGGGGATTGTTAAAATAACAGTTCTTATGAGAACTATCTTTCCTGCCAGAGATAAAGACTTTGTTCCCCATACATTTAGAAATTTGAGCACTTTTTCAATGATGAAATAAAAATCACTTGCCACCATTCTTCTCAATGTCATTTTGATGCCAAGATAAACAAGTTCCTTAACTTGTTTAAAACCAATAATTCTGGTTATTTGTTTCTTCTTTCTTTCATTAACATTGCTCCCAAAAATAATGGATGATTTTTCAGAATTTATTTTCTGTCCAGTACACATGCTGAAATTTGCTAAAATGTCTTTAACTTCAATTACAGCTTTCCTTGTAGCTATAGAGAATACCATAACATCATCAGCAAAGAGTAAGTGAGATATCCTCAGACTGTTGGGACAAATTCCAATACCAATGGATGAATTATTGAGAGCATTTGTAAAGAGTTGGGAGCATAAGATAAAAAGAAAGGGAGACAAGGGGCATCCCTGTCGAAATCCACTTTCAGCCTTGATATATCCAGTTGGTATTCCATTAATAAGAATTGAAAATCTTGGATTTAAAACACATTCACTTTCCTGGAGCAATGTTATTACCCAAGTTTTTTATAACATTTTCAATTTCCTGCATTGTAAAATCCTTGGACAAATTGAATTTATCTTCCCCATTCAAAGTTTTTTCAGGATTTGGCCAATTGCTCAAGTTACAACATCTTTGTTTCCACTTGAATTTGAAAAATGCTTGAAAATATCTTCAATTTGGCTTTGTTCTTCAATCACTATTCCATTTTCATTTTTAATTTTCAAGATCCTGTTGTTGTTCCTTCTCGCAGAAGCAAAAGAATGATAGAATTTAGTGTTGCAATCTCCCTCATTCATCCATCTTACTTTGGCTCTTTGTTTCCACCAACTACATAAACGTGCCATGGTAGAATTCAATTCAAGAACTTTAGATTTCATCTCCCAACATTCATCTTCAGAAAGCCAGCCATTTTCGGATTCCAAGGTTTGTAGTTTAAGAATGTCCTCCATTAAGCTCCTTTTGAGGTCTTCAAGATTCCTCAATTTCGCCTTGCTCCAAAAGAACAAAGACTTAAGAGTTCTTTTACATTTAGCATTAAGAATTGAGCGTGATCCCCATTGTAATTTTTGTTCCATTCATTCTTAACCACACCAAAGGAAGCAGGATAGGAAACCCATATGTCCTCAAAGATAATTCTTCTCTTATGGGTGTAAAAAGCATTGCATAAATTGAGCACCAAAGGGCTATGATCGGAAGCAATTCTAGCTAAATGCCTCTCATTTAAATTAGAAAAATGGCTCAAAGTAGAAGAGTTAAGAAAGCTTTTAGGAAATAGAGATTGAGAGTCAAACACATGAGTTTCCTTCCTTTAACTGTTTTTAGAGAAGTCAATTGCAACTTACCAAAGAGTTCAAGAAAAAATAAGAAGTAGATTTTTCATTTTTAGAAAAGTAAAAGTGTGTGTTGATCAGAAAAATAAATTTCACGAGATAAGAAAACAAAAAAATAAAAAATAAAAAATAAAAATAAAACACAACAAAGAAGACTTTTTAACCATTATCTCTCTCCTGGTTCGATGCTTCAGAAACCAGGTCTGCCCATGAGATTTTTTGCTTTTCATTATTTCCTCAATTTAAATTTAGCTTTGCCTTACCCTTCTCTTTTGTAGGAAGAATTCTTAAATTAGTGCATTGATTTTTCATATGTCCAGGCTTCCTATAATAAAAGCAAATAACATCAGAAGAAATATAAATTTCCTTACCATTTTTACCTTTTTTTCACTTTTGTTGATGCTTATGCTTTAGTGAGCTTTTTAATTTACCTGTCAGGTCATTACTTTTGTCACCAACTAAGCTATCTTTTTCCGTATCTTCAGCTTTTAGAACAATCGTTTCACCTGCATCCAAAAGTCTTTGACCCAAACTTTGCTCGTAGGTAATGAGTGAGCCAATCAAATTATCAATAAAATAATCATTCAAATTTTTTGATTCACAAATAGCAACAATTTTAGCATCAAATTTATCCAGTAGACAACGAAGAATTTTGTTAACTTCTCAAAATTTGAAAATTCTTTTCCTAAAGCATGCAATGATGTCACAATTTGAATAAACCTAGTATACATGTCTAAGATCGTCTCATAAGATTTCATGAAAAATAGTTCAAAATCATGCATTAACATATTCAACTTGGATTGCTTGATTTCACAAGTGTCTTCGTATATGGTGTGTAGTTTATCCCAAACTTCTTTACCAGTAGTACACGTAGATACTAACATAAAATCTTTAGAATTTAAAGCACAGAAAAGAAATTTAATGATTTTGCATTCAATTGAGCATTGAGTTGTTCTTCCCTATTCCATTGATTAAAAGGAATATCAATTTTAACTCCATTAACAATATGTGACGGTGATGAATAACCAGTTAAAATAATATGCCACATGTGAAAATCAATCGATTGCAAGAAAGTAATCATGCGAATTTTCCAAAAATCATAAATAATATTTTCAAATAAAGGTGGTCTGCTGATTGAATATCCTTCCGCAATACAACAATTAGAAAAGTGAGCTATGGATCAAAAATTCAAAAGCTTTTAAAAACTTATTTTATGAATACAGATCTGATACTACTTGAAAGTTCGTTAGGGATATTAAGCCCTTATGAATTGGCACAAGGTTAACAAAGAGAGAGGTGAATTGGATAACTTTAAAATCATAGATAAAACTCAAACTAAAATCACCACAGAAATCAAAGTGAGGAAGAAAATAATGTGGAAGCAATAATAAGAAAAGAACACACCAGATTTATAGTGGTTCGGTCAAACCTTGACCTACATCCACTCCTCGGAGGCACCCTCCGAGTATTGCACTAAACTAAGTGTATCTCCTTTAGCCCCCACAGCTAGGCGAAGAAGCCCTTACAAAATCACTTCCACCTTCCCCGATGCGGCGGAGTCGCCAGGTCCTTTGACACTAAAGAAATCTTCTTCTTTGGTGAACTTCCTTGGAGACAAGCCTTGAATCCAACGATATTAAGGTGCAAGCCTGCCGGAGCAACCGTGTGGAATCCCCCTCCACACTCCCTTGATTCCCCCCTCACAGGATCTTCTCCCCCTCTTAGACTTCACCCGTTCCTCACTCCCTTTCAAGATTTCTCTTCAACTTTCCCCCACAAGAACGAAGCTACAATGGCCGCCAAAGACACTTACAAAGTGTCATGTCATAGCTTAAATAGAAGATCTCCAAACGAGCTCATTAATGCAAGTTGCCAATATTATCGTCCAGGACAATACTAATATCGTCCTATACGATCAGTACAATTTAAGCTCATCAGACCGAGACAATTTTGGACGATCAGAAAAAAATTGGTTACATCGTCCTGGCCGATCTAACGATCATCCCGGACGATTAGTTTAAAACCGATTTCAATCATCCTGATCATCGCACGGAATAGATGCTGGCCGGTGTAAATTATCCAGGACATCATCCCGGCTGTTCCTACGATCATCCCGGACTATGTGATCATATCAATCAGCCATTAATGCTTTCCAAAGATACCAGATCAATTTAGGCATAATTGAGTTAGATCATCCTGGACGATGTCTATATAGTCCTGGCCGATTTCCTAAAACAATGAATACCTAATCTGATCATGGTGACTGATTCTTTCTGAATTGAGCTTATCGTCCAGGCCGATCAGCTTATGACGGCTCCTTAATTAGGATTGCCCTAATTAGGGTTTCTTCTTTTGGACCGATCGTCCAGGACGATATAAATATTATCCCGAACGATGTTACCAAAAATAGAAATCTATAGGGAACAACAGAAAAATCTTCCAAGCTATAAAACATCAGGAGCCACACTAAATACAATAGACTCAAGAAAGGAAAAAGTGTACAAACTGACTTAGACCTAGTCTACCCAAACTTGAGTTGGTTCCCAATTGCAGTCCGATCGTGTGAGCCTGAAATGTCAGTACATAAGGCAGTCGTAGAGAAATAAGAATGTTTGCTATCATCAAAATCATAAACAATTGATCCGCAACAGGGATTTTTTTTGTATTTCAGTGTCTTAATGATGTCAAAATTAAGTGATCTTTGGCTTATTGGATTCATCTCGTCCAGCTCCTGGTTTCAACTATAAGCATGCCATACATCAAGATCATTTGGACATCCAATTAATTCTTTAAACCTTTTAATTATGCTTTGGTCTCCTAATTCAGATCCATTTGGGCTCGTATTAGACTAATTTTTGGGGTTGTTGGGCTCGTCTCCTTGAGATATTCTATTTGATTATAAGTTTGTTGCAACTAGAGTTACGATGGTCCCAAATTTAGTTTCGGAAGTTTCCAACTTTGATATGTCTTTAGTTTCGTTCCCTATCAAGGCAAATTTTTGTGACATACCACTTATTAATTTTTTTATATTAATTTACTATATAATATAGTTGCTCATTCTTAAAAGAGAGACTGTTTCCGCCCAAGACTTAATTATAATACTCTCTAGTTCTAAAAGATGGTATTAGAATAGTTCACCTCCATCAAGTTGGACTGATTTGGAAGGAAAAAAAAACTCCTACCTTGTAATTTTAAAAAAAAGTTTAGTGGATCAAAATTGGTCATCGTATATCCTCATCATAAGCCCAATGGTAGAATATATATATATATATATATATATATATATATATATTATATATATATATATATATATATGGGACATTCATTACTGTCATGGTGGTTGACAAGACAATTAATTATGGGATGTACTTTGGTTCAGATGATTCATTATCATAATGAATGAAAATTAGTCCTTAATAAATAGAATTCATAATTATGATTAGAGAACAACATGTATCCAAGACTCAGCAATAAGCATTATTCGGATTGTCTAATCTATTGTTCGTTGTAACAAGCGACAAATCAGTCTTCATCTGTAAACGTTATGGGTCCAATGACGAAGAGCAAAAAATTATTTAAGAAAAGACATTAGTGAACAATGAGTGTAATTTAGTTACCAGATGAACTAACTTGTTCACCACTATGATTTATGATAATGAATTTTGGAGATAGATAGTGTAACCGGCCTCTAGAAAGTAGCATATGCACTGTGACACTATTTTGCCCACAGATGGCTATATGAATGATTGACGTGATCATTATCATCATTAAAAAAATGCCCAGATTTACTATTATGCTGGGCATAAAAGGCATCTAAAAAGCGTAATAAGAACCGTGAGATAAGAAGAATGCCTAAACTTACTATTATGATGAGCCTAATCGTTATAAAAAGAGCATAATAATCATCAAAAAAAGGCATTAAGAAATTCGATAAAGCCTTTATAATTATTGAGGAAAATCTCTAAAATGACCAAACATTAGATTTATTAATCTCTAGCTGTTTTTTTATTCCTTATTATGAATATTTCTTCTGATTATCAAAAATAAATATTGATTATTGCAACCATCCAAATTTAAATTTTTATCAAATGGAGGGTAAATTGATCTTCAAAATTTTCATATAAGTGAGAACCATTGAGAGGTATACACTTGTTTGTTTAACAACAATCAAATTATGGTTCCTTTTTCAACCCAATTAAACCTTTCAACAAAATTTTACTTTGCAAGGTTCTAATCCGGGAATTTTGGAGATGAACTTATGTGTAGAGTTGAGGCGACTAGAAATTGTCTGCTCCATTTAATTTGATATATGCGATTTTAGAGAAACATTTGATAATATTCTTACAACATGAGAGACTTATTAAAGAAGCAAGTAAATTCGATCCAGGAAATGAAAGCCTAGATGTTGAACCTGAAGCATTTATCAATATGAATGGGAAACACTTGAAAAAAATAAAGAGAAGAAAAGCTAGGTTTTAGGGTCATTTTGAATCTTAAATAAGAAGCAGAACTCATCATGCATATGATGCTATCATGGATCAAGTAGGTTGGTTGGGAGTGGGCTTTTTGTTAACTGTGTATGTTGCTTTTGTAATTAAAAATTTTTATTTATCATATTATGGAGGTCTATGATATTTCATTAATTTCCTTAGATAGGGGCTTTAGCTACCTATGCCTAATTCATTATATTAATTATAATCCACATCAAGCCACTTAAAGGATGAGAATTATCTCATTTCCAAAGCCATTTTAACTTCCTTTGTAATAATATATTAGACACTTGTCCCAATTGTTATGGTAGTATTTTTTAATGTTAATTTTATTACTTATGTTTCTAGTCCCACTCCATATGATATTCTCATATAATTAAAACCTTAATTCTTTCCCATCATGGTATATGTGATGTAGCGTAATCATGTTCCCTTGATTATTTTTTCCTATTAGGTTGCTCCTTGCTATTAAGCCAACAGGCATATCATAATATAGGTTTTAAGACATATGGTATATAGGTATTTATATTCCATAATTTTGGCTCAAATTCTTTGCTTATATTTTATTATTCAATTACCTATAAGAAGAATTTCACATGACTAAAGATGGTTCATAATTAAATGTCAAATGAAAATTTTGAATGTCATATTAAAATTTTCATAATTAACAATTTGTTTGGCATATTCATATCTATTTAGATAAACTACACCCTCAGTTCACATATATTAAAAATGATATTCATATCTTTATTTTTATAATGGGCTCTAATCATAGACTAATTTGATTTCTTATAGCAGTTATGCTACTTGATTCTTTTATATCAATTGAGGGAGGCCTGACTATCATACTAATAACAAGACTTCTATGATGTCTACATGGGCCACTCTTCATTAATAGGCTTGTTAAGCCACATTTTGATTAATTTCCTTCCTCCCTTCTCTAGCTTAAATTAGTAATATTTTTTGTAGTTGACAAATTTAGATTGATCAATGAAGAATCATAAATAGGTTGATAGCACAGTGGAAAAAATTGGAGTTGGCTCATATGGTCCAATGTGTTTGATAGCCTAGATGTGTTAAAGGGTTTAGGGAAAAATTGTTGTTAGCATAGTAGGCAAAATTGATAGCACAGTAGTTGCATCATAATATTTTTCGTAGTTGACAAATTTAGCTTGATCAATGAAGCATCATAAATAGGTTGAAGTGGAAAAAATTGGAGTTGGCTCATATGGTCCAATGTGTTTGATAGCCTAGATGTGTTAAAGGGTTTAGGGAAAAATTGTTGTTAGCTTAGTAGGCAAAATTGATAGCACAGTAGTTGCATCATAAATTTCATATTATTTAACGTAAGAATGACACAAAAAAAAATTATATATTTCATTCATTATAAATGAAGAAATGTGATTTTAGTAGATGATGCATAATCCTTTGCAAGCAAATTGAAACAATGTTATGTTATGATGTGTATGAAAAAAGAAAAGTAGTTTATCAAAAAGTGGTGTTATATTATGATTCCATAATGATGGAAGGTAAAGGAGAATGTCTTTAATATTAGTTATACATGAGTAGTAAGGATGACATTTTACTTTGAGAAAGGGTTGATAATGAAATGGGAATCTTATGAAATGATGATCTTCTTTTAGGAAAGTGTAGATGATGGGAACTAGGATAATGATTTAAGTTTGATTATTCCATTATATTATCATATTCTATTCTCTATTCAAATATTAAATTAAATTAATCATTAATGTGTTAAAATAAGATGATAATTTATACAATAACATTAATAGTTTTTCAAGTCATACTTGAATTTATACGATATTATGATTAATAAATCAGTCATAAGATGATATTTATAATTTTATCTATGCATATTTTCATTCCTTGATTAAAACATAAAATGTAAATATAATAAGGAGTGCTGGAGGGGAGCTTCTAAATAACATAACAATTTATAACATTGAACCAACAATAGACCTCATAAAATTTGCCAGCTATTTTTATTGTCAGAATTAATGTTAGATGATGAATCTAAATCATTTGATACATATATAGAATCGATTCCACTAGAGAAAATTCAAGATTCACATCCTAACACATATATAAGTTTAGCAATATCTCATGGTATATATCATAATGTATGGTTAAAAAAATATTTATAAACATTTAATTATCATAAATCACATGTATTAATAAGATTATACTATGTTGTATCATGCTTAATGTGTAAATTATAGTTATCAATGCTAGCATATAAATTCCTGACATTTATATGGATCAAAATAATGTAAGCATTATAGTTTAGCTAAAGTGTCTATTGTGCATGAATTTTAATCAATAATAACATATAAGTTAGTGTACCATTCATCATATTTGTAATGCACTTCAATCATTAATGGGATATAAAATATTACATGGTTATGTAATTGGTTGGCTATTCACTCCTAACAAATAATTGTATATTATGAACAAAAAGTTTAACAGAAAAATCATCATATAAAATAGTTCATCATATCATAAGGCAAACACTTCATTATGGATCCTCTCCCTAAAATGGGAGGTTTCATCTATCATCTCATATACTCATTGACTTTCTACCTGCAAATTTCTTAGAAAATCAAGTAGAGACATCACATTATTACTCTCATATATCCATTACCTAGGGAAATCTTACCAAATTCTCTCTCTTCATGGTCACTTAACATATGAGATACGTGAATATACCCATAACTTTTACACAAAACAAAAAATATATATATTATTTAAAAGCTCAAGAATCAGGTAAATTTTACCATTATGATTATGTATGGTCATTTCATAATCATGTAATATATAATTGTTCACATTATTTCTAGTAGAGGTTATTGAAATCTCAACCCATAAAATTCAATTCAATCTAAGACTATATTGCTAGAGTGTTACATAACTTTGTCAAATAGTAGGAGCCCAACCCTAGGTATCAATTATCCATTAAAGACTACTCAATTGTATATCTAAATCCTTATGGTTAATTTGGATCAGTTTAGGATCATACCTAATTAAATCCTTGGTAACCCAAGCCCTTAGGTCTAATCCTAGTTGACCTTATAGATGATATAATATGCTCCTTCATGCCTGAGATACCCTTCTTTGATTTTGAAACTTTGCATATTGCATCATACCTAATATTGACTTGTTGCCTTTAAAGCTTACCTTAAGGGCTTCATACATGAATTTATAAACCCCAGCTTCCTATGCTTGGGGCTGACTTAGCCAACCTACTTAAGATATATAAAACTAGCTCAATGTAGGTCAAACCCTTCCATTAGCACCCACTTTCCAGCTTCACTCTATTATATATATCTAATTAAGCCTATTAAAGCCCTTAAAGTGTCATACCAATCTAGCATGTCCCTTGGGAGAATCAAAGGTTAACTTAGTCAACTCATCCAAAGTTGTCAAATCAATTTAGCCAAAGTTAATTGCTTGCATATAACTAGCAAGCTTTGGTTGCTAAAATTTAACCCAATTAACCTTCTAATTTATTTTAAACTATAGCCTAGCTCAATTCATGTAAAGTTAACTTGTCCAACTTATATGAAATGGTTAAAGCAAGCTAAGCTTGGTATCATGTACTCATACTTCAAATTCCTTATACCTAACCCACTATACTTTAGCTAATTACTATTAAAATCCCCTATGGTCTATTCTAGATGGATTGAAGATGTTTGACCAATCAATTGGTCATGGATTGAAGATGTTTGACCAATCAATTGGTCAAATGCTCAAGCTATTACAAAAATGCTAAAAGCTTGTATACACTCAAATTTTTTTTTTATATATATCAATTTCTCTAGCCTATTTAAAAACAAATTCCATAAGCTTTAAGTATATTCTAAACAAATCCAAAAGAGATGGCTTGTCTTTGATCAATTTAATGGTCCCCATAAGCTAAAATGACCCAAGGTCAGGTGCAGTCGAATTCTCCTTGCCACTTCTTGCCTCAATCTCTTCCCCTTAATTATCTAATCCATAAGAAAACATCTTGGCTGACTGCCCTGGTTGATCTCAACCCTTATATTAGCTCCTAGAACTCGTAATAACAAAAAAAAGGGTAAATCATATAAGATAATTCATTCAGTACCCATATCTCAAACTAGCTTTCCTTTACTTCATTATCTTCCTAAGCCATCTACTTTATATCCCAAGTAAATTTAAGGGGTTTGGACATCGCCAACTAAAAGAACCAGGGAGCTCCAACTGCCTCTCTATCCCAAACATTCAAGATCTCTCTCCTCTGGTCCTCTTGCTTTCCTTTCTTTAGAAAAGGTCATCTCTTGGAGATTTGGAATCCAATCCAATCAATAGCATGCTCAAATAGTACTTGTATAAAGGTAAATATCAAAACCTTATCCAAAACTTAGGGTTTTCAAGGTTGCAAATAATTCATTGTACAAAGCCTCCAAAATTCATATAATGAGAGTTTAAGTATAGGAACACATCTTTGAATGATTTCTTGTATTTCTATTCATGTTATAATTCATACTAAATCAAAGAAAATTTAAGGCTCTACGGTGTTTAAAAGAAGAAGGTGTAATCTGGATCGCATGTCTCGCATGTATTTATTTAGATAGCCCAGATGATGTTGTATCATTCATCCCTTATTTGATAAGCCTACAATATCGAGTGGGTTGAAACCTAGCCATTACATTAATCGACCATAAGATTGAACAATGAATGTAGATGTTGATGTGGTTAAGTGGGTGTTCGCAACCATTTTAAGTTATCACTGAGAGTGTGCTACCTGGAAACCACAGTCTAGTAAATTTTGCACCTTAAATTTAATTTATAATGATTTATAAATGTGTTTTAATGGTTAAAGGTTAAATAATTCATAAGAAATTATTCACAAAACCAAAATTTATAAATTAGGGCTCTATGGATTCATAATAGGAAGCTCTACCTTTCTAAAAATAAATGACAATTAATTAAACAAGACTTTCCAAGTAATTTTGCTTTGGTTACCTCTAGTCTTTAATTCAATTTTCCAAAAATGCATGTACAAATTGACTTGAATTTTGGATTGGATAAACTATGGGATGTTACCTACATCCTAAATTTTATCAGCCCAATTAAAGTTCCCAATGTGCACAGTTGAATTTCCAAAACAATTTTACTAGAATTTGATCCAAATGTTTAAAAAATAATTGCAAGAAATACACAGAGTATTATGGTCTATTTTTTGTGTGATTAATGTGTTTTTATGCGGGTTAGACACCCCTGATAATAAGCTCTACTGAATGAAGGACTAACCTAGTTAATCAACTTAGGTTTAGTGTTTGAAAACTTTGAAAAAATCTAGAAAATTCATTTTAAATCCAATAGGGATGAATACATACCCTATGAAATTCAAACTAAAGTAAGTTGCATTCAGCCACAAATTAAGTTCATAATCAGATAAAAATGCAGGCCCTATGAAATTTCATCTAAAGTAACCTTAATTATAACATAGGGTTTAATTAAACTTTAATTGAATTAAATCATATAAATCATGTATTGGTTTAATTGGCCTTAAACATATATCGATTGAACTTTGAGCCACTCTTTACCCTTGGTATTAATCATCTGATCAATTAAAGTTATTTGATCAATAAATTTCAAAACCTTAGGATCCTTCAATATGAAGGAATACTACAAAAAAACCAGCCATTACCAATAGACAGAATCCACCGGTAAGATGGAAATTGTGATGGAAAGGGAATGTTTCCGTCAGATTTTTGATGGAATATCATGTGTCAGTTTGGCACGCATTGAAAAAAACTCTTCTGTCATAAATAATACACCAAAAGCTATTCTGGCATACATTGCGACACATTACTGGTGGAAAAATGGGCACCCATTATGTTGATTTTTATTAACTTATTCCGGCGTTAAATATGTCAGAATTATCGGCATAAAATTCTGCCGGAAATACCAGCAAAATAAATGTCGCAATATATGCTAAAATGTAAATAACGGATTTAACCTGCGCAATATCCGACAAAAATACCGGCATAAGAAAAACGTCGGAACTGGTTATGGAATTTGTTGTATCGTCATTTTTGACGGATTACCGACAATTTTTTTGCCGGAAACGTGTAGCAGAAACAAAAAAAATTCTTCCAAGGTAGAAAAAAAATTTCACACTTGCAAATAATTACAAAAATTTCTAGCAAATAACTCTATAACACATATTTACACAGCACAGATTTCAACAACATCAACAAATACTCAAAAACATAAACATAAACATTACAAATTATTTATTAACATCTACAAATATTCAAAAATATCACAAATTATTCATTAACATCATAAAAATTCATTGAATATTTAGAAAGTTATAAAAGTTCATATGACATTGAAAAAACTAAATTACTTTGAATCCGTCGACTCATCATCATCTAGAGCTACCTCTTTTTCCACTCAACTGCTTCCTCATTTTGCATATTTCATCCAACAATTGATTTTGGTTCTCCTGCATCTACATCTGTATATGTGACTGCAATTGAACTTATCAATAAGCTTGTGATTTCTTTACTTATTCAAGCTCCACTTGAAGGGCAGTTATCTGCTGATTATATAAGGACTTATGTAAACTTACTGCGAAGCTGGAGCCAGTTGTGGTCATCCCCTCATATACCTGGGCTTGCGAACCTAAAGCACAAACCGTGCCATGTTGCATTCCTTCTATAGCTTGTGACCAGATGCGGTACTTAAAATACTCTATAGAGCCGCCAGAAGAACCCTCACCTGCTATGGCCTGACTCTCTTGAAGCTGTGTATACTCCTCTTATGAAAGTAATATATATATATATATATATATATATATATATATATATATATATATATATATATATATATATATATATATATATATACTAAAAATAAAAATTATTATACACATATACTTACATGGGCTTTTCTTACTCACTCATCAATCCATTGTTGGTCCTCCTATCACTTATGAGTATGACTAGGCAATTCCACAGGAGTTGGTTCTCTATCCTGCATCTCTTTCTATAATAGAATTAAATTAATATTTCTCTTAGAAAATTTTTTTTTAAAACATTTAAAATACATTACCAAACATCACCTATGCTTAGTATGTGGAACTAAACCCCTAGTATGAAGGGAACTACCCATGCCCCCAACATCAGAATCTTTATTCTGTCGATTTTGATCCATCCTCCTATTATACTCTGCATTGCCCCAAGCAATGTTCAACTCAGCCCATACAGTCTCTCCAATCCATAATGGTCGCTCGCTAGTCTTTCAAATGTCTATAAACATGTCACACATCCGAGTGGACCCATGCTTCTCAAAATTCTTTCTAATTTTGTCATTGTGCTGAGGTAGCCAACAAATTTTTTTCTGTATTCAAAAACATACAATATATAATAATATATTTTTGTTAGCTTAAGTAAAAAAGAATATACCATTTATTTAGACATAACATAAGAAATATTAAACACAAATACCTCAAACTCTCTAAACCACATTTCCCAAACTTTTTTTGGGACTTTCCTCCAAGAAACATAAGGAGCATCATACCTACTCCGTATAATGTCCTATATTTTATGTGTAGGTTATTTTGACGGGTAGAACCTACAAAATATATTATGTGAGAAAAATATATAATATAAAATAAATATTAAAAGAGAATATATGTATGTGTCACCGTTAGGTGCAATTAACATTCGACCATCTATAGCCTACTCTGGTGTAGCTGGGGTCGAAGGTCCACCTGTAGTAGGCTGAGGGGGTGGTGGGGGATAGTATGGAGGAATATATGGTGGATATTGATAAGTAGGAGGGGCATTATAAGGTGGGGGTGGGTAGTAAGGGTAGAAAGGGGTACTCTATGTGGGATCAGGTGAAGGAAATCAGGGGTTTAATGAGTAGAACTGCAAGCTACTGGCTCCAGGAGTGGGTAAAGGTGTAGTAGGTTGATTATGAGTGTTTGGCTGACTATGAGTGGTAGGCTAACTATGTGTAACAGGCTGAGACGAAGTGGTCCCCTCAGTATGTACAGACCAAGATGGTCTAATTGTAGTGATCTTCTAGCTACGAATATTTAAAATATTTTTGATATCCTATATTAGGCTCTTCACCTGAAGATATATGCACAGAAAAAATAAGAAATATTAGAAACATGATTTATAATAAAAATATATTATAAAATAATATTATAATTAAATAAATACATTGCAGCAATAATAAAATAAAATAATTAAAAGTAGTTGGTAGTAGATATTACATGAAGATATGATAACCATGACTTTTCAATCAAAACAATATCCCTGATCTTATGTCAACAAACCTACTTAGATTGGAAGAAAATCCATCAGGTACCCGTAGAGTTTTCACCCATTCGCAAATTGCTCGTCTTTGCTCTAAAGTTAATGTGAATGGATCTTTTGATTTGAAGAATTTTTCAACTCCACCATCCTTTAGCTCTAATGCTTTCCTCCTACAAATCTTCTTTAAGTCCATTCTTGCTTTTATATTATCTTTAGATTTATCTTTGATGTTCATGACTGTATTGAAAATGTTATCAAAAATATTTTTCTCTATAAGCATGATATCCAAATTTTGACTAATCAAGTTTGTTCTCCAATATGGCAATGAACAAAAAATATTTTTTCTTGGTCTAATTATGGTTTACATCATATTCTAGTAATCTGTACTCAGCTAAAGTTGGAGAATTCATTATTGTAGGCATGAACCTTACTCTTTCAAATATTTCTTCACTGCTTAATCTTAGAGGAGGTTGAAACATCACCATTTTATTTTTAGTAAAGACATCTTTACTTCACCTAAAAGGATGACTTGGATGTAAAAACATGGGATGATAATCAAACCAAGTGTTCTTCCTTCCATAGTTTAAAGTGAATGATTTTGTATGTTCCATACATTATGGACAAGCTAACTTGCCTAAAGTGTTCCAATCTGAGAGCATACCATACACAAGAAAGTCACAAATTCTCTAAAGTAATGTTGCTCTCATTATGAAGTTATGTTTGATGGATATATCTTATGTGCTTACTCTCTCTTCTCATAATAAACTTAAATAATCAATTAACGGTTATAAGAATACATCAATGTTTACTTTTGAATTATGTGGCCATGGAATGATAAGTGTTATAAATATATGAGCAGTCATATATAACTTTGGAGGAAGATTGTAAGGAGTGAGTATCACAGGCCAACATGAGTAAGGTGAACCAGACTGACTAAACGGAGTAAAACCATATATGAATAAACCTAATCTTACATTTCTTGGTTCTATAGTGAATGTGGGAGCTGTATGATCAAAGTGTCTTAAATCTATTGCTTCTGAAAGATGTGTAATAACAAATTCTTACAGAATGTGATCATTATGCCATCTTGTATATGCAACATATCTCATAGATGCATATAGCCATTACAGTCTAGGAATTATTGGTAAGTAAAATATCCTACTTACAAGTACAACCTTCTACTTTCTTTTATTTTTAAAGTTTGGTTTAAACGTTGGTGCATTGTAATGACGGCATGCAATCTCTGATAAATCATCTTTAAAGTATAACATTCATCCATTGACACAATAATCTATCTTTGTGTATGAAAAACCAAGTTTGGAAACTAACTTATTTGTCTGATATAGATCTGTAGGATATATATTATCTATCAGGTTAGTTTCCTTAAGTAACCCAATGAATTGATTAAAACATTCATGAGCAATATTATATTCTGCCTTGATGCTTAACATCTTCATAGTAATAGATAACTCTAAGTGAGTGGTGCACCCCTTCCATATTGGATGTTGGGTAGCATGCAATAAATCATAAAAATTCTGTGCCTCCTTATTTGGTAACTTTTCTGTATATTATTCATATTGTATTCCAGTTGCATCATGAACTAATTCCTCAAGATTTGGTTAGATATTTTTATCCTCAACTATATAAATACTTATAGATGGACTGCATTGTGAATCAAAATGTGGCTCGTACTCACCATGAGAAATCTAATACCAATACCGTGGCATGAATCCTTTGTGAAATAGATCAATAATTATATCATCTGGTCTTAGGTGCACTAGATTTTTATGTTTAGAACATGGACATCAAAACATTCCATCTGATATGAAGCTGGGTAATTGTTTTACTGTCTGAATGAAAATGTTCACCCCATAATGAATTCATTTATTAATGTCTTTCGTCCTTGCGCCAATATGTTATATAACTAACTTCTTTGATTTCTAATATACATAACCTACATATAATATGGAGTAGATAATTAATGGATTATAATGATTTTGTGATAATTATTAGCAGACGTAAGTCGAGCAATGGATGCTAGATAATGTAAATAAGGATATATCAATAATTGACAACATGGCAACTTAACTACGATCCAATGGATCTACTCCAACCTTGTCACGTATATGCTCATTTTAGAAATATTATATCTAAAAGAGAAAAAAAAATTTTGGAAGCCTTAAGGGGTCCAAATTTTTTTAGATTCTATTTGGGACTAAAGCAATTTGATAGGAACTATTCTTTGATATGTATTTCAATTTCATTTAAAGGCCACATGAGATATGTTGTTCCTTCTCTCATTTTGTGGTTTTTATGGTAGGATACAAATAATTCCATTTTTAATGGTGTTGGTATAAACCATCATAAAATTATTAAAAAAAGTGAAAGATAAGGTTCAGAACCTTTTTTTCTGTTAATCTTATCGAGAACTTTAAGAATTATTATTTTATTGCTTTAAATTTAGGTCTCACGCTAGAGGATGAGTATCCTCCATCTGAACCTAGGTTTGTTTATTGGATCAAACCCCCTTATAACCCATATAAGATGAATATGAATGGTGCTGTTAAAGGCTCCACGGGGTGTGGTGGGATTATCAGGGACAATCATGGAAGTTTTATTATGGATTTTGCTGGTCCCTTACAAAATTATGATGTGAATTTTGTTAAGCTCTTGGCCATTCTCTATGGGATTAGATTATGCATTTCTCTTGACATTTCTAATATTGGGATTGAAGTTGATTCTGCTTATAGTTTACAATGCTTAAATAATGTTGATGATTCCATGTGCAATCCTCCTCTATTTTATTTTGACACGGAAATTAAATAGTTGTTGATCTTTGTTAACTACTCCTCTCATGTGTAATGGGAGGGGAATGCTTCTGCCGAGTGGCTGGCCAATTTGGCGAGTGATTTGGAATGCTTCACTAATATTTTTGCTCCTATTTTACCTGTCCCCTTAAAAGGGCTTTTTAAGATTGGATAAAATCGGTCTCCCCTATGTTAGAATTTAATATGGTTGGGTGGAGAATTACATCTTATTTACGCTTGAGGTTTTTCCTGCTGAGTCATTTCCCTTCTCTGCTTTGTTTTTATTTGGGTTCCTGTAGTATGTGCTGGTCAGTGTGTCCCATAATGGTTATTTTTGGGGTTTTATTGGAGGGTGTTTACTAGAGCCTTTCTATCTCTATTTTTGTTGGGCTTTTTTGCTATAGTTTCTTTAAGCCTTTGCCTATATATGTTTGGGGGTCATGTTGTTTACTTGGTTTTATGCTTTTTTGTTAGGCTGTGTAGCTTTGATCTTTTGAGTTAAGGTATTTATGTTGTTGGTGTTTGCCACTTATGGAATTTTATTACTATCAAGTATATTTTATGGTTTGGGAATTTCCCTTTGAGCTGCTCGGTGATCCTCAATAAGCTTATCTTATTTGTTTTTTATTTTCTATTGGTGTATGGTTCATGGGGCCTCTCTATTCTGATTCTGCTGGGTGTGGTGCCTTATTTTCTATAGTTCTAGCCTCCACGTGTTTGATGTTCTTGTTTATTCCTTGGTTTTGCATTTTATTGCCTGGCTATTTTTTCAGGTTATTTGGATCAGTGCTATCTTTGTTGGTTAGGTGGGTTTTATCTTGAATGCAAGTTGGGGCATTCTTTAATTGTCAATTGGCCTTCTATGTTTTTTTTTTTCAGGTCCGGCCTCCTTCTCTTCTGCAATACTTGGATATTGTGGTATACATGTTGTTTTATTTATCATAATGTATATAGATATTCCTAGAATGGTTGGGGAATATGTGGTGCAAGTTTTGGATTGATGATTGGGCAATCTATCCTATATTGAGGATTAACTAGTTAATTATTCTATTCATTCTATCCTGTGATTATGCCATTTTGGGTTTTGGGGAAGTTATTTGTTATCCTTGATGGTTAATGGATAATTTTATAGTATTTGGTAATACCTGGTTGTGCCCTCTTAAAATCTATTTTGCTGGTAACTGCTGGGATTATCTTTGTGCCAGCCTTTATTTTTATTTATGCCATTTCTATCTTGGGCATCACCTTTTTTACAAAATTTTCATAGTGTAGGTATTTATTGTGGTATCATTCTAGAGGGGAAGCTGGAATGGGTTGCTATTTTTTGGTTCTTTTCTATATTTTGGATGCTCGTCCTTGTGCATTATAGAATGTACCTAGGATTTTGTACTTTTGCTTACAAGAGATATTAAGCTTTTAGATTTTTTTTTATTTTCTTTTTGTATCTCCTTTGAGCATTAGTGAGCTTAAGGTCCCTCAAAGGAGTGTGTAATTTTTTTCCTGAATTAACACGTAGGCCCCTCTATGGGTTTTGAAAGTACGAGATGCTCCAAGAGGAGGGGTGAATTAGAAATTTTGTAATTAAGAAACAATCCTAAATAGAAGTTCTAATTAATTTTATTTTTTTAATTTTTTAAACAAAACATAACTTGATGTGGAAGTAGATGATTAAAATTTGATTGCAACAAAAGTGGTGGAATTTTCAAACACACAATAAAGATCTAGAATAGAATTCTCACCAATCAGTTATAGAAAATGTAAGATGCAAAACAAAAGTAAAGTGTAGCAAATGGAAAAAAGCACACCATAAGATTTATAGTTGTTCAGTCACTTGACCTATGTCCACTCCCATAGTCCTCCACTCCGGGAATTTCACAACCCAAAAGTAATTCTCCTTTTTCCCCCATAGCAAGGCAGAGAAGCCTTTACCAAACCTCACTTTCACCTTCCCCGCTGTGGTGAAGTACCAAACACTATATAACCCTCTCAATGATAGCAACAAATAATCTCATTTTTCTCCCTCCTAGAGCAGGCAGAGTACCTTTGGGGATACGGACCTGGAAGGCTCTCCCCTTTAGAAAGCTCCCACAAGATTTTCTCGGGCCATAGGAGGAGCAAGTGTGCAGTAGGCTTGCAGCAACCATGTGATCCCCTCACACTCCTTCTCCCTCAAAAACTCACCTTCTCCTTCCTCTCACAAACCCAAAATCTCATCAAGTAGCTCCCTCTCAAGAGTTCCCCTTCTTGTCACATTCCTCACTTATATATATTTTTTTCAATAGATAAAAGTAACACATATATCAGGCTCTAAGAAATCCTATTTTTTTAATTCAAACATTTCTGTTCATTCAATACAATCCAAGATCGTATAGTATGATGTGGTCAAAATAGCCTTCATCCTGGCACAAAGGAGTACAAATAGGTAATTTTTCTAAACAATACCATATAGTACGATACAAATATCATCCAGTATGATATGTTATATTTCTTCTATTCGTACAGGATGAATATTGGGACAACCAAAATTAGTCTTTTTTAATCTTCTGGTACGATCCGATTCATACAGTACGATTTGTTAAAAGATTTAGGTCATTCGGTTACAATGTATACATCATCTAGTACGATTTGTTCAAAAATCAAGGGATCATCCATTACGATGTTAGGGATGATCAAAAATAGCCTAGGTTCATCATACGGTATGAACCATGTCATACAGTATGATCATCAATTAGTAATTAATTCTTGATTTAATTGACTAATTATGGGGGTTAATTTAAGTATGTATTCAAATATTCATACTATATAATTTAATCGTACAGTTCGACCAGTTCAAATTTTAACATTTAAAAACATGCTTAAATTATTCTGGCAGCTAGGGTTTCAAATTAAAAATATATCGTATAGTAATATGATGATCGTACAGTACGATTAGTTCACAGAGAATAGCCATTGAACTATAGTAGTTCATACAGTACAATTTAAAATCGTATAGTACAATCTACAGAGAATAAAAAAATTTCCCTTAAAAAATAAACTTTCCCCCTGTGTGTGTGGTTGCTCAGTTTGCATACACTTATTATGGCCAAACTCAAGAGAAGAAAAATAAAAAATAAAATAAAAGAAAATGATAGAGTTACAGACTTCACATCCTATTCTACTCAGTCTCGAGTCTTCTGTTGTCTTGAGCAATTTATGATCTTCCTGAATTATTAGTTCTGAAAGTTTAGAGCAACATTCAAAATATTCACTGAATAATGACATAAGTCAATTGACATTATTTGTCATCATCAAAGTCTTAGGCTAGGGGTCATGAACAACAATAATCTTTCCATTTTTTATGATGTTAAATAATATTGTCGATAAACAAGTTAGCATAAAATTTTTGTTTTTTTATTACATTTTTTTTATTATTTTAAGCAAATATAAAATCATGAATAGAAACATTAATAGATAAACAAACATACATTTCATTAAAAATAAAAAAGACATGACAAACATGACATCCAAATAAGGTGTTAGATAACAAACTTCTCCCCTTTTTGACATCACAAAAAAGAGGAGTACCAAACAAAAACTTAGAAAAATACAAGACAGTGACCTAGTCAATAAGGAGGATCTTGATCTTGTGGTGGTGGAGGTGGCTGAAAGAAGTGGTGGATGGATATGAACTGTTGATCAATTCAAGAAAATCTCTCCCCAAACCATCACATATCCTCCTCATGCTGTTGGTGTTGTTCTTGGATATGAGAGTCAAGTTGGGTTTGGAGTTGGTCGAGTCATGAGGATAAGTAGGTGCAGGTCCTCGATGTGGAGCAGTTCTCCTTGGTGGAGCAGTTCTCCTGGCGGAGCAGCCTCCCCTTCTTCATAAAAATTTGGCTCATCCCACAATTGGCCCTGGTGAAAAAGAATATAGAATGAGGCATCCGTATAGAAAATATGTAAATTTTTGGGTTCACCCGGATAGGCTAACTGGTATTTTTGGTGAAGAATGTATCCTATGAGATGGACAAGAGCTAAATTGAGTTTTCGATAGGTTGTAGGAAGGCGACTTAGGGACATGTTCCAGATATAGTCAATAATTAAGCCGGCTTCATCAAACATAGTATTTGACATGATTAGGTAGATGACAACAGATAGGATTGGGGTCATACATATCCTATCTCTAGCTTTGGGTATGATTGATGTTCTAAGAGCATGTTGAATGATGCAGGCATTTTGGGTTAAAGACTAAATAAGTGGTTGGTGTTGGTTCAATACAATATTCCTAAGAACTAGATTGACGAAACTCCAATCAAATTTGTTTGTAAAGAACTAGTGGGCTCTAGGACCTTCAGTAGAAAGCCTGATGTATTGAGTGAGGTCTTCCTTAGTGATTTTTACATTTTGCCAGCAGACAAAAAAGGTGAGGGTCTAGGTTTCTTCATTGAATGTTAGATTTGGTAGGAAATCCAAAAGTAGCTCAGAATTGAAAGGGAATGTCAGGGTGAGAAGGAATTGTAAAGTGGTGGAAGGAAAGAGGCTCATCACCTCAAAGTTTAAAGCTGGTTGATTTAGTATACCAGAGGGGGTTATCTTACAAGCCTTGAACTTATGGTATGCTTCCTCATCTTTAGCGGACAAAAATCAATCATCATGGTGACGAGAGGAAGGAAAGCTTCCTAGAACGAGTCAGCTACGCTTGCTTGCCATCGAGTAAGAACAAGTGAGAGCTAGTGTAGTGAGGAGAGGATGAGTGAAGTGATCTTAGTTCCTCTCCAATTTATAGAATTTTTGGCTAATCATATAGTACAATCAAGGATTGTGCAATATGATTATGCAATTATGTCATCTAGATGAATAGTTGGGAAAAGGTGGTCAAATCATACAGTATAATGAGTATCGTATAATATAATATGTAGGAATTGCATTCGTCCCGAGGAGTCATCAGTTCGACCTTTGACAAAATTATTCGTACAGTATGAATAGGTGTGCGTATAGTACAAAATTTAATTATATCATACCGATCAAGTTTAATTCATCCCAATCTGCTTGTACACATGGATTATACAGTATGAAGAATAGATATCATACAATACAAAGTGCAATTATATTACACCAAACAACTTGAATGCACAGCCACATGTATAGTATAGTATGCTGAGAATCGTACAGTATGATATACATATAAAAAAGTGAATCTGAACCATTGGTTTAACAGAGGGCTATGATCTGTGCAATTTTGATAGATCATACAGTATAAAAATAAGTTGTAATGTATGATGGTGAAAAAAAGTATTGGAGTTCAGTGAGGTGAGTGTGTGACAATCAAGAAAAACCTTAGACCTTTTTTTAACTTATTTTATTTTATTTTTATTTTTTTATCACGCTTAAATGTCTATGAAACCAAGTTTTATCCTCAAAGTGTTAAAGGTGTCATAGAATAGTGGTTTTATGAATATGTTTCCCAGTTGATATCTTATAGTTATATGCTAATTCTATGTCTCCGTTAGCTATATGATTTCTTATAAAGTGATGTCTAATGGCTATGTGTTTTGTTCGAGAGTGTTGAATTAGATTTTTAGATATGCAAATTACACTCATATTATCACACATAATTGGAATGGTTCCTATGGGTAATCCAAGATCTAAAAGTTATTGTTTCAACCATAGCACTTATGCAACACAACTTTCTACTCCTATATATTTAGCCTCGACCATGGAGAGGGCTAACAAATTTTTCTTTCTATTAAACCAAGAAACTAAAGATTGTCCTATGAATTAACAGGTTCCTGATGTACTTTTCTTATCTACCCTACATCCAGTAAAATCAGAATCTGAGTACCCTAAGATTTTAAAGGACAAACTATGCCTTGGATATCAAATTCCTAAGTTTAAGGTGCCTAGTAGATATCTAAGGTTTCTCATGATCGCAGTTAAGTGAACTCTTTAGGATCAGCTTGAAATTGGGCACAGATACACACACTAAATATTATGTTTGGTCTATTGGCAGTTAAGTAGATGAGAGATTTAATTATTCCTCTATATTATTTTTGGTCTACTGATTTTCCATTTGGATCTTTATCTAGTTGAATCGTAGAACTCGTTGGAGTGTTCATGAGTTTAGCAATATCCATTTCATATTTTTTCAAAATAATCTTAATATATTTAGTTTGGTTAAGAAATGTTCCATTTTTTTTTATTTTACACTAAAACTAAAAAAATAATTTAGCTCTCCCATCTTGCTCATTTCAACTTCACTACTCATTATTTTTGAGAATTCATCACATAAAGTTTTATGTGAAGATCCAAATAGAATGTCATTTACATAAATTTGTGAAACACTTAGAAACATAAACATCCTCTTTTATTACTCCATTTAAAAAAGCACTCTTTACGTCCATTTGATAAAATTTAAAACCTTTGAAGCAAGCAAAGGCTAAGAGCAACCTTATGACTTCTAGTCTAGCTACTAGGGCAAAGGTTTCTTCAAAGTCTATGCCTTTTATCTGGTTATACCCCCTTAGCTACTAGTCTAGCTTTATTTCTTACTTTGGTTCCTGAGTCATTCACCTTATTGTTAAAGACCAATTTTTTTTCCAACTACACTATGCTCTTTAGATCTCTTGAATAATTCCTAAACATCATTCTTAGTAAATTAGTTCAATTCTTCTTGCATTGCTAGGATCCAGAATTTATCTCCTAAAGCTTAATCTATACTTATGGGTTCTATTATAAAGATGAATACGAAATGACTAACCTTCTTCCTAAGTCCGTGCCTAATTCTCACACCTTCTGATGGGTCTTCTAAGATTAATTTTTTAGGAAGACTAGAAGAGTATCTTCATTCTCTAGGCAAATCTTCCTAAGGTTCTCCCCATTCTCTTATGGTCATAATTTCTACTCCCTGAATTGCCTCTACTTTACCTTCATCAAATTTAGGTTCAGAGGACTTCTCTAATTCATTAAATACAATATGAGTTGATTCTTCTATAACTAGGGTTCTCTTATTAAAGATTCTATAGGTCTTACCTATAAATAAATAACCTAAGAAGACACCTCGTCAACCTTGGGATCAAATTTTCCTAAGGGAAGTTTTTTATTTATTAAGATAAAATATTTGCAATCAAAGACATGCAAGTGTAAAAGATTCAGTGTCTGACCCTTAAGGAGGTCATAAGGTGTTTTATTCAACTTCGACCAAATGTTTATCCTATTTCAGACATAACATATAATGTTCACCACTTTAGCTCAAAAATATCTAGAAAGAGAGTACTCAGCTAACATTGCCTACGAGCTTTACCAAGGTTCTATTCTTTCTTTCAAATATTCCATTTTGTTAAGGATTTCTAAGGGCAGAGAGGTTATGCTTTATCCCTATCTCTTGATAGAAGGATTCAAATCTTTCTTTTTGAAAATCTCCACCATGATCACTATTGATTGTTGAGATTTCACATCCTAATTTTCATTGAATCCAAGTGGAGAAAGTTCTAAATTCGTCAAACGACTCATTCTTATGTGTTAGGAATCTTACACAAGTGAATCTAGCGAAGTTATCTATAATCATAAATCCATAATTCTTCTCACCTACACTAGCTATGCTAATGGGACCAAATAGGTCCATGTGAAGGATTTTTAGTGGCCTAGATATATTCACATCCCTGATTGAATGAAATGATGATTTTACTTTTTTTCCTAATTAGTAGGCATCACATATATGGTCCTTAGTGAAGTCTAACTTAGGTACGCCTCTAACTAGGTTTTTTTGGGTGATATTTCTAAGTGTTTCATACTAGCATGGCATAGTCTCCTATGCCATAGCCATGAGTCATCTAATATTATTTTTAAAAATAGTGAATTTAAATTTTCAATAAAATTAAGATCTAACATGTAAACATTATTTATTTATCTTTCTTCTAATACAAGTTTATCATTTAAGCTAATCAAGTATTTGTTAGAAAGAAAATTTATGTTAAAACCTTTGTCACACAATTAACTAATGCTTAACAAATTATGATTTAAACTATCAACTAATAAAACATTTTTAATTAAAATTTTTTTAGCATTTTCAACAATACCTAAGCCCACCACTTTTCTGGAGGTGTTGTCTCCTAATATCACTTTGCCTCCAGTCCTGGTCTCCAGTGTAATGAACTTCTTCATGTCTCTTGTCATATTTCTCGAGCAGTCGCTGTCCAGGTACCACACGCTCTCACTAGGTCTTTCTTGAGAGCACCCCTATAAAGTTAGTTAAGGGTTAAATTTGAGAACCCAAGTGAGTTTGGGTTCCTCCTCATGCTTGTATGAATGAGATGTATACATGCTATACTGTGATGAATGTAATTTAGGTCTTCATACTATGTGTGTTTTACGGTGAATCATGTAAGTGTAGGCTATATGACCTAGCATGCCACAAGAGAAGCACCTAACACTAAGAAATGGGTTCACCAACCTATATGGGCTGTGATGCCTCTTCTTAAAGTTGTGTGATCCATGCAATGCTGAGGGTTTGCATGTTTGGGTTAATGTAAATGATGGTTTGTCATTTTCATATGCTCTGAGTTTTTCTTTCAATGCTTTATTTTCATATTCATATGTTGCCACTTCCTTTTTAGCTGATGTTCATTGATATCTATTTACAATGTAAATTTATCTAATTTATTAAACACTTTTTATAATTCAATATGCGATGTCTTCAAAGAATCATGTGTATCAGATAATTCAATATGCTTCCTACTTAATGCATCAAACTCATCAAGCAGAGACATGTGATCTCTATCTAAATCATAATGTTCTTTAACTAAAGTAGCATGCTCAGCTTGTAAAGTGCTAAACTCAATGTTAAGACTAGCATGCATTTTCCTAAACTTTTTATACAAGTCATAGAAATAACCAACAAGTCTTCATATGAAAATTGACATACCTCATCTTGATCTGATTGATCAAGTTTATCGTTAGCCATTGGACACAAATTCGTTACCTCCTCCTATGTTTCTTTCTCTGATGATTCTAATGCAGAGTCAGCCCAAAATGTTTTTTATGTCTTCATCTTCCCTTTCTTATATTTTGCCTTCTTCTCACCCTTTACCTTGGTTGGATCTTTATGTTGGGGCAATCAGCTCGGAGGTGACCTGACTTTCTGCACTAAAAACAAATTATATTAGATAAAACTTTAGTAATTTTTTAGTTTTTACCTTTATTCAAGTTGTTTTGATGATGCCTTTGTTCTCTTTTCAGAAAATTCTTGAATTGTCAGGTCATCATGATTAGATCATCATCTTCCTATGCTATAGAACTTTCACTTTCTAAGTTGTTTGCTTTCAAAGACATCGTTCGCTCCTTTTTGTTTTCTCCTGCATCATTTTGCCTTTGACTCGCTCCTTACTCATAAGCAATGAGTGACCCAAGCAAATTATCAATTGAATAAATGTTTAAATCTTTGGACTTAGTAATTATTGTAATTTTATCATTATAGGAACTCAGTAAGCATCTCAAAATCTTATTAATTTTTTTAGAATTAGAAATTTCTCTACCTAGTGCATGCAAGGATGTCACAATCTTGGTGTTTCTAGTGTATATGTCATATATAGTTATGCTAGGTTTCATAAGGAAGAGTTCGTAATCATGCAAAAAATATTTAATCTAGACTATTTAACCTCACTAGTTTCTTCATATGTGATATACAGTCTATCCCAGATCTCCTTACCAGTAGCACAAGTAGACACTCTCATATAGTCCTCTGATTTTAATGCACAAAAGAAATAATTCAAGCACTTTGCAATTAATTGCGCTAGATCCCTATTCTCATTTCTCCATTCACTAAAAGGTATTTAAATTTTCATGTCATTCAAAGGTTAAAAGGTGTAGTGTAACCTTTTTGAACCAACATCTACATACGATAGTCTATAGGTTGTAAAAATGTTGACATTTTAATTTCCAAAAATTAAACAGTATATTGTCAAACAGGGGTAGACGAGTTATAGAATAACCCTCCGTAGTATTCGTTTACCAAAATGTGCCATGATCAATTTTTTAAGGTTTTCTAAAATGCTACTTTTGAAACCCTACTCTGATACCAATTTGAAAGTATGAGATGCACCAAGAGGGGGGTGAATTATACATTTTTATAATAAAGAAACAATCTTAAATACGAGTTTTATTTTTTTTTTTAACAAAACTTAACTTAATGGGGAAGCAAATGATTAAAATATGATTGCGACAGAAGTGTTGGAATTTTAAATCACATAACAAAGATCTAGAATAGAAATTTTTACAAGCAGTTATAGCAAATGTAAGATGCAAAATATAAGTAAAGTATAGTGAATGGAAAAGCACACTAGAAGATTTATAGTGGTTCGATCACTTGACCTACGTCCACTCCCTAGAGTCTTCCACTAGAGAAAGTTCACTACTCAAAAGTAATTCTCCTTTCGCCCCCACAATAAAGCGGAGAAGCCTTTATAAAACCTCAGTTTCACCTTCCCTGGTGTGGCGGAGTACCAAATGCTATGTTACCCTCCCAGTGACGGTAGCAATCCTTCTCATTTTTCTCCCTCCTAGAGAAGGCAGAGTACCTTTGAGCACAGGAACCTTGAAGGCTCTCCCCATTAGAGAGCTCCCATAAGATTTTCTTGGGCCACAGGAGGAGCATGCATGCAAAAGGCTTGGAGCAACCGTGTGATCCCCTCACACTCCTCCCTCACAAACTCACCTTCTCCTTCCTCTCACAAACCCAAATATCTCATCAAGTAGCTCCCTTTCAAGAGTTCCCCTTCTTGTCACATTCCTCTCTCTTATTATTTCAAAAGACAAAAGCATCATATATATATCAGGCTCCAAGAAACTCTAAGTATTTCAATTCAGTCATTTCTATTCATATAGTACAATCAGTTCAAAACAGTCTTCGTCCTAGTATGAAGAAGTATGAACAAGAAATATTTCTGAACTATATCATATTATCTGATACAAATATTTTCAAGTATGATATAATATATTTCTTCTATTCGTATAGGATGAATGCTGGGATGACTATAATTCATCTCTGTTCATCGTATGGTACGATTCAATTCATACAGTACGATTTATTAAAAGCTTTAGGTCGTCTGGTATGATGTATACATTGTCCAGTACGATTAGTTCAAAAATCAAGGGATCATCCAATATGATGTTCAACACGATCAAAAATAGCCTCGGTTCATCATACAGTACAAATCATGTCGTAGATTACGATCACCAATCAGTAATTAAGCATTTGTTTAATTGAATAATCATGGGGGTTAATTTAAGTAAGTATTCAAATATTCATACTGTACGATTAGATCATACAGTACGATCAGTTCAAAATTCAAGATTTAAAAACTTATTTAAATTGGCGGTTAGGGTTTCAAAATAATAACACATTGTACAGTAAGATGATGATCATACAATACGATTAGCTCAAAGAGAATAGCCGTTGAGCCACAGTACTTCGTACAGTATGATTTAAAATCGTAAAGTACGATCTACAGAGAATAAAATTTTTTCCTTAAAAAAAAACTCTCCCCTTCTATGTGTGCATGGTTGCTCAATTTGCATACACTTATTGTGGCCAGACTCAAGAAAAGAAAAACAAAAAATAAAAGAAAAGAAAAATACAGAGTTGCAGACTTCACATCCTATTCTACCCAGTCTCGAGTATTTCTATTGTCTTGAGCAATATGTGATCTACCTGAAATATTAGTACTGAAAGACAAGAGAAACTTTCAAAATATTCACTAAATAATGACATAAGTCAATCAATATTATTTGTCATCATCAAAATCTAAGGTTAGGGGTCATGGACTGCAACAGGTTTCCCTAAATAATAATAATAAAAATAAAAAAAGCCCTAGGTCTACACTTAATAGTTACATATAAACCCTAGAGCCCATAATGAACTTTATCCACCAATCTTTCTCTTGAAAAAATATTCTAAGATTCTAAATTTGATTAAGAGAAACGTATTGCTTGCTTGTTATGATGATGATCTTCAATAATTTGATATACGACATGCAAGTCTTCCTCATGCTACAAAAGATCTGCGTAAGAAACCACATGCCTTTACGATTTTATTGCTTTATTAATTATTTTATTTTATTTTGTGTTAGTGTTCTGGAGGAGAACATTTGGAGGAAAGGAGGGCATCTTGAAGTGGCATTTTGTTGCAAAGGCTTATTCTCCTATGTAGTAACAATTTATGTTTAGTGTAGGTTATACATGAAATTAAAGGTGCGAAGGACACCTAGGTGTGGATGCAGGCTATAGTTAAACCCATAAAATGTGTTAGTTCCTCGTATGCCTTTTTTTCCTTATGTGTTTATTTTTTAGCTTGCACAATTTTTAGTATTTTTTTTGCATCCTAGAATGTTGTGTTGAGAAAACCATTTTCACTTTAAATTAATCAAAAGCCTAATTCACCTCCACACTCTTGGGCATATGTAAAATAATAGGCAATAAGTTTATTTGGTGTACCCATAATCTAATTTAAAGATAATACTTATTTTCTCAATCTAAATTTATACCTAAGAATAATTTATTTGAAAAAATCTTTTATTTATATATATTTTTTTAATTCTTAATCTACCTCCTCTCCTACCCCCTTGGTTATGCATTCAATAAACAATCACAGAATTCAATTGTAAACTCTTTTGAAATATAGAAAATTGGTGTAGGGTTGGTTGGGAGGGGAAATTTTTTGATTGATTTGTATTATAAGTAGTGTGAAGATTATTATGTTTGTGTATATCATAAGTGACGATGTATAGATTCCTATGCGTAAAATGAGAATTAGTGCTAACTTGTGCATCTAGTAAAAGGATCTTTATTTTTCATGTCTAATATTTTAATCACTTTCATATCAATATTGATCCATCATCATTGCATAGCACAAATTGTTGGCCCTGTGAATATATATAATTCAGGCCTAGCTCTTTAGTGATTTATTGATAATAAATATTACCTAATGATTTGATGAGTAATTTTTTTATAGTAATTATTTGCTAGCAAACATAGAGATGATGTTGATGTCTAGTTGGCTAGATTGAATGTATTATTACTCGAAAATTTACTCAAGTAGGGCATTCATTACACACAAATGGGGATCCTAAGTAATTAGCATAATGTTTATATTTGGACATTTGTCATTATACAATGATTTAGTTAAATTTTCTAAACATCTCAAGAATGACGAATTTAGAATCAAAATGGATTGGATTTATTCAAAATTTATTTTAAATATTGCAAAAATTACTTCATAATATTTGATAATTTATTTGATTTTTTTCAATGCTTTAAAAATCAGATCGGACCGACCGGTTCAACCGTGAACCGGTCTGAAGGCCGGTTCGGTTCAACCTAAGAACCGGTTTAACATCAAACCGGTCGATTTTGTCATGGATCGCCGATTCAACTGGTGAACTGGCAAACCGGTCATGGTTCTCTTGAACCGGCCGGTTCAACTTTTGCATTTTTTTTAGAATTAAATTTTAAATAACTTGTTTTTAAATATTAAAAAAATATTTGTAATTTAATTTCAATTTTGAAATGCTTAATTTTGAATTAAAAAATTCTAAAAAAAGCATTTCATGATATTTTATCTCTTTACATGTACTACTTCTTTTAAGCTCAAAAGCCAATATAAAGTAAAAGCATTATCAAGAGAAAGTCTCGCAAGTGATGTGGGACTAAAAAACTAAAGCTCCTATATCTTTCTTATTAACTTTTAAGTTTACAATATATACTACTCATTTTAAAATAGATTTTTTAAATAATCTTTTTATGATGAAATAATATTTATTTTAATTAATTATATTAAATAAATTATATTCTTCATTTATTTTTTATGTACTATAAATATTAATTAATTTATTTATTATTTACAATAAATGATTTAATTTAACATCAATAATTTATAAATATAAAATAATAATATGAGTCTAGTATATAAATTATAAATATAAATTATATATAAATATATAATATAAATTAAGAATTATTTATATTAAACTTATTAATTCATTTGTAAGTTAATTTTTATTAAATTTAAATTAAATTTAAAGATTGAATATATTTAAATTTAAAATTATATAAGATATTAGTAATGTGTGAATTCAATTTATTTTTTAATAAAAAATTATGTTATTATATGATTTTTATGTCATCTAAAATTTATTTATTACGTCATCTGGTTCGACCCCGGTTCGACTAGTTGAACCGGTCGAACCGTGAACCGCTCTCTCTACCGGTTCATTGTCCGGTCTGGTTTTCACAATCTTAATTTTTTTATTTGTTTGATTTATTATTAATTTAAAAACATGTACAACTTATTTTATTTTTTATATAATAATTGATCATAAGCTTAATTTGCTCAATATTATGCATTCAATCACTTAAGTCTTTGATAAATTTATGCAATCCTAAAATTCCAAATTTATTCATTAGCTTTACTTTTTATTTGTTAAATATTATTTATTATAATATTATTTTATTAATTTTAAAAATGAGTTTCATAATAATATTTTTTAAAATCTACGTACATCTTCTAATTATTTCATTAATTTGCCAAATATAACTCTTCTTGTTAATTGTAAAATTAATTAAATTGTACTTAATTAATATGAGCTTAATTTTATTTTTTTAGATTCATTGAGTTGTCTCCATATGATTTCACATATAATATCATATCCTTCATGTGTGCAGTTGAATTAGTTATTATTATATTAATTTTTTTTTTAATTACGTAAACTATAGTGGGCGTTGACATCACTCAAATAAGGAAAATTAATTTGCCAAATGAGTGCATATTTTATATGCTTTATCTGCGCTATAGTTGCGCTTTGACTGTTCTTTTGTTGTGCTTTTTTTACTGCTCTTCGACTACACTTCACTTGCACTTTAACTGTGATTTAGTTGCACTTTTGTTGCACTTTGAATGTTCTTTTATTACATTTTTTTACTACGCTTTGATTGCGTTTACCTGCGCTTTTCATGCACGTGGTTTGAATTGAATTTCCCCGAACACATTAAATATATAAACTAAAAAATAAATCCATTTGAATATCCACATGTCGACATTTTATTGGAGTCTGGACGTACCTCTACATCCGGTGTCCGCACCTAATAATTTCTCATCAAATTGACAAATGTGGTCAGACGGTGCCCAGCGCAAGCTATTGGGTTGGTTCTAAAAATGCTTTAGAAATTTTTTTTCTGTTTTTTCTTTTGTTGTTATTATTTTAAGAATAAATATAAGGTTTAATTTGGGATCATTTTTTACTGATTTTTAAATCAGATTTTTAGTGCAAAAAATTTGTTTAGAACAACTTTGTTATTGCTTTCTCAAGCTATTTTCTAGCATAAAAATATCTAATTCAAAAAAAATTTGCACTAAAATATTATTTTAGATAGGAACAAGAAGATGCCTCAAATAAAATATTAGCTTATAAATAAGAGATATTCTGGAAAAAGAAAATCTAATGCACAAATGAAATCAATAGCTTTATTTTAAAATTGGTTCAAAGGATTTTATGAATGAAAAATAAGCCGTTCATTCAAGAAAAAAGTTCTTTGAAAGTCTCCACCCTCTTATGTGCCAATTAACCTACATCATATAATTCTGGAAAAGAAAAAAAATAAAAAATAACTAATAATTAGATATCAGTGTTCCTAATTATTTTCTTAAAAGGATTGGCATCCAAAGTTAAATTAGAAAGGCAATTAAATCCACTATAACACCTTTTCATTATTCGCCGAACAAAATACAACTGATGAGACATGTAAAAACTTCAATAACATCAATTACAACGTAAAAAAGAACGAATTTCAAATTGCCGAGGTACTGCTCTTTGGCAGAAGCTTTAATGCCTGCAAAAATGTCTCCTTAAGCCTACCTAAATGTGGCCTAACATTTTGCTTGTCCAAATAAACTTCCCTAAAAGCATTCCATCCTAACTTAGTGACACTGTCTGGATCTTTCAAAACAGGATGATCTCTTGGGTACTGATCAATTAAGCTGCTCTCCTCCAGCTCTATTCTGTACTCCAAGTACTTAAGCTCCAAATCATTAATCGGCTTCCTGAAAGTTTCTCTTGCCAACCACTCTGGCCCTCCAAAAGGAACCACCTGAATAACCACAGCTCCAGCGGGTAAAAACAGCATATTTGTAAGCCCTGCACCATGAACTCCGACCAGCACATCAGCAGAATTCACCAATCTTCCAAACTTTGACAGATCGGTACTCAAATCAGATTCAGCAACTCTCACATCAAATCCAAGGCTCATCGCCATCTCCACTATCCCCTTCTCATTGACAAACGATCTCGATCGTTTCCTTGATATGATCAGGAGCCTAGGCTTTCTTACGCTCCCTTGGAACACAGAGCTCATTGTGTCTGCCCTTTCCAATCCGTATGCCTTCCTTAACAGCACTTTGAAGTCTACAATGGAGTAGCCCGTAGGGGACTTGGCTGAATCTATACCGAGCTCCTTGTGAAACTGTAAACCAATAATTACTCTTGGGAAGCATCGAATTATTTCGCGGCCATCGCTCTGGAGGTTGATGATTTCATAGCTAGACAGATGTTTCAGTATCAACTTGTACTTGTTCAACCACCATTGCTTGACATCAGTAACAAGGAACTGGACTTGTCCATGGAATTGATGAGAGGAGATGAATAGGGGAATTAGTACATCGGTAAAATCATGGAAGATGTTTCCAGTATAGCCATTAACAGAGAATATTACTGCCGGCACTGTCTGTTTTACAGTGCAGTTTGGAATTTGTTGGTTATTAGTGGAGGAGCCAAAAGGTTTGAGGGACCATTCACTGACATGGCTAAGAGCACCAACATCGCCTTTCCGAGCATAAGGCTTGATCTTCCATTCTTGTTGTGCTGAACTAACAAAAATAGTATTGGAGCTAACCTGTACTCTTAAATCCCCTCTTGCATCACAAGTATCAGATCTCTTGTTTGATTCACGACAAATTGGTTTGTGGGAGTAGAAGGCAGAATCTTCTTCAGCATCTTCATCTTCAGCATATAGGTCTAAAGAGAGTAAATCAGGCTTAATATATGTGAAACCTTGATTATTACTATTGAAAACTAATTATTCTACTGAATAATGAAATAATGCTACCATCTGTTGAATTGCTCCTGCTTTCTTCTGTTAGCTGCTTCACCTCAGCGCTCGCCTGTTCAAGCTTCAGCGGTGCACGTAATTTCCCTGCAAAATCAGTGACTTGTAAGTTTGATTAATTTGTTAGAGAGAGAACAGAAAGAGAGAGAGTGAGACCATTGGCGGCCTGGCAGTAGTGAGCCTTGATGTTGGAGAGGATGTATATGGAGAGCATCAAGAACAGGATGACAAGGAAATTGCAAATTCTCTTTGTAGCTTGCCTCGTGAAATTTCTCCAGCTTTTCACTCCTCTGCTCTCCATTTTTTCCTTATCAAATTCTTCAACTCCCTCTTTTGCTCTCTGCTTCATTCCGCTAATCAAATTGGTCATGTTCTGTTCTTTCTTCTATTGGCGATTGATATGATGGCCAGCTGTGATGGCTAGTCTTGGCTGACTAATAGGAGAAAAGGTAATACAGATTTATAACATAGTAAACTAAAGCTAGTTCTATATTACACGCAAAAATTTTGATTAAACAAAGGAACGAACAGTTTATGTAATTATACTACACGCATAAATAAATTAAATCATAAATAAAAAGGGTCTCCAACAACTAAAAAAAAATTAAATTAAAATAATAATAATAATAATAATAATAATAATAATAAAATTAAAAAAAAAAATAAAGGTTTCCAACAACTCCTATTTATTTTATGATTGCTTAATACAATGATTGCTTGTGCAAATTCTATTTGTAGTAATTTCTAAGTACTCACTGAAGAAGCTTCTCCGATAACCTTTGAGAAAGTGCAATGGATTACTGTTCATCTCTATCTTATCTTTGCCATTACATAGCTAGTATATAAAGTGCCGGTTAGCAGAGAGCTAACAGCCTGGATTAGTAGCAGACATCATACAGAGGAAATAAAGCCAGTACAAGAATAAAGCAGGAGTAATGGAGCAGCAACTAGGATAGCTAAGCCGATTTATGCATAAGCTGAAGAGCATATCAGGTCTCTTTATCCGCCCCCCTCAAGGTAACAGAAGATGATTGTAATGTTAACTTGTCGCAAAGTAGAGAATGTCTAGTGGCTCTTAAAGCTTTTGTAAAGATGTCAGCTTGTTGATCTGGAGAACAAATGTGGTGAACTTGAATGTAATGAGCTTGAATACAGTCTCGAATAAAGTGAAATTTTATTTCTATATGTTTTGTTCTTGCATGAAAAATGGGATTGTTGGCCAATGCAAGTGTAGAAACATTATCACAGTAAAGATTGGTTGGTTGTTGTAACTATATTTGGAATTCAGATAGAAGTTGTCTAAGTCAAATAATATCACAAGCAGCAGTAGAGGGAGCTCTATACTCGGCTTCTGTAGAAGAACACACTATAGACATTTGTTTTTTAACTTGCCGAAAGATGAGGTTAGAGGCAAGAAATGCACAATAGTTAGTCACTGATCGACGGTTAGTTTGGTCGGTTGCCCAATCCGAGTCTTAAAAACCTTGTAAGACAAGAGTTGAAGTAGTGATATTTAATCCGAGAGAGATGGTACCTTTGACATAACGCAGAACATGTTTGAGTAGTTGATAATGTGATTGAAGAGGGTTGTGCATATGTTGACACATAAAGTTAACTTAATATGAAAGATTAGGTCTTGTGATTGTTAAATATTGAAGAGCACCAGTTAACTGTCTATAGTGATCAGGGCGATCATATGGAGTATGTGAGGAGGTTGTGGAAAATTTGGTTGGAAGAGGTTAGCACCGGTTTGCACTCGTCCATGAGAGCCTTATGTAAAAGAGCATATGCTTAATTTGATTGAGCTAAATGAATTCCATCAGGAATATATGTTACTTACAATCCAAGAAAATGATGTGACCAACCTAGATTTCTCATTGAAAATTTTGAATGCAAAGAAACTAAGAGTTTATCCATCTCAACTGACGAATTTTCAGTAAGTAGGATGTCATCAACATAAACTAGAATATATAGTTGAAGGGTGTTTTGCTGAAATGGTAATAAAGAAGGATCAGCGATGCTTGAGCGAAAGCCATATTGAAGTAGATACGATGAAAATGTTGAGAACCACTGACGAGGTACTTGTTTAAGACCATAAATGGCCTTTTTAGGAGGCAAACATGAGTTGAAAATTTTTTGTTAATGAAGCCAGGTGGTTTCTTCATATAAACCGTTGAAGAGGTCCATGTAAGAAAGGATTAGATACTTCTAATTGGAAGATAGGCCAATGATTTGTCACCGCAACAGTTAAAAATATTTCAATTGTTGGGAATTTAGCTACTATGCTAAATGTTTCATTATAATCCAAACCTTGTTCTTGCTTGAAACCTTGAGCAATAAGGCGAGCTTTGTATTTTTCTATGGAACCATTCGAATGATACTTTGTTTTGAAGGGCCATTTAAATCCTAAAACATTACTGGCTGAGTTTTGCAGAACAAGAGTCCAAGTGCCTTGTTTTTAAAGTGCTTCAAATTCTTGACACATAGCATCACGCCAAGTTGAATGCTGAAATGCTTGGGTAAATCCAGTAGGATTGGTGGGGATCAGGTCATGCTTTAGGTCAAGGATCTACCTTAGTTTGAGATGACTGGTTTGTTCTCTATTGATCATGGTATGCCATGATGGGAGAGCATGATATGGTGGTAGATCATCTGTGGAGGATGTAGGTAATGATGCAGCAGTCGAATGAGAATTGGAGGAGGTGTTGTCATGTTGTTGTGAGGTATTGAGAGGTGGAATAAGAGAAGTTTCTGATGTAGAGTTAGCTGAGGAATGCTATATAGTGGAGATGGGAATTAATGTTGAAGGAATAAAGATATTAGTGGATGGTATAAGTGTAGAGATGACTGTAGGTGGGATTGGAATGGGAATAAAGTTTCATTAAAGTGAGCATGTCTAGAGGTGTAGACTTTGAATGAATTTATATCAAGGCATTTTATAACCTTTGGCATGGGAAGCATAACCGAGGAAGATGCACGGTGTGGATCGAGGGGCAAATTTGTGTGAGAGATGTGAAGTAAACCAAGGATAACATAAGCACTCAAAGACTCGAAGATGAGAGTAGTTGGGTGGTCTATTATATAGGAGTTCATGAGGAGAAAGGTTGCAAGTTGTGAGAGAAGGAATGCAATTAGTTAGATAGATTGCAGTGAAGAGACAATCTAGCTAGAATTTGGATGGTAAATTGGCATTGAACAGGAAAGCACAAACAGTGTCAAGTAAGTGTCTATGCTTCCGTTCAGCAACCCCATTTTATTGTGGAGTATAAGGGCAAGATTTTTGATGGATCATCCCATAATTAAGTAAGTGAGTTTGTAGAGGTTTATTTACAAATTCACCTCCACCATCTTTCCATATAAATTTAGTAGGTTTTTAGAATATTATTCCACAAGAGTTTTAAAATGCAAAAATTTAGAACACACTTCAGACTTGTGATGTAAAGGGTAAACCCAAGAGTATCGGTTGTAGTCATCTATAAAGATAACATAATAGAGATAAGATTGTATTGAGGAAATTGGGGAGGGACCCCATACATCACTATGGATAAGTTCTAAACATTTTTGAGAACTAATAGTAGATAAGGGAAATGGTAACCTAGTACGCTTTCCTTGAGCACAAGCATTACAATGAAAAGAGCTAGAACTAGGATTAAAAGATAAAACTGAAGATAGACGGTACTGGCTTGAAGTAGAGGGATGCCCAAAATGTTGATGCCATAGAGAGTTCGATGGTGAGGAGGAAACCAGAGCTGTGGGCAAGAGATGAATAGGACTTGATGAAGCTTGAAGCTTAATTGGGTAAAGACCATGACGATGAGGGATCCAAAAATTTTGCCCCGGCCTCCGCCCGCTATGCTTTTCCTTTTTTGGGGGGAGTTTTAAAAGAATTAATTCCAGGGGTAAATTTTGGAAGGCATATGGGTTTGTAGATAAGACACTACCCAGAGATTTTGCCCTCATTTTGTGAGGACTTTATGATCTGAGTTTTGGTTTGCTATAGGTGCAAGCCCCTATAGTTAATTACCCCTCTCAATCATGAGAGATAAATTTCAATTAAGGCTAGTCTTCAATGCATACATTGTATCCGTAGATACCTAGTATCCAACATATAGTAGAAGCATGGATTTGGGATGTTAAAAATTTTGAAGATTTGATATTTAAATTTAGAAATTTCACCATTTAGCACTTAAAGCGGATGGTGGGGGAATAGATGATAGACCCGATCAAGATCCCATGGTTCCGTCATCCCAGGCCATCGTGGTCCCTGATCTACTTAATCAGAGGAGGTAACCCCACCTCATAAAAGGATCCTTATCGGCAGGCATGGGTTGCTTCGTCCAAGGGGACCTTATAGACCTGGGTTGAATGTTTTTCTAAGGGGATAAATTTGAATATACCTTAGCTTACAGAGGGCTTTGCTCCCTATCAATTTTATCCTATTAATTCATATATCAAGAAATTGACAACACTAAGGAGTGTATTGGCTCTAGACATAACCGATATTTCGTGGTACCATTTGGCAGCAAAACCAACTTAGTTCAGAGGGCCTCAAGTCATAACCATTTATCCTATAGTGTTATTTGGATACAAAACTGCCAGTTAGAGGACATGTACCACATCCTTACTAGCAGAAGAATATTTGATAATGGATCCTAGTGATATTTTCGACTAGGCACAAATTTTAATTTATCTACCTCAGCAAACTATTGTGGAAGATGGATGGATTTTGCTTTAAGTGTTTCGATGGATTATTTCAATTTTAAACATCTTTGGATTTTTGGGACTTTTGGATTTTTAGACTTTCGGACGTTTGAACGGCATTTTAAAATATCTTATATTAACCCATCCGGCTGAGATTTTTGTTCAACATGGCTATCATCGAGGTGATCTTGATGTCACTTGAAAATAAAAAATTTTGTGGAAGTTTGAGAGGACATTTTGAAATTCATTAAAATAACCCCTGCGGTTGAAATATATATTCAACATGGCCATTATCGGGGTGACCTTGAGATCACTTGAAAATATTTGAATTTTGTGAAAGTTTGAGATGACATTTTGAAATTCTTGAAATTAACCCCTCTGGTTGAAATCTGCATTCAACACGGTCATCATCAGGGTTACGTTAAAGTCACTTATATTTTTGTAAGAATTTGAATTTTGTAAAATTTTAGAGGCTTTAGAAATTATTTGTGAACCTCTCTGGTTGAGATAAGCATTCAACACGACCATCATCGGGATGTTTGGGGGCATTTTCATTTATGGACTGAAACCTTATCAACTCGACCAAGCATTTGACCGAGGATCGGGTTTCTCATAGGCTTTGTACTTTTATTAGTGAATCCTCATTATTATAGGCCTTGAAGTCCTAATATGAATATATTAAGACAAATATACCGATCACTGCAACCATATATTTATTTGATGGTTCGAACCTTGTTGACTCCTATTGATCTATATAGAAGGATCATGTTTAAACTTGAATTCACTTATTAACCTGTGCAGTATCCCTAGACATCATATGTGTACTTATAACATGCTCGCTAGAGCTCATGCAAGTGTTTGGGATTATATTTACCCCTTTTTATGTACCTATGCATATATAAATTATGGTGCATGTGCAGGGGTATTTTTTGATATTTTGTAGATGTACTGCGGGTCTCCTAAGACAGGTCGTAGGATCCTTTGTTTGTTGTGGTACTTCTATACTTATTCTTAAGAGATATGTTGGATGCGTAACGAATCTCCCATAGCGGTCCGTGGGCATTTTCATTTCACCAGGCATCATATACTCTTTCTTGTAGGAAGACGATGCAATCAACTGATGAAGGACAATCATTGTAGCATCTTTGTTATAAGAATTAATAGGTATCTTGGGTATGCTACAAACTTACTGTATTTATATGCATAGGGATCAATATATATTTGCTGGTCATTTGATTGGTAGTTGATCATAAGGGTGTTGCAACATCTATTGCATGCTACAGATCATCACCCTTGGTTATGTTGTTGTGCATATGGAGAATCTTCTAGTGTCGCTAGTGAGCATCTACCCTTGCCATGATCTTTCACCTCATGTCTGTAGGAGATCCACCATATTGATGATACTTTCACCATTATGCTTAGAGATATATTCATTATATGCATCACAAGATTTCTATCATTGCATATAGACAAGTTGTACTAAATGCCGGTCTTCTACAAGAATCTATAGAACCTTACATACATTACAAGTGTGTTGCCATCTGCTCACAAGATTGATATGAACGCCTCTATCATTCACATATAATTTTCAATGCTCATCATACCATTCTTGCACATCTACTTTTGATTAGACCACATATTTTTCTTAATCATCGTTGATTGCTGCTATTAAGGTTGAATATGCCCACATGTATTCTAATGCTGATTACATGGCATTATTACAAATATCATTAACCTGCTCATATACATTAACGAATAGGTCATTATATTCATCAAGAAACTTTTTGATGAGTCAACACATTCATTAGGGATCTCCTCCATTGATGATTTCAAGTTCTTCACATAGACTTGCGAGCATATTAGTGTAGAAATTGTGTGCTTCATATTATTCATGTGCAAGCTAAAGATTTTGCAACGTCACTTGTAATAAAGTTACATATTCTTGTTAATTATCTATTGTGGGTGAGATGTAAGGATTTTCCTTTAATCTATCACAAATCATTGCTTGCAAACAACTTCGGTAGGTTCTTGAATATTGACTTTCGGCATTCGTAGATAACTACTATATTCATCTACGAGTTAGTTATCATTTATTGGAGAGAAGTTATAATACTCATTGCATGTGGAATGATGTATACTTATAAATAACGTCTTAGGTACACCTTGACGAATCAAGTCATTGATAAGTTACTTCATGATCTATTTATGATTAGACCACATTTCTTCCCTTATTGTGCATTTCTTGTGAGCTTGTTGTGTTCGCAACTTCATAAGTCTTTCATTGTCATGTAAAGATGATACAGATCTTGTATAGCAAACTTGTTTGATTATATTGGCATTCCAATCAATGTGATGATCCATTGATATCTTATTGAAATTTTATGCTTTGATTGCAATCATATCGTTGCACCCTCCAATTAACCTTTGCTTATAGATAGACTGTATTCATGAGGGTCCTCCAATATGGTTTGTTTGTAGATAAATCATTGCATTAAGAGTCTTTGCTTGCTTAGATGAGATTCATATGGATCGCTGTCTTTGATTATCATTTGTAACTCCTAATGGAATGATAATTCCTTAATCCTTATTTAGAGCTTATTGCTATGATCCAAACTCAAGATTCATTATAGTTCAAGTTTCAAGACAAGTTCAAGCCTTCGTAGTTAAATTGGAAGTCATTGTTAGTGTTCAAATTGTTCAAATCATTTGATTTTCAAATCAAATGCAAGTCCAAGTTCATTTAATGCTAAAATCAAGTTTGAGTGTAGTCCTTTGTAGTTCATCAAGTCCCTTGTATCACTTTCAAGTTCAAGCTTCTTGTTGTTCAATTTGAGTTCAAAGAAAAGCTTGAGTCAAGTTCTTCAGAGCTCATGCTCATTCAAATTTAAGTCTAATTTATGCAAGTTTAATAAATGTCCAAATTAAGCTCAAGTTAAGTTCTCACTTCAATTTTATTTTAATTAAGTTCAAAATTAACCATTTGCATTTTGTCCACAAGTTCAAGTATAGATCCCATGCTGTCCTTTGAGATCAATCAAGTCCAAGTACAGTCATATTCACCCAAAATTTCAGCGGTCTCCCGGATGCTCCCCCATTTAGGGGAAAACAATAGGAAACTGGGCCTTCCCACCATGCTAAGAAAAGCATGTATGGTAGGTATCCTCGGACACCGCAGCCGTAAAATCTTCGTCCCCCACTAAACTAAGAAAAGCATGTATAGGTCTTTTGTACCTATTACAAAAGAAAAGTAGTTATTTCCCTGCAGAGGGTACTTCTGTGTATCCCCACTTCGTCGTGCACATCGCATCGAGTTTCCATCCCACCACGCTAAGAAAAGCAAGTGTAGGCAGTTTTTCGGTGTGCCACGAACACTAGAGAAGGGATTTTAGGTGATTACACACTTCTTCAAGAGCACTGTAACGAACTTTCTCCCATAACGTTAAGAAAAGTGTGTATAGGTGGTCATTTTATCATGTTGCTAGCGTCGAAGGTGTGTTCTCGAAGTTTTAAGGTTCAAAAGATTATACCTGCGTGGGGTCGGCATGTAGATTGAGGCAAGGTAACATTTTTCTTCTCTTTCATTCATATCCATCATTTCCTTTTAATTAATTATAACAAAAAATTAAAAATAATTAATTATGATTAATAATAATTAATTATCATTAAAAACAATTAATTATAATTAAAATATGACTAATTAATAATTAATTATAATTAAAAATACTTAATCATAATTAAGATTAATTTATGATTAATGATAATTAGGTATAATTAGAAATAAGTAATTATAATTAATTTAATAAATTATTTTTAATAATAACTAATTATAATTAAAAAAAATTAATTGTAATTAAATCTAATTAATTATCATTAATTACAAATAGGATTTAGGCTATGAGGTTGTCGAAACACAGTATTTGTGCGGATTTAAATGGGATTTAGGTAAGATTTCTGGGGATTTAATAGTATTTGAACAAGGATTTTGATAAATCTTTATTCAAACATGATGGACTATTAAATATCACGCAGAGTATTTATATTCTCTGTCTCCTTTTTGTCTTGGCAAATCCACAGGTTTTGCCGAAGAAGTACGTGAAAGGGAAAGTTACCTTAATAGCTAGCCAGCTCCCCTCCTTGCTTTTAATAAAAAAATGTCTTAACTTCTGATACAATGAGAGGGGAACGCCATCGAGTGAACGAAGTCGACCAGACAAGGAGGATGCAAAGAAGCACGCGAAAGGAGTAGGATACCTTCATTGCCTGCGAGCTCCTGTTGTTGCATCCAATTAAAATGTCGTAACTTCCGAAATGATAGGATGGGAATGTTGCCAAGGTAGGTAGAGATGTCGGATGGGCTAGGGCTTCAAACGGGTAGGTTCTCTCTCTCTCTCTCTCTCTCTCTCTCTCTCTCTCGATTAGGAGGACCAAAAGTTTGGGGGCTAGAGGAGTTTGGGAATGAGCAAGAGGAAGAACGACGGGCTTGATGGGGTCGGAGACTTAGATATCATGGAAGGAATCGAGATCTCTCCATGTTGTAGGAGGTCTCGAGATGGATCAACGACCAACAAGAGTCTTGAATGCTTATTTTAATGACACAAAAATGGTACGATTAATGATTAGGTCCTTTGGGAAGAGTCTTGTTGGTCCAAGAGTCCTTGATAGCAAAGTCATGAGCATCAAGAAGCACAAAACATGAGTTATCATTAATGAGCTTGTGAATGGATAGTAAATTATGGGAGAGATTGGGAATATAAAGAACTTGAGGTAGGTGGAGCTTACAATAGGGAGTGGGAAGCAATCCTTGACATGTATTGGAAATCAATAGATGTTGACCATTTCCTACCTGAACATGAGATGAGCTAGTATATGATTAAACATTATGCAGTTGAGCAAGATTAGCAGTTAAGTGCTCTTTTGCTCCTGAATCCAATAACCAATCAACCATGTGAGGTGTATTTGTTGTAATGTAATCTTGTGGTGGTGTGTTGTAAGTAGTATCATGACGATATTAGCAATGGATAGTTGAATGTCCAGATTTACCACAAATTTGACAGCTATTAGAAGAACGAGAGCATTGTCCTCCACGAATAGATAATGATGAGTGACCAGGTTATGAATGAGTAGAGCCACGACCTGTATATGATCAACCAAGAGAAGAGCAACAACAGTAATTGAAAGGTACAGAAGCTCGACCACGAGAGGAAACTTTAGTAGCCGCTAAAGCAGAATTGGGATCTACTGGTGGGTTTGCAATGGTGTCACGAGTTGTCTATATCAAAATATGCAGTTCTTCACTGCACATCAATGAGTAGAAGTCATCCAGGGAGATTGGTCGAAGCTAATTACGTATGAATGCTTTGAAAGTCTGATATGTGGATGGTAGCCCATTAAGTGTATAAAGTATGATGTCTTCAACATCATCGAAGGATCCGGCCGTAGCAATGGCGTCGACTTTCAATTTAATATCTAAAAGATATTGAAACATAGATTTATCACCAAGTTATATAGTTGATGTGATTTATTTTTAAGTTGCAGAAGTCTGGCTCGATTTATCGAATAAAGATTGAGCTCCACAGTAGTCCAAATCTCAAGTGTTGATGAAAGGTTGAGAATGTAGAGTAACAAAGAGGGACACACAATCGAACAGATTGCAGACGCAAGGTGCTGATTGATGAGCATCCATGTTTAAAGCAGAGGATTTTGAATGGTGGTATCATCAGTATATATGACTTTGTTTGGGGGGTTTTGTAGCTTCTCCCATTAGGTAACCTTCAAAATTATTGGTCGCAAATAATTTGAGAAGTTATGATTTCCAGAGAAGATGGTTTTTGGTGGTCAACTCGACAGTGACCATGGTTTTGACATTAGCCATGAAAAAATTAAGTTGAGGTGGGATGATGACTATCAGAGGAGTAACTATAGCAGAGACTGCGGCAGGGTAGGAGGCAGACGAAGCTAAATCTGCCATTGTACAAAGGAAGATATCCTACCTACAACTCTAATACCATAAAGAAGCTTCTTCGATAACTTTTGATACATGCATCAAAATAGAATAACATAAACAGAGGAAAGTAGTGGAAGAATCATGAGAAAGTGTAACGGATTATCTGCCATTGTTCATCTCTATCTTATCTTTTCCATTACAAAGCTAGTATATAAAGTGCCAGTTAGCAGAGAGCTAATGGCCTGGAGTAGTACTAGACATCATACGGTAGAAATAAAGCTAGTACAGGAAATTAGCAGGAGTAATGGAGCAGCCAGTAAGATAGCCATGCCGACATATGCATATGCTGAAGAGCATATTAGGTCTCCTTATCACTTCCCATATAGGTAATAGAGATGCTTTTCTGGAAATCCTTTTTTTCCTTTTTCTCCATTTATTTCTGCTTGGTTCAGACCTATCAACAATCACTATAGGAAACTCATCGATTACCAGCGGCCTGGACTAGCGGTTAAGTAATGGTTTCAGGCGGTTTAAAAACAAACCCGTTGCTTTTCGGCGGTTCATAGACCGCTGGAAAAAATGGCGTCGGAAACCATTACCGGTGTATTTCTGGCAGTTTTTGCCACCGACGGTTTACCGTCGATTAGGGCTGACGGTTTAACCGCAGGTTACCGCCGGTGTTTTACCAACAGCTGTCCGGCCGTTACACCGATGGTAAAAATACCGTCGATAATCGCCAGTAAGCCTCCGGTAGTTTACCAGCGGCGTACCGTCGGTTACAACAAGAGGAATTGCCGGCGGTATGACCGGAGGTGTGTCGCCGGACAATAGCCAGACACCGTCGGTAGACCGCCTAAAAATATTGACGGTTATAGTTATTTATTGGCGGCGTCAATCAGCCATCCGGTATCATCATTTCTGACGACCAAATCATCAGTTGGCCACCAAAAATCTGTAGCATCTGAAAAAGAAATGACAACCTCCCCTCTATTTGAGGGAGGTTCACCCTAAACTCTAAACCTACACAGAAAGCAATAACAATAATTTTGGGCAACACGCCGCTATAATTAATCAATTATCACAAATATATACATAAGTAAAACCAAACAAAATAATAAATGTAACCAAAGTATACTGTACTTGAATTGGAATGCATTGTCTACCTCTACCTTTATTAACATAAGTCAAATCTAATACCTCAACTTTCCTTACCGGGTCATCAGAAGGCCTTCATTTAATGTGACAAAACCATGTAAAGCGACTCTCTCTAATCTTATCTTCCACTGGAGCTACTCAAACCTTATCACGTATATGCTCACTTCGTATCCTATCTCTAAGGGTCAAGCCACTCATCCTTCTCTTTTACTGACCACGATTTGGCACCATAAAGCATTGCATATATCTAAAATGTGTACTTTATTAATTACTTCCTCTCACTAGGTCTATTGCTACTAAAATTACACTCTATATATTCAGTTTTAGATCTACTAAAGCGAAAACTTTTATACTCTAAAATTGACCTCCATAATTCGAGTTTACCTTCAACTCCCTCTCTAGTCTTATCAACATGTAGAATATCCCCATCCAACTTGAATTCCACCATCCAACTTGAATTCTAAAGATAATATCCCCATCTATTTCACCGTAAATAGATCAAAGATATTAAAATCTTGTACTTTTAGTAATGACTTCATCGGCGAAAGTTATAGTCCCTCAACTAGGTCTATTATTACTAAAATTATAATCTATATATTAAGTTTTAGATCTACTTATGTGTAATGCTTTAAACTATAAGGTTGACCTACATAATTCAAGTTTACCTTTAACTCTCTCTCTCTCTCTACTATTTTCTATAAGAGGAATACCCTCAACAAAAAGCATACACCAAGGTACATTCTCTTGCAAATGTTTAGTGAGAATATCCATAACTAAAGCAAAAAAGCATACACCAAAATACATTCTCTTGTAAATGTCTAGTGAGAACATCCATAACAAAAGCAAAAAGCATACACCAAGTAAGATACATTCTCTTGAAAATGTCTAGTGAGAACATCCATAACAAAAGCAAAAAAGCATACACCAAGGTACATTTTTTTTCAAATATCTAGTTAGAACATCCATAACTAAAGCAAAAATCATACACCAAGATTCATTTTCTTGCAAATGTCTAGTGAGAACACCAATAGCAAAGGCAAATTAAAACCATACACCAAGATACATTCTATTACAAATGTCTAGTGAGAACATCCAAAACAAAAGCAAAAGCATACACCAAGGTTCATTCTCTTGCAAATGTCTAGTGAGAACATCCATAACAAAAGCAAAAAAGAAAACATTGAGATACCTTCTCTTGCAAATGTCTAATAAGAACATCTATAACAAAAGCAAAAAGCATATAGACCAAGGTTCATTCTCTTACAAATTTCTAATGATAACATACATAATAAAAGCAAAAAACATACACCAAGATACCTACAATTATCTGAGGCGGCAACCTACTCTTATTGGAGGAGGTGAGTAGAGGCAACTGATGGCGGTAAACACTACAAGTTCGACGTCAGAGACAGGTGGCCTTTCAATGGGGAGTTCATGGGCAGCCGGTGTGATCATCGTCGGCTGGAGACACCTCATCGGCGGCCGGAGATAGGTCGGTCGTGCAAGAAGGCGCGCGGTGGAGAGAAATGAGCGCAGCTGAAGAGAGAGAGAGAGAGAGAGAGAGAGAGAGAGAGAGAGAGAGGTGAGGAGATGAAATGAAATGCGAGTCTCGGGCTGGTTTATTTTAGGGCTTTTACCAGCGGCGTTCCTGCGGCTCAAATTGTTGGTACGTAAATCACTTAACACTAGCGGTTTTCACCACCGGTATAGCGCCGGTAACTTTTAAAGCTGCGATTTATCCGGGAGTTGTGTGACCACCACTATTACCGGTGGTATATGCTTCCACAACGGCCGGTTGGGCCACCGATTTTCACCGGAGGCCAAACCGTCGGATAAGCCACTATTATTACTGGCGGCTAGACAACCGTTAGTCGAAGCCGTCGTTAATGGCTGAATTTCCTGTAGTGAATCTTTGTCTGCTACATTTTTAGAATTCACAATGTTATCTTTTCACCTGATTAAATCATTGTCGCTACTTTCTAACCACCCCAAATGACACTTATGTAATTACCATTAATATCCTTACTAGTATATTTGTAACTACTTAATTCAGCATTTTGATGAATAAAATATACTACTACTCTTCTTTTGTTCTTCTATACCTTCAATTTTCCTACTCAGTTCAAGCTGTATTTTATACAACAACTTGTAATCAAGTTCTTCAGGTATTTCATCATGTTATATGAGATATTTGCATAACTACAAATGGATACCTCTCATACCTCATCAACCAATGTTTTGTCCACTAGTAGCTTTAAGAATAACACCACAAAAACCACAATGCTTGCCTCCTTAAAGTTCTTCGCCACTAATATCAAGAATGTTGTTCACATTCAGCAGTTATCGACAACTACCCACTTGGCAAACTCAAATTCAGAAGCTATTTCTCTCCAATGGTTTCATTGGGTGCCTTGATGGCACCACTTCATGCCCACCCTAACATATTTTCTCTAGTAAAGAACACTTGATGCTAAATCCCCTCTATACTCACGGAATTCTTCTTGCACCAAAACTGATCTATTAATCTCCTCTCCACCATTTCCCCCTCACTGCTACCCTAAATCATTAACATGGACTCACGCCATTCCATTTGGACAACTCTTGAGCATCAGTTGTTATCTAACTCAAGAACGAGCTTCATTTGCTTACTATACGTAATCAATCGATGACCGATTTTCTCTATGCAGTCAAACCCCTAGTGGATATCATTGTTTATGCAGGAGGGATTATTAATATGAAAGATATTATACTGTACATTCTAAATGGATTACCTGCAAACTTTTAACTTTTAAAGCAACAATTCAAACCAAACTTACCCCTATCTCCCAAGATGATTTATACTCCCTTCTCTACAGTGAGGAGGTAAATCTTGCTACAAATTCTGCCAAAGAGCTATCCCTATTGATTCCATCTCCCACATCTGATACCCAAATTTCTCTTGCATCAACCAAGAGTCTTGGTCATTGTAATCAACAATCTTAGTTTGGTAGTCGTGGTCATTCTTCGTTCTACACCTCTGTATTCTTTAAGGGAACAAAAAATCAACTTTATTGTCAAATATATGCAAGAAGAGGTCACTCTTCCTTCTCTTGCTGGCACCGTGCCAACCTTTAATACAATATGCCTACTTCTCATGCCTTACTTGTTGAGTAATCATCACCATCTTCTACTCCTTATTATCTTGATAGTGGAGAACTAGCTCACTTAACACATGAGCTTCACTCCCTACATAGTCTAGATAAAGTACTCATTGGCAAAGATATAACTCTTCTCATTTGTTATAATTTAGGCAAAGGGCTCCTACCTACACCCGCTCATATGCTCTCTCTTTGAACTCTATTTATAATGCTTCACGCACATCACAAAAACTCCTCTTCATATCTAATCTTACTGCTGATAATAATTGTTATATATCTTTCGACTCTTATGGTTATGTTATCAAGGATCAGGGGACTCATCAACATCTTCTTCAATGACCCTATCTTAACAGCCTCTACCTGATCTCCACAAGCTTCACCTCAAGGCACAATCCACCAAATGTGTTTCTTTTAACATTTGCTTCTAATCTTTGGAACCAACATTCAGGACATCCAAATTTAACTATGGTTTCTATTCTTACAAAGTCATATCCAAGTTTTTGTATTTATTCCTCTTCTCCTTCTATTTTTAATTCTTGCAGTATAGCTAAAAGTTACAAACTATCTTCTAATGAATCTACAAGTTTTTCTATAACTCCTGAATTGATTCATGCGGATGTTTGGGGTCCATCCCTTGTAGTTTCTACTACAGGTTTTATTTTTTACATAATTCTTATTGATGACTAATCTTGGTATAACTAGATATTTCCAATGAAATTTAAATCAGATACTACACACAATTTCATTCAATTCAAAATTTTTAATGAACTATAGCTAAAGGTAGCGAGTTCTATAATTATAACATTCACACATTTCTAGCTAAAAATGGCATTCACCACCAATATACCTTCTCTTATATTCCTCAATAAAACAATGTTGCTAAATAAAAACACCATTATCTCCTAGAAATGGTTTACATTCCTCTATGTGATTCCAAATTTTCTTATTATTTTTTTGTTGACTCTCTCCTCACTATTGTATATCTCATTAATCAACTCCCATCTCCAACTACCTCTCACAAATCCCCTTCTAGTCCCTCTACAACAACCACCAAACTATTATCATCTTTGTATCTTTGGTCATAGATGCTATTCATGGCTATGACCTTATGCCTCACATAATCTTACACCCCACTCAACTCCATGCATTTTCCTTGGATATTCCTCAAATAAAAAAGGATACAAATGCTGCAACCCCAATTTAGGCTATATTTTTTGTATCCTGACATGTTATATTTGAGGAATCAAATATACCCCCTCCAAGTTCATATCCTCCCATATCATGGTCACTCTATTCAATATATAACATGGAGAGGTCATAGATTATATATAAAATACTTAGGTAGCTTGTAGTCCTTGGTCAGAACTTGGGTTGGCTAAATTTGGTTATATTCTTCCTTTCAAGAATACTATTTGTTTAGGTGTTCTAAGTTTAGAGAAATGATATGAAATTCATAGATTCTTACAAACACTATCAATTTTTTTTTTTAAATCTTCTTCATAATCACTATAAATGGTTGCACTTAGACATCAACCCTTCTTTTGAATCTTAATTGCAAAAGTTTTACACTGATTAATGGAATCTCTCTTGTGTAATAAAAACTTATCTTAATATTTTTTAACATTTTTTAAGGTTTGATTTTATGTTTGCTCAATATACTCATGTGTCTAGGTTATCTTAGCAATATCTACAACTGAAGCAAACAATAATAAAAGACTTGATAAAGATAAAAATAACTTATTTTTATAATTGGCTTCCTTCAATTTTGTTATATCTTTTGTGTCTTTATTTGACCATCATTGCCATAAATCAAATTATATTTGTGATCAATAGAATAATTTAATGCAAGCTAAGGCTCACAAGGATCATAACCTATTCCTTTATGGAACTGGAATATCTCTTAATTTATTATAAACTCATGATAAAGTAGTTGATGTTAAATAGTTATATAATTTAATGAGGGTAATGTGCCACTTTCTTTAATACAATATAGCTTAATCATAATTAAGTGATAGTTCGTTAGGGATGTTAAGCCCTATAGAATTGGCCCAATGCTAACTAAGAGGGGGGGCGGGGGGGGGAGGGGTGAATTGGTATTTTAAAAACTTTAAGCAAAGCTCAACAAATTTCACAAACCAAAACACCACAAAACAAACAATGTGAAAATTTAAGTGCGGAAGCAGTAAAAAAAGTAATACAAAGGTTTATAGTGGTTCGATCAACTCGACCTACGTCCACTCCCCGGAGGCGCCCTCCGAGTATTGCACTACAATCGTTACTCTCCTTTAGCCCCCACAGCTAGGCGGAGAAGCCTTTACAAACACCTCTTTTTGCCACACCCAGCAAGGCAGAGAACCTTCCTCCTTTTGCTTCCTCCTAAAGCAGGCAGAGAACCTCGATCACTTGCTGAAACTTACCTCTCCCAACCCTTCCAAGGACAAGAGACTCTAGGGAAGAAGAAGTGGAACAATGCTTAGAGCAACCCCTTATGAATCCCCTCACAAGCTCCCCCTCACAAGATCCTCTCTCTCTCTCTCTCTCACCCTCTCTCTCTCTCTCTCTCTCCTTTAGGTTTTCTCAGTTCAAGACATCAGCCAAGGATGTTCAAAAATGTTGAACAAGAGCTCTTATAAAGAAGAGCTCAAAATACCTCATTAATTGCAAGTTGCTGACTTTATCGTCCAGGACGATATGGATATCATCCTGGCCGATCAGTATAAATCTCAGAGGATCGACTAGAGTATCGCCCTGAAGATGATCTGGATGATTGAAAATTGGCTTGATCATCCAGGATGATATCATGATCATCCCGGACGATCAGTTCAAATCAGAGAAAAATTGTCCTGAACATCGCCCTGAATTCAAGCTGGCCGATATTTATCATCCAGGAGTAACTAAGGGTTTTTGAATAGATCATCCTGGCCGATCCTGAGATCATCCAGGACGATGTGATCGTATCAATCATCCTTAATTACTTCCTTGATTCATGGATTAATTTGGGCATAATTATGTGATATCGTCCAGGCCGATCTCACAATCGTCCTGGCCGATTTTCAAAAATATAGAATACCTAAATTGATTATGTCAATAAATTCTTTCTGTATTGAGCCTATCATCCAGACTGATCAGTTAATTACGGCTTGCCTTAACAAGAAATCCTGATTAGAACTTCTGTTTTGAACTCGATCGTCCAAGCTGATAATAATATCGTCCTGGTCGATGTGAGTAAAAATAGAGATTCTAAATCTCTCAAGTGTGTGTGTATGTGTAGGGTTACTTAATATCAGTCACTTCAAACATTTACAATTGACTCAAGAAAGGAAGAAAGAAAATTACAGATTGACTCATCCCTAATCTACCCAATCTATAGTTGATTCAGATTTCTGTCCGATCTTTGGGTCCTAAAAAGTCAATAGAGAAAAAGACAGTCGTAGTGAAATAAGATTTATTTGGTATCATCAAAATCATAATAAAAAAATAGGTTTGTAACAATCTCTCCCTTTTTGATGATGGCAAATATATCAAAACTTAATTCTAAAACAGAATGCAAAAACTAAACAAGCTTTTAAATTTTTACCAGAACAAATACAAACATACTACAAATATACTACTCCCCCTTTTGACATCTCAAAAAGGAGGAGAAAACTAAAAAAAAAAAACTAAAGTAATGAAAAACACATACAGAAATAGAAAGCAATCCATAGAAAATATAAATTAAAACTAAAAAAATGAGGGATCCTGATCATCAAATGGAGGTGGAGGTGGTGGAGCCTGCTGAAAGTAGCTAGCAAGCATAGTAAACTGAGCATTGAACCAGGCTATGTCCTGGTCGTGCTGCTGCTGCTGGTGAGTAATGTGGCTGTCAAAACGGGCTAAGTCCTCTATGCAGTGCTGCTCGTAGCGGGCAATGTCCTCAGAATGTTGCTGCTCCTATGCAACAACGTAAGCATCGAAATAGGTCTCCCAACAATCAAATCTCTCCACTAACTGGTAAAAATGTGAGTGCTGGCGAAGAGGAGCAGGATCAGGAACGGGAGCGGGAGCCTCCTCCTCCTCTGCCCCTTGAGGTTCCTCATCACCTAGGTGGAGATGAATACTGTGAAGGGTATTGAAGGAACTGTTTGAGCAGAAGTGAGTTGGGAGGAGCAGGATATTGAAGTTGATATTTAGTTTCATGAACATAGGCTATGAGGTGTCCTAAAGCCAGATTGGGTTTCCTCTTATGACCTGGATCGCGGATTGTTGTTAAATGATCAATGTAACAAAAAGTTAAGTCAGTAGCATTAAATTCTCTATGTGCCATGATGTAGAAAGTAATTATAGAAAGTAGAGGAGTGATGTGGATTCGGTTCCCAGCTTTTGGAATAATGGAGGTTCGAAGGTCATGTTGAAATGTCCTAACATCTTTGACTAAAGAGCTAGTCTCTCCAACATGAAAAGGTGCATTGGTGTGGCGAAGGAAATGATTTGTAGTGGACCATTTAAAATCAGGATATGAGATAATTATATGCAGCTTATCCCCGGTGGTGGATAGCTGCAATAGTTCAGCACAGTCCTGATATGTGATCTCGACCGGGCGTCGATTTACATAGGAGGTCAGGGCTGTGAAAGCACGATTTATGTGAAGATTTGCAAAGCATTCATGAAGAAGATCAGTATGAAAGGGGACAGTGAGAGAAAGAATGAAATAGAGAGAAGTGTGAGCAAAGTGATCCATTACCGGATACGAAAGCTGGACAGGATTGATGACTCTGGAGACAGTTATCCCACATTCTTTATATCGATGGTAAGAAGCTTCATCTTCTGCCTCCCTAAAACGAGGGTCAATCCTATCCCTTGAAGAACTCCCAGAAGTTTGTCGGACTCGCTTCCCACCAGCCATAGCAAGAAACCAGTAAGAAAACACAAGAGAAGAAGAAGGTTGAGGTGAAAATAATGGCTGGAATGGCCTGAATTTAAAGAAACGGCCACATCGTCCAGAACGATCGCAGAATCGTCCAGGATGATTTGGTTCAATTATTGCGTGCAGGATGATTGGTCAAAAAGGTGGTCCGATCGGCCGGGTCGATCAGATATCTTCCAGGACGATTAGGCACAGGCAATTATCCCGAGGAGTCAAGCCGGACTATGAAAAAGTATATCGTCCGGGGCGATTAGGTGTATCATCCAGGAGGATGCATAATAATTGATCGTATTGACCGAAGTTAAAACATTTTAAATCTGTGCCACGTGTATCGTCTAAGATAAATAGTGGATCGTCCAGGACGATTGTCTAATAATGGATCATTCGGGGCCGATTTTAAGGATTTTAAATGTACTAACATGTGGATCTTCTAGGACGATCAGGTGTATCGACCAGGAAGTTGACCATAAATGCATCGGTCAGGATGAAAAAGTGTATCAGCCAAGATGATCAAAAATGATTGTAATAGAGTTCGATCATATTGGCCAGGACGATATGGGATCATCCCGTACGATGAATTACAATTAGCTCAAAAAAAATTCAACAGATGAAATTTTGAAGAGAAATTATCATATTGTCTAGGACGATATAAATATCGGTTAGGACGATGTGACATAAAGTTAAAAATCAATATTTAGATGGAGATGATCAGAGAAAGCCCAAACAAACAAAAAGTACAAACTAAAAATAACAAAAATAACTAAAAAATAAGGAAAGAAAAAGATGTTTTTATTTTTTTTTTCTTTTTTGCTTTTAGCAAAGCAAGCTTATGACAAATTGCCCTAATAATTAAATTTTAAATATTTGAAAGATCAATGAGTAAACAATGTCACAATCTGAAAATGGTAGAATATCCAATCTTGTTTACCCTAGCTCGGACTTCTTTTAGGATAAAACTTGTCTTTTGAAAATAAGAGGTCTAACTCAGAATAAAATGGATAAAAAGAAGATCCGTTCAAAACTTGGTTAAAAATAAAATATCTTATAAAATAGTATACCAAAGTAATTTGCCTCTATTATGGAATTTGAAATCAAGCCTTTGAAAACATCAAATAACCCATGAGTCCTTCTAAGTTTTAAAAATTTTGAAAAGAGAGAATAGCTTGTATTTGGTGGGCTCATTTTATGCCTCTTGTCACGTTGATTGGCTCTTTGAGTATCTTTTGATTTTTGATACGCTTTTGTGTGTATAGTTTTCTTTTCAATTTGGCGTCATTGGCCTCTTCTCTTTTTAATTTTTTTTTTGCAAGCTAAAAACTCTTTAACAAACCCTTTAAAAAAAATTCTTAGTTGTGATTATATCTTTTAGATATTAGAGAAGAGGGGCTCTCTTTCTAACATAGAGAGGAACAAGCCACAAAACAAAAATTAAAATTATATGATAAGTACAACGACAATATTTCAACTAACTTGAAAGATATATAAGAACTTTGGATCATATATATAAGATAGACTATTGTAGCAAGAAAAATATCTTAATTTCAAAAACCATTTGTTAAAATGAGATAGACTTTTTGTTTTAGAAAAGAAAACTATATCACCAAAAGAGGTGAGAGTGAGGGAAACCATCAATAGTGTTTTCTCCCTTTAACCGATTTAGAAATGCAAATCATTGGCCACAAATCTCAAAAGTTTAAGAACAAGGAAAAATCATCATGAAGAAAACAACAGTAAAAACGAGTAAAACAACTGAACAAAAACTATCACGAAAATAAAACATATCAATAATCAAAATGCAATTCAAGAATTTGTTAAGCAGCAAGTTTAAGCAGTTATGAGTTGCGAGCTTTTATTTGTCCAAGTATCCTATGCTCTCACGAGGTCTTTGGTGAGAGCAATCCTGCAAGAATCAACAACTGTCAGACTTAGGAACCCAAATAGGTTTGGGTCCCTTCTCATAAAAATTAGAGTGTAATACTTATGTGCTATGCTGTGAATCATACAATTTTAGTCTCCACACCCAATGTGTACTACGGTGAACAGTGCAAGTGTGTGAGATGTGTCCTAGCATGCCACATGAAAAACATCTAATTCCAGGAAAAGGATTTCTTAAATGATTAGTGTTATAATGCCTCTTCCTAGGTTTTGACTTTAGATTAAAAGTGGGTGTCATCCAATTTCTCTTAATTGAGTCCAATTCATCTTTAAGCCTTAAGTTAGTATCTTCCAAAGCATTATTATTAATCCTCAAGTTGCGCTCTATTTCTTTAGATTTCTTCAAATCAGATTTGAGTGAGGTGTGAAACTTTTAATGCATCATGCTCATTAATTAATTCCGAATACTTTTTGTTTAAATCATCAAATTCATCAAGTAGAGCCATGTGATTTGAATCAATCATGGAATAATCTTTGAGAATAATTTCATGCTCTTTTTGTATATTCGAAAGTTCTATCTTTAAACTAGCATGAGTCTTTTTAAGTTTTTTGTATGATGCATGAATTTTCTCACAAATTTCAAACAATTGATCATAGGTTGGTTTACATACCTCTTCTTCATCACATTGATCAAGATGATCTTCTCCCATTAAGTACAAGTTTGTTGTTTCTTCTTCTGGTTCCGTCTCCGATGAATCCGATGCAGAATCCGCCAAAAATGCCTTTTGGACTCTCTTCTTGTCCTTCCTTAACTTAGGTTTCTTCTCACCCTTTTCTTTGCTTGAGTGATCTTCAAGTGTAGGACAATCAGCTCTCACATGTCTAGGCTTCCTGCATTCATAACAGACAACATCAAAAGATCCCTTTGAATATTTATTATCCTTACCTTTTCTCCAATGATGCTTTTGCTTCTTCCTTAGAAAGCTTTTGAATTGCCTTGTGATTAAGGCAATTTCATCGCTTTTAGACTCGGAAGAGTCATAATCCGATTTGTGCGCCTTCAATGCCACCATTTTCTCCTTCTTCTTCTCACCTACATCAAGATTTTTTGATTCACTCTTTGCTCGTAAGCAATAAGTGAGCCAAGTAAGTTGTCAATCAAATATGTGTTTAAATACTTAGATTCAGTTATAGTAGTGATTTTAGCATTAAACAACGAAGGCAAGCATCTTAAAATCTTGTTTACTTTTTAAAAATTTGAATATTCTCTTCCTAATGCATGCAATGAAGTAACAATCTGAGTGAACTGCATATACATGTCGGAAATAGATTCAGAAGGTTTCATACGAAAAAGTTTATAGTCATGCAAAAGAATATTCAAACGGGATTGTTTAATTTCATTAGTGCCTTCATACACAATTTATCCCAAATTTCATTACCAGTTTTGCAAGTGGAAACACACATGTAGTCTTCTAATTTTAAAGCACAGAAAAAGCAGTTCAAACATTTTGCATTCAATTGAGCTAAATCTCTTTCATCGAAAGTCCATTCAATAAAAGTAACTTCCGTTTTAATTCCATTAATTTCACGCTAAGGTAGAGAATACTCTTCTTTAATAAGCATCCACATGCCATAATCAGTAGATTGTAAAAATGTTTCCATACGAGTTTTTCAAAAATTAAAAGGTAGGTAATCAAACAAGGGAGGTCGTGTAATTCAATATCCTTCAGTAGTGTTACATTCCCAAAGTTAGCCATAAATCAAATTCAAAAAGTTTTTAAACTCAAATTTTATGAATCCCTCTCTGATACCACTTGATAGTTCGTTAGGGATATTAAGCCCTATAGAACTAGCCCAAGACTAACCAAGAGGGGGGGGGGGGGGGGTGAATTGTTATTTCAAAAACTTTAAGCAAAGCTCAACAAATTTCACAAACCAAAACACGACAAAACAAACAATGCGGAAATTTAAGTGCGGAAGTAGTAAAAATAAGAACATAAATGTTTATAGTGGTTCGGTCAACTCGACCTACGTCCACTCACCGGAGGTGCTCTCCAAGTATTGCACTACAATCATGACTCTCCTTTAGCCCCCATAGCTAGGCGGAGAAGCCATTACAAACACCTCTTTTTGCCACACCCGGCAAGGCAGAGAACCTTCCTCCTTTTGCTTCCTCCTGAAGCAGGCAGATAATCTCGATCACTTGCTGAAACTTACCTCTCCTAATCCTTCCAAGGACAAGAGACTCTAGGGAAGAAGAAGTGGAACAATGCTTGGAGCAAACCCTTATGAATCCCCTCACAAGATCCTCTCTCTCTCTCCTTTAGGTTTTTTCAGGTCAAGACAGCAGCCAAGGATATTCAAAAATATTGAACAAGAGCTCTTATAAAGAAGAGCTCAAAATAGCTCATTAATTGCAAGTTGCCGACTTTATCGTCCAGGATGATATGGACATCGTCCTGGCCGATCAGTACAAATCTCAGAGGATCGGCCAGAGTATCACCCTGAAGATGATCTGGACGATTGAAAATTGGCTTGATCGTTCAGAACGATATCACGATCATCCTAGACAATCAGTTCAAATTAGAGGAAAACGTTCTGAACATCGCCCTGAATTCAAGCTGGCCAATATTTATCATCCAGGAGTAACTAAGGGTTTTTGAATAGATCATCCTGGCCGATCTTGAGATCGTCTAGGACGATGTGATCATATCAATCATCCTTAATTACTTCCTTGATTTCTGGATTAATTTAGGCATAATTGTGTGATATCATCCAGGCCGATTTCATGATCATCCTGGCCGATTTTCAAAAATACAGAATACCTAAATTGATTATGTCGGCAAATTCTTTCTGTATTGAGCCTATCATCCTATCTGATACAAGTATCGTCCAGGCCGATCAGTTAATTACAGCTTGCCTTAACAAGAAATCCTTATTAGAACTTTTATTTTGAACTCGATCGTCCAGGCCGATAATAATATCGTCCTGGCCGATGTGAGTAAAAATAGAGATTCTAAATCTCTCAAGTATGTGTGTGTAGGGTTACTTAATATCAGTCACTTCAAATATTTTAAATTGACTCAAGAAAGGAAGAAAGAAAATTACAGACTGACTCAACCCTAATCTACCCAATCTGTAGCTGATTCCAATTTTCGTCCGATCTTTGGGTGCTGAAAAGTCAATAGAGAAAAATGCAGTCGTAGTGAAACAGGATTTGTTTGCTATCATCAAAATCATAATTCAAAAACAGGTTTGTAACATTAAGTTTCTATCTCTTTTCAACTTTACAAGGTCACTAATGAATTTGTTTGTCACACCTTCTAGCACCTTTAATTCATGAACAAAATAGGGATCATTGCCTTAAAAAAAATGGTGGAAGAAGGCATACATTTTTTGCCATGCAAATATTAGGAAGATGGGCAATGTTAATGAAATTGATGAATTCTCTAGTAATAATGATCGATAATTTAACCTTTGAGCTTCAATTACAAAAAATAATGCAAAATTTGGGAAGATGATAGGTAGTCATCAATATTATGTTTTGGACTACCTTGAGCTCAAATTTTACATGTTAGAGTCGACAACATAGTGCATTGGTAAGCAAGCTAAGTCAACATACAAGTTAATCATAATGATAAATAAGAAGTATAAGAAGATAACGATCCACCCTCAAATTTAGGTCCAGGTGACATTGATTAACATCTAAATTAAGATAGGCTTAGGGCTTGAAGCTTAGCCACTAGCCATAATATATCGTATTGTAAGCTATATAGACTTTGAATAATTATTTTAACTATTTTAAGCTTTCATAAATAGAATATTAAAATCCATTATAATCTGTGCCGATAACAACTATGCAAATACCTTAGGAAGCTTTTTGTCCACCCAAACCTCGAAGGAGTGCAGTTCCCTTTGCTTATCATCTTAGAAAGCCACTATTACCAATAACTCTATCGGAGGATCCTTCATTATATTTTTTTATTGTATCTAAATAGAATGGCACACCTATGTGCAGGTTTTGATTGAATTGATGTGTTAGTTTAAAAAAAAAACATGAAATAATTTAAAGAAAAAATTTATATTTAAAATTAATTAATAAAATTATAATTTTTTTTCTTATAGGATTATGCATCATAATACAACTAGTGAAACAAATTCAATGATATGAACTAAAATATTTCTTTTAAGTTAGTTTGCAAAAATTCTTAATAAGATTATCATAATTTGAGAGTGAAATGTACATAAACATCATCATCCACTGTTACAACCATTAAAGAAGAGCAAAAAAGAAATAAGCAAGTACTCAAAAGTAATCATATAAATAAAAGTAAAAGAAAAAAGGGACAGAGATTAGTTTATAGTGCTTAGGTTGTTCTAACATACATCCACTCCTCACTTATTCCAATGAATTTTAGTACCTAGTCCTTCTATAAAGGCAAAGTTGAGATATATCCCTTCTTAATAGATAATGGAGAAACTTTATAGCCTCTTGTAAACCAAGCAAAAAGATTTCCACCCTTTCCCATAGCCTAATAAAAAAATCAATAAAAATCCATTTGAGATCTAAATAATCCCTTACAATCATGAAGCAAAAGCCCAAGTGTCTCCTTAGGTAATTAGAAAAAGGACAGGTAGAAGGAGCATGAGGTGGATGTTAGATGTTGTGGCAAGTTCTTATTCTTCTTTGTTATCTCTATGATCCACACAAAAAGTTTGCCTCTTCTCATCAAATAGAAAGTGGAAAGAGTGGTTCTAAGTTGATTGAGAATGTAAGTAGGTTGGTCAAGATAATTGAGATATAACAAAGAACTAATCATTCTCCTATACTTTCTTGAATTTGTAGGTCTTCCATTAAGTTATATATCTAACTGAAGAGTTAGACACATGTGGCACTTGCACTCATGTATTCATCCATGCAAAATTTTTAAATTTATTCCATTCGATATTTACTTTGACTTAGAAATATCCCATTATGTTTTTAGTTAATATTAACTCCTAGAAAAAATTTTAATTCACAAATTGTATTAAAATTCGTGGCTCATCATGTGTGAAAACTCTTAACATTATATACGATTTATGATCTAAACAATATGACATCAATATATATTTATGTAATCGAGATATTGGAATATGTTCTCTTATGAACATAGTCATTTTAATAGTTCACATAGTAGCTAAGTTTCTCAATAAAAAAATACTTAGTTATTCATTGCACAATCTTGAAGCTTGATTCAGACTATATAATGCTTTTTTCAGTTTATAAATATCATCAAGATAGGGGCGTCAATTTTGGGTTCCGGGATGGGTTCGGGTCAAACTCGGAACTGACCAGACCCTATTTGAGTTGACTCGAACCGAACACGTTTTTACAAATGTGTTGGTTTATTCAAGCTGGACACGACCCGCCGGGTTTCCAGGTTGACCTGACCCAACACGAATTTTTCAAATTTGGCTGAACTTCCATGATCTCCAACAAGAAGAAGAACAAGAATGGGAAGAGTTGAGGAATATATCGAGCTCATGTCATCTTTAATAGGAACGGACGAACTGTCGTAACTTTTGATTCAACAATTTGACATAAAGGAACATTATCGAAGGAGTCGAAAAAGGCTTTGACCTAATGACAAGTTTAAAACCCTACCTCACGGCATTCTATGCGAAGCCGGATGGACTACATAGTGAAGAAGCCGACGATTCCAAAATCATTTTGATGTGGAGAAGACGACGATGATGCCTGGTGAGATTGATACGCAACTTGACTCGGTGACATTAGATGACGACATGACTTGAGTCACTTGACACAACATGAATTTTCCATTCAGTCCAGGTCATTGTCGGGTTTTTGGGTAAACCTGGACCTGACCCGTTTTCTCAAACTGATTGATTTTCTGAACTGACCCATTTGCGAAAAAGGTTGACAATATCCCAGAATTTTTTGATAGGGTTTGGGTAAGATTTTTGGGACTTATCAAATATTGACACCCCTACATCCGGATATACTTTGCCCTCAAAGCGAAGTGACTATTCAATATAAACATAATCTTTAAAAATTCCATTTAGAAAGGCACTTTTGCATCCATTTGATATAACTTAAATCCCTTAAAATAGCTAATTGGCAATCTTATGGCCTCTAAATGTGTTATGAGTGTCAAGGATTTCTCAAAATCTATTTCCCTCAACTTGATGAAATTGTTAAACAACTATTACAATCTTGATTCTAAACATTGATCAAAGTCGTTTAATTAATTTTTAAATATCATTTCACTAATCACACTCTGATAAAAAAGTATATACACCACTTTCTAAAAATATTTTGGAAAATTGATTTAATTTATTTTGCATTTCAATCATCAAAAAATTATTTCATAAAGCATCCTCAACTTTAGTGGATACGATAAAAATGGAATACATCGTCGCTTATTTATAAATGTGTATACCAAATCTTAAATTTTATAAAAGGATCTCCTACGATTTGTTATTTAGGATGAGTGATGAATATGTCCATGTCATACTCCAATCTATATAATTATCATACTATCATAAGTTACATAGAACAAAGGTGGAATAGATGGAGGAAAAAATCATTCATCAGTATTATAATATGTATATTTGTCGCACATGTTTGTAAAAAATTTTCCCTGCACACTACAGGAAATTCAGCTATTACTGGCAGTTTTCCTAATTTTACCGACAGTTCGAAAAAAAACTGGCAGCTTTTCGGCGGTTGTCAAGCCGCCGGAAAAATCGGCATTGGAAACCGTTTCCGGCAGTGTTTTTTCTGCGGTTTATTTCCCCGATGGCTTTCCGGCGGCCTATGCCGCAGGTTATCAATTGAGTTATTACCGACGGCTTTCCGGCCGTCCGTGGCAACGAAAAATATATCGGCGGTCCGTGCCGATGGCATTTCCGGTAGTTGTAGCCGCCGGCATGTCGCCGAACAACCGCCGGCATGTCACCGAACAACCGCCAGACAACGTCGATAAACCGCTGATAAAATACTGGCGGCTAACTGGCAGTCAGAGCTGATGGCTTTATCGGAGCTTGAAGCCACATGCGTGTCGCCGGATAACTATTGGACAGCGTCGGTAAACCGGCGGTAAAATACCGGCAGTTAAAAGTGATTTCCGGCTGCGTTAATCAGCCGTCCTGCATCATCGTTTCCAGTGGCCAAACCTATAGCATCAGAAAAAAAAAAATTGACAGCCCCCCTCTATTTTAGGGAGGTTCACCCCTAAGCTCTAAACCTGCACAGAAAATAATAATATAATTTTGGGCAACACGTCACTATAATCCATCATAGTAATTATAAAAAATGTATCATAAATTCAACCAAACAAAACAATAAATACAACCAGAGTTCTTAATTCAACCAGAGTTCATCAAATCAAATTTCAAAGTTCAATAAGTTCAACAAAATAAGTTTACAATCAATTCACCATAAGTTCATCAAACAAAAGAAAGTGCTAATCTTCAATTGTATCCTAGCTGTCCGGAGATGCATGTAGATGCTCTATCTCTTGCTCTTTCTTCCTCTAATTTTCATCTATATATGATTGCAGCTCTGCTTACATTTCATTTTGAACCTTTCTCATATCTTTAATCTCTCTAGTTAGTGCTGCAACTCTCTGGCTTATAGTTTCTTTAGCTCCACTTGGATCATAAAATACTGAGGTGGATGAACTGCCCTCATAAGCATAGCCCTGTGAACCCAAGCCATATACCCTCCCTCTTTGTCTTCCTCCAACAACATCTAACCATATATGATACTCAAAAATCTGGGTCAATCCTAAAGATGATCCCTCACCAGTGGACTGTCGACTTTCCCGAGCTCATACAAAATCATCTTGCGAGAATAAATCTATAAAATATATTGATATTACAATTAGTTTTATTAAAATAAAATTTTATTCTCAAACCAAGTTGGAAATTCATTTGCAACAACTTGCTCAATATCCTTTGAATCTGTCAAAGTTAAATTGCTTACGAAATACCTGGTGACAAATAATACTTTAGTATTTTAAATAAACATTACTCATTACTGACATTATGCAAGAACTTACTCTAATATTGGCTCAATTTCTTCATAGTTTAGTAGCACATATAAATTCGCTATTTTGATTTCTAAATCGTTGAGAAAACTTTCAACACATTTGCTACTAGGCTTTCTATGACTTCTAAATATTGATAGTGTAGCATGTGATTATTATTCTACATCGAAGTACATATTACGACCAATCTTTGTTCTTGTACTCCTTACATAGGGCTTAAAGTAGTAGGAGCAAAAGTGAGTGGTTTCGTGAGACAAATATGCTTCATATATTGATCCTTCTAGTCATGCTTTATTCTTAACATAATTCTTCAACTTGTTCAAATATCTATTAAACAATTAAAATTATAAATCTAATAAAAATATGTTATCTCAACTTATTTAAAAATATTGGAGACTTAATAAAAAAATGTTTTACCTCTCGAAAGGATACATCCAACGATATTGTACAGGTCTACCAACTCTAGCTTCGTAAGGTAGATGGACTGGAAGATGTCCCATAGAATCCAAAAAACTCGAGGGAAATATTTTTTCTAACTTGCAGAGGATGATTGGTATGTTATCCTCGCTCCTCCTTAAAGCATCTTCGCTTAGTTTAGATGAACATAGGTCTTTGAAGAAAATGCTAAGCTTAGTCAACGGATTTGATATGTAATCAGGTAACATGCATACTATGATCAGAAGAAGAACCTCCATAATTATGTGATAATCATGACTTTTTAGTCCAAATAACCTTGCAGATTTCATGTCAACACATCGACTTATATTTGATCCATAGCCATCAAGCATTTTTAAACCTTTAAACCACTGACAGATTGATCTTTTTTACTCTAACATGAAAGAGTACGGTGCTTTGGGCTTCATTATTTTACCTTCACTTGTTGTTACTAACTCCAGATTTTTTTGCTGGTAGTACACTTTAATGTTCATCCTTGCTTTGACATTATCCTTACTCTTACCTTTAACATCCATAATTGTATTAAAATATTATTCAAGAAGTTCTTTTCAATGTGCATAACATCCAAATCATGCCTTATCAAATTAGTTCTCCAATATGGTAATGTCCAGAAAATACTTTTTTTAATCCAATTATGTTCAACACCATATCCCGAATATTTAGACTTTGATAGAATTGGAAAATCAATAATTGTTGGAATGTTAGAAAATCTCTGTAGTACATCATCACCACTTAATCTAGGTGGAGGAGGCGACCACTCAACTCTATTTTTAACGAATGCTTCCTTATTCCTCTGAAACTAATGATTAGCAGGTAGAAACATACGATGACAATCAAACCAAGTATTTTTCTCTCCATGTTTAAGTGTAAAAGCTTTACTATTCTCCATGCAGTAAGGACATGCTAATTTTCCTGCTGTGCTCCAACCAGACAACATACCATAAGCTGGAAAATCACCAATGGTCCACAACAATACATCTCAAAGGAGAAAATTTTATTTTATTGATATGTCATATGTGAGCACTCCTTCTTCCCATAAAAACTTGAGGTCATGAATTAATGGTTGCAAAAAATATCAATTTTTGCTTTCGGATTATGTGGTCCAAGTATTATAAGAGTTAAGAACATGTATGGAGTAGTCATACACATCTCTGGTAGAAGGTTGTATGGTGTTAATATAACTGGCCAGCAAGAGTACGGCGTAGCTGTTTGACTATATGGGGTAAAACCATCGGCACATAATCCTAATCTTATGTTGTGGGGTTCAGCAGTAAAAGAAGCATGTACTCGATGAAAATGTTTCCACGCCTCAGCATCTGATGGATGAGAAAGAACACCACTTTTTGCTTTTTTCTCCTTATACCATCTCATATAACCTGCTAAACTCATTGACGCATAGAGTCACTGAAGTCTTTGAATGATTGGTAAATAAAATAAATAGGAATATGGAACATCTTTCTTTTGACGACGTTGTTTTCTCGAGTTTGGCTTAAACTGAAGAGCATTGCAGGTGCGTTAATAAACTTCTACTGCATCATCCTTATAGTATAACATACATCTATTGATACAACAATCAATTTTTGTAATAGTGAGATCCAACTTGGATACTAATTTCTTCATTTGGTACAAGTCCAAGGGAATTAAATTATCCGTTGGATTAGTTTCCTTGAGAAGACCAATAAAGTCATTGAAACAATCACGGGGAATATTATACTCAGTTTTAATACTTACCATCCTCACTGTAATGGATAATTCTGAATGGGTACTGCAACCATCCCAAATTGGTTTTTGAGCTGCAAGTAATAACACAAATTATTTTTGGGTTTTTGCATTTGTTGCCTCTTCCACACTAGCCCTTAAATTAGGACCTGCTACATCAAAAATAAGTTCTTCATACAGTTTACTCATTTGATCTTCATCAAATGTTTCATAAGCTGTAGATGAACTAGCATGAGCATCTCTATGTGGCTAGTATTCACCATATGATGTCCAAATTCAGTAGTTTGTAAGAAATCTCCTATGATATAAATCAAGTTTCACATCATCGGGCTTGAGGAATGCTTGATTTTTATGCTTCGAATATGGACATCTAAACATTTTATGAAACTGAAAGGAAGGCAGTTGAGATGCAACTTGAATGAAAGTTTTAACTCCCTGTATAAATTCATTTGTCAATCCTTTTCGACCTAGCAACAATCTGTTATACATCCAATATCTCTCTTCTTGGATAGTCATTTGCACGTTGAAGCAAACATCCCCCTACATAGTTATGAAAACATTTATTAAGAATATCATCAGCAAAAAGCATGCACCAAGGTACATCCTCTTACAAATGTCTAGTGAGAATATCCATGACTAAAGCAAAAAATATATGGACTTAAGGCTGATCCTTGATGTAATCCAATCGAATAAGGAAAGTACTTGGTCAAACCACCTTGTGTTTGATCACAAGTAATAGATCATGCATACATATCCATCTTTACTGATTTGAATATAAGTGTTATTAACTCCTTTCTTTTTAAAAACTATCCATAGCACTTCTCTTGGAACTTTATCATATGCTAGATCAACAAAGCACATCGAATAAAAAAACTTAGTGATTTAAGGTGTTGGAAACTAATTAACTATGCCCACAAAATCAAATAATAGATCTTTCATAAATATGACTCATTCATAACACATTTAGGAAATATTAAACTCACTATGAGGAGAGATTATTAGGTGTGAATTGCGGACGAGGAGAACCGTCCGCACACAAGTATAGGGTACCCAGTTAGGTACCACTCGGTACCGCTGGGTACTGCTTGGTACCCTGTGCTTGTGCGGATGGTGTGCAGAAAGTCTACACCCCGCACCTAATAATTTTTCCACTATGAGAGACATAGTCAAGATAAGCATAATCAAGAATATACCAACAACAATAACAAGAACAACATCAAGCCTTTGTCCCACTATGTGGGGTCGCCTAAATGAATCGTTGTTCTCAATTGTGTCATGTTAAAAGTTAAATTCGCATCTAAATCTAATAAAGAAAGATCATTTCTAATATTTTCTAACCAAGCCTTTTTAGGTCTACCTCTACCTTTCTTAACATAAGCCAAATCTAATACCTCAGCTTTCCTAACCAGGTAATCGAAAGGCCTCCGTTTAATGTGTCCATACCATCTAAGGCGACTCTCTCTAATCTTATCTTCCACTAGAGCTACTCCAACAATTTCACGTATATGCTCATTTCGTATCCTATCTCTAAGGGTCAAGCCACTCATGATTTCATTACCAAAACTCACAATCCTCCCACAAGAATTAATATTACTAAAATTATACTCTATATATTTAGTTTTAGATATACTCAAACCCTAAACTTTAGACTCTAAGGTTGATCTCCATAATTCAAGTTTACCTTCAACTCCCTCTCTAGTCTTTTCAACAAGAAGAATATAATCACCAAAAAGCATACACTAGAGTACAACCTCTTGCAAATGTCTCGTGAGAACATCCATATATATAAAATGTGCAAATATTTTATGAAAAACATAAAAAAAAAACTCACCTCAGAGGCGGCGTCGCGCACGCGATCCTGCCGGTGTGTTCGTCGGTGGGCTTGCGGTGGGAGTTCGAGGGCGGCCGGTGTGATTGTCGGCGGCCGGAGGCAGCTCGGTCTCACGAGAGGCGGGCAGAGGAGACGGGGGAGCGCAGCCGAAGAGAGAGAAGGGAAGAAGATGAAATGAAATGGGAGGCTCGGGTTGTTTCATTTTAGGGCTTTTACCGGTGGCTTTCACCGCCGGTAATAAAATCACTTAACACCGGCGGTTTTAGCCGTCGGTATATCGCCGGTCTTACTTAAGTTCAGCGGTTAATCTGGCGATGTTATAACCGCCGCTAGTTCCGGTGGCATATGCCTTAGTAATCGCTGGCTAAACCACTATTATTACCGGCGGCTAGACACCCGCCGGTCTAGGCCGCCGGTTATAGCTGAATTTCCTGTAGTGGCAAAACCCATGATCATCAACATAAAAAACATAGTCATACTAGAAATATATATATATATATATATATATATATATATATATATATATATCATAAAGATACAACTCAAAAGATCTATGACATTTAATATATTTATTATTACATTATCATATTCTTATAAAGATGACATAATTCACACAACTGTTAATATTCATAGACATATCATGATCACTATCAGCTCTTTTCTTTTGTAAAATAATTAATAGATGTAGATATAGAAAGGGTAAGCATAAAACATAGCATGTTGCACAAATCTTATTAAACAATTTATTACATTTAAAATATTAAAATATATATGCTTATCATATTCATAGTAAAAAAGAAAAAAAAATCTTTTCATTTTTATCAATTTAAATGAAATCATAAAATCATATGATATATTGATAATAACATACTTTCAATTATAAGCTTTATGAATTTTTTGATATATCATTATTTTATTTCATATTTTGAATTCTCTATCGTTTACATCTTAAAATACAAATATAGTATTCGTGTACTTCACTAATAATAAGATTTGCTATCTTTCATAAAATATTGTTTCATTATCACACTAAAACTTGCATAGTCGATCATCCTCATCTTAAATAGGATCATTATCCTACTATCCATAGGTATTATATTAATCTTATATTATTGATATGCATTACCAATGTTTTGCATAGTCATTCATTCCCCTTTACACGATATAATGAACTCTTCACCTATTTTCTTATATACAAACTCTTCTATTGACCCTCCTATAGGGATAATCATTGGATTTACTCAACTAATGATCATTGATTTTGAAAAAACTTCATCATATACATGTACTTAATTAGTTTTATGTTTTCTTTTTTATACAGCTCATGACTGGCTATTCAATGTCGTGGCATTATGTTTTCTTTTTTCATGTCAAAGTATCCAAGATTTCACTTTGTTATATATGAAAATGATGTTACTCTCCACTTGCTTCATGATATGACACTTTCGGTTACATCATTACTGTTGACTCCTGCTTCATCATCATTAGAGAATTACAAAATAAACTCTTATAAAAGTTTCATCATTTGATCGTTCATTCAAGGGTTACTATTCTTGTTATTCTGCTCTTAGGAAATTTCGCTTTTTTATTTCAAGTAATCAGTATCTCTTAAGTGCCCTTTAAGAATTTTCTATTATCTTTAGCCGCTACTATTTACATCTGCCTCCAACGTTGGTGGATTACATAAAAAGGTGCCATTCTCAAGTCTACAAGAACACTTCATATTCGTCAATCTCACTAGGTCTAGAATAGGTTCCATGCTGATCTGGCGTAGAACCATCTCAAATCTCTAATTTATGTCGTGTTGTGTTTTTAAAAGTCATTAGAAGCATGGTTTTAAGATGGTCATTATTATTGTAAATTTTCATGTTCACAATCCATTCAAACTTTCAAATAACTTGACAAGAATTTGGTTAAAAATTATTGAGATTCATATTTTTTTATTTTAAATTGGCCAATCTTAATTTGGGATTTTTATAATATCAACTCAAATTTTACCTACTTTTCTATTTCAAACTCTTCTTGAAAATTTGTAAAAGACCATCAACAACTTTTTTGCAGCTGCTTAAGCTGTAGGTACATGATGAACCTTATATGATGCTATGGGCATAAAAAATTCGGCCCCAGCCTCCGCCTGTTTGTGCTTTTCTTTTGTTCGGGGGAGTTTTAACTAACTAAGTTATGGGGTAAATTTTGGAAGGCAGATGAGTTTGTAGTTAACACACTACCCAAAGATTTCGCCCTCATTTTGCGAGGACTTTATGATATGAGTTCTGGTTTCCTATAGGTGCAAGCCCCTATAGTTAATTACCCTTCCCGATCATGAGAGAGAACTTTGGATTAAAGTTAGTCGTCGATCAGATACGTAGAAAATATGTGGTATCTGACATACAGTAGCAACATTGGGTATTAAGATTTGAAATGTCTGTAAGTTTGGAAATTTAAAGATTTTGGAGGATTAATATTTAAAATATAAATTTCACCACCTTGCACTTAAAGAGGATGGTGGGGAATGGATGATAGATCCGATCAAGATCCTTTCGTTCCGTCGTCCTGGGCCATCGTGGTCCCTAGTCTACTTAGTCATACGAAGTAGTCGACCCAACCTGACAGAAGGATCCTTTGTGGCAGCCATGGGTTTCTTTGTCCAAGGGTACCTTGTAGACCTGAGGGTGAATATTTGTCTAAGGGGGTAAAATTGAATCCACCTTAGCTAACAGAGGGCTTTGTGCCCTATCAATCATATCTTAATTATTCATGTCTCAAGGATTTGATGTCATTATGGAATATATTGGCTCTGGTCATAACCGTTATTTCGTTGAACCATTTAAAAGCAAAACCACTTGGTTCAAAGGGCCCCGAGTCATAATCGTTTATCCTGCAGTGACATTTGACGGCAAAATTGCTAGTCAAAGGACACGTACCACATCCTTACTGGTAGGAGATTATTTGAGTATGGATCCTAGTGATATTTTTGACAATACATTTAGCTCTATGTGAGCTGAAGTAAATTTTAATTTCTCCACCTTGGAAAACTGTTACGAAGTGTGGATGAATTTTTTTAAGCGTTATAATGATTTGATTTTCAATTTTAAAATATTTAGATTTTTTTGGGATTTTGGAATGAAATTTTGGAAGTGTTTGTGAATCCCTCCGGTTGAGATAAACATTCAACACGGCCATCATCGGGGTATTCAGGGTTATTTTCATTTGAAAATATTTATATTTTATGGATTTACCTTATCAACTCTATCGAGCTGTTGATAGAGGATCGAGTTTTATAGGCTTTATGCCTTTATTTATGAAATTTCTTTATTGAGGACCTTGAAGGCATAATATGATGTATAAAATAAATATCTCAGTCGACATCGTGACCGTATATTTTGTTACAAATATATTTTTTGGATTATGATTTTGATGATAACAAACAAATCTTGTTTCATTATGACTGTCCTTTTTATACTGACTTTCAGGACTCAAAGATCGGACGGAAATCGAAATTAGTTCAAGACTGGGTAAATTAGGATTGAGTCAGTCTGTAAATTTTTTTTTCCTTTTTTTAGTCAATTGTAATTGCTTGAAGTGACTGATGTTATGTAACCCTACACACACACACTTGAGAGATTTAGAACTTGTGTTTTTACTCACATCGTCTCGGATGATATTTTATATCATCTTGGACGATCGAGTTCAAAAAAGAAGATCTAATCATGATTTCTTAGTTAAAGCAGACGTAATTAACCAATCGGCCTGGACGATATGCTCAATACAGAAAGAATTTGCCGCCATGATCAATTTTGGTATTCTATATTTTGGAAATCGGCCAGGACGATCATGAGATCGGCCTGGACGATATCACATATTTATGCCTAAATTGATCCAGGAATCAAGAAAGTAATTAAGGATGATTGATACGATCACATTATCCTGGACGATCTATTCAAAAACCCTTAGTTGCTTCCGGACGATAAATATCAGCCAGATCAAATTTAGGGCGTTGCTCTGGACAATTTTCTTCTTATTTGAACAAATCGGCCAAGTCAATCGTGAGATCATCCGGAACGATCAAGCAAATTTTTAATTGTCCAGTTTACATTCAGGGCGATGCTCTGGCTGATCTCATGTGTTTTGTACTGATCGGCCAGGATGATTTCTATATCATCCTGGACGATAAAGTTGGAAACTTACAATTAATGAGCTCCTCTGAAGTTCTTCTATTTAAGAGCCCTTGTTCAACATTTTTGAACATCCTTGGCTCCTATCTTGACCTGAGAAAACCTAAAGGAGAGAGAGAGAGAGGATCTTGTGAGGGGGAGCTTGTGAGGGGATTCACAAGGGTTGCTCCAAGCATTATTCCACTTCTTCTTTCTAGAGTCTCTTATCCTTCGAGAGGTTGGGAGAGGTAAGCTTCTACGATTTATCGAGGTTCTTTGCCTGCTTTAGGAGGAAGCAAAAGGCGGGAGGTTCCTTGCCTTCTCGGGGGTGGTAGAAAGGAGTTGTTTGTAAGGGCTTCTCCGCTTAGCTGTGGAGGCTAAAGGAGAGTCACGATTGTAGTGCAATACTCGGAGGGCGCCTCTGGGGAGTGGATGTAGGTCGAGTTGACCGAACCACTATGAACCCTTGTGTTCTTATTTTTACTGCTTCCGCATTTATTTTCTTCTGCACTTATTTTTGTGGTGATTTGGTTTGTGATAATCTTTCTTTTTGCTTAAAGAAATTTTTAAATACCAATTCACCCCTCCTCTTGGTTTGCCTCAGGCCAGTTCTATAGGACTTAACATCCCTAATGAACTTTCAAGTGGTATCAGAGCGGGATTCATAAAAACTGAGTTTGAAAACTTTTTGAATTTTGATCCATGGATAACTTTTGGAATTGTAATACACCGAAAGGGTATTTTATTACCCGACCACCTTTGTTTGATAATATCCCATTTGATTTATGGAAAATTTGTATGTTTACGTTTTTACAATCTACTGATTATCGTATGTGAATGATTGTTAAGGATGGTTACACACCTCCAACTGGTAAACTTAACGGCATTACTGTTCCACTTCCTTTTACTGAATGGACTTTAGATGATAGGGATTTGGCTCAATTAAATGCAAAATGTCTTAATTGCTTTTTCTGTGCTTTAAAATCAGAATACTACATGCGTGTTTCCACTTGCAAAACTGATAAAGAAATTTGGGATAAATTGTGTATCACTTATGAAGACACTAATGAAGTTAAACAATCCCATTTGAATATTCTCTTTCATGACTACGAACTTTTTCGTATGAAACCTTTTGAATCAATTTCTGAAATGTATACGAGATTTACTTAGATTGTTACTTCTTTGCATGCCTTAGGAAGAGAACTTTCAAACTATGAAAAAGTGAACAAGATTTTGAGTTGCTTGCCTTCGTCTTTTGATGTTAAAATCGTTGCAATCACTGAATCTAAAGATTTGAATATGTATTCAATTAACAACTTACTTGGCTCACTCATTGCTTATGAGCAAGGAGTGAATCAAAGAAATCTTGATGCAGGTGAGAAAAGAAAGGAGAAAATGGTAGCACTGAAGGCACACAAATCAGACTCTGACTCTTCCGGGTCTGAAAGCGATGACATTGCCTTTATCACAAGGCAATTCAAAAGCTTTCTAAGGAAGAAGCATAAGCATCATCAAAATTGGAGAAAAGGTAAGGATAATTAATATTCTAAAAGATCTTCTGATGTTGTTTGTTTTGAATGCAGGAAGCATGGACATGTCAGAGCTGATTGTCCTACACTTCAAGATCACTCAAGCAAAAAAAAGGGTGAAGAGAAACCTAAGTCTAGAAAGGACAAAAAGAGGCTTCAAAAGGCATTTTGGGCGGATTCTGCATCTGATTCATCGAAGACTGAACCTGAAGATGAAATAACAAACTTATGCTTAATGGCGGAAGATCATCTTGATCAAAGTGATGAAGAAGAGGTATGTAAACCAACATATGATCAATTGTTCAAAATTTGTGAGAAAATTCATGCATCATACAAAAAACTTAAAAAGACTCATGCTAGTTTAAAGTTAGAACTTTCGAATTTATAAAAAGAATATGAAATTATTCTCAAAAATCATTCTATGATTGATTCAAATCACATGGCTCTACTTGATGAATTTGATGATTTAAATAAAAGTATTCGGAATTAATTGATGAGCATGATGCATTAAAAGTTTCACATACCTCACTTGAATTTAGTTTTAAGAAATCTGAAGAAATAAAGAAAAATTTAAGGATTGAAAATGATATCTTAAAAAGTACAAACTTAATGCTTAAAAATGTATTGGATTCACTTAAGGGAAATTGGATGATACCCACTTTTGATATAAAGCCAAAACTTAGGAAGAGGTGTTATAACACTTATCATTTAAGAAATCCTTTTCCTGGAGTTAGATGTTTTTCATGTGGCATGCTAGGACACATCCCACACACTTGTACTATTCACCGTAGTACACATTGGGTGTGGAGACCAAAATTGCATAATTCACAGCATAACACACATCCATTACACTCTACTTTTTATGAGAAGGGACCCAAACCTATTTGGGTTCCTAAGTATGACAGTTGTTGATTATTGCAGGATTGCTCTCATCAAAGACCTCGTGAGAGTATAGGATGCTTGGACAAACGGAGGCTTGCAACTCATAACTGCTTAAACTTGTTGCTTAACAAATTCTTGAATTGCATTTTGATTATTGTTATGTTTTGTTTCTGTGATAGTTTTTTTTGTTGTTCTTATCATTTTTTTTTTACTTTTGTTTTCTTTATGATGATTTTTTCTTGTTCTTAAACTTTGGAGATTTATGGCCAATGATTAGCATTTCTAAATAGGTTAAAGGGGGAAAACACCGTTGATGGTTTCCCTCCCTCTAACCTCTTTTAGTGATATAGTTTTCTTTTATAAACAAAAAGTCTATCTCATTTTAACAAATGGTTTTTAAAATTAAGATCCTTTTTACCTTGCTACAATAGTCAATCTTATATATATGATCCAAAGTTCTTATATATCTTTCAAGTTAATTGAAATCTTGACGTTGCACTTATCATATGATTTTGATTTTTGTTTTGTGGTTTGTTCTTCCCTATGTTAGAGAGAGAACTCCTCTTCTCTAATATTTAGAAGATATAATCACAACTAAGAACCTTTTTAAGAGTTTGTTAAAGAATTCTTAGCTTGCAAAAAAAAAAAAGGCCAATGACGCCAAATTTAAAAGAAACGTATATACACGAAACTGTATCAAAAATCAAAGATGCTCAAAGAGCCAATCAAAGTAACAAGAGGCATAAAATGAGCCCACTAAATGCAAGCTATCCTCTCTTTTCAACACTTTTAATACTTAGAAGGACTCATTGGTTATTTGATGTTTTCAAAGGCTTGATTTCAAATTCTATGATAGAGACAAATTACTTTGGTATACTATTTTATAAGATATTTTATTTGTAACCAAGTTTTGAACGGATCTTCTTTTTATCCAATTTATTTAGAGTTAGACCTCTTATTTTCAAAAGACAATTTTTATCGAAGTCTGAGCTAGGGTAAACAGGATCGGATTTTTCTACCGTTTTCAGATTGTGACATTGTTAACTTATTGATCTTTCAAATCTTTAAAATGTAATTATTTGGTAAATTTGTCATATGCTTGCTTTGCTAAAATAAAAAAAAATAGAATAATTAAAAACCAAAAACTTCATTTTTTTTCTTTTCTTATTTTTATCTATTTTTGTTATTTTTAGTTTGTATTTATTTTTGTTTGGGGTTTTCTCTGATCATCTCCATCTTTCCTTGATTTTAAAATTCTTGTCACATCATCCTGGCCGATACCTCTATCGTCCTGGATGATATGATAATGTCTCTTCAAAATTCCATCTGCTGAACTTTTCTGAGCCTTCTGTAACTCATCGTCCAGGATGATACATTATCGCCCTGGACAATCTGATCGAACTCTCTTACAATCATCTTGATTGTCTTCGCCGATATAATTTTCATCTTGGCCGATGCATTTATGGTCATCGTCCTGGCCGATACACTAGATCAACCCGGACGATTCACGTGTCAGTACGTTTAAATCCATAAAATTGGCCCCGGACGATCCATTATTGGACAATCGTCCTGGCCGATCCACTATTCATCCTGGATGATACACGTGGTACATATTTAAAGTGTTTTAACTTTGGTCGGTACGATCAATTATTGTGCATCATCCTCGATGATACACCTAATCGGCCCAGACGATATGCTTTTTTAACGGTCGTTCGACTTAACTCCTTGGGATGATCACCTGTGTCTAATCGTCCTGGCCGATATCTGGTCAGCTCGGTCGTTCGGACCGCCTTTTTGACCAATCAGCCAATATGTAATAATTGAACCAAATTGTTCTGGACAATTCTGTGATCGTCCTGGATGATATGGCCGTTTCTTTAAATACAGGCCATTCCAGCCATTATTTTCACCTCAAAGCTTCTTCTTATCTCATTTTTACTTACTGATTTCTTGCTATTGCTGGCGGGAAGTGAGTCCGACAGGCTTCTAGAAGTTCCTCGGGGGCCACTCTGGACCCTCGATTCAGGGAAGTGGAGGATCAAGCAGCTTACCTTCATTACAAAGAATGTGGCATCACTCTTTTCAGACCCATCAATCCTGTCCACCTTTCATATCCGGTAATGGATCTCTTTGCTCACACTTCTCTCAATTTCATTCTTACCCTCGCTGTCCCTTTTCCTCAAAACTTCTGTTAGAATTTTATGCAAATCTTTATATAAATTCTACTTTCACAACCCTGACCTCCTATGTGAATCGACGCTCGGTCGAGATCACATATCAGGACTGTGCTGAACTATTACAGCTATCCACCGCCGGGGACAAGCTACATATAATTGTCTTAGATCCTGATTTTGACTGGTCCACGACAAATTGTTTTCTTTGCCAGACCAACACACCCTTTCATGTTGGAGAGACTAACTCTTTAGTCAAAGATACTAGGACAATTCAGCATGTCCTTCGCACCTCCATTATTTCAAAAGCCGGGGATCGAGTCCACATCACTCCTCTGCCTTCTCTGACTACCTTTTTCATCATGGCCCGGAGAGAGTTTAATGCTACTGACTTGATTTTTTGATACATTGATCATTTAACAACTATTCGTGATCCAGGCCATAGGAGGAAATCCAACCTTACTTTAGGATATCTCATAGCCTATATTCTTGAAACCAAATACAATCTTCAATATCCTGCTCATCACGACCTTCAGCCTCCTTGCTACTCAAACAGCTCTTTCAATATCCTTCACAGTACTCGTCTCCACTCAGGGGATGGGGAACCTCAGGGGGCTGAGGAGGAGGAGGCTCCCGCTCTCGTTCCTGATCCTGCTCCTCTTCACCAGCACTCACAGTTTGACCAGTTAGTGGAGAGATTTGATCGTTGGGAGACCCGTTTCGATGCTTACATTGCTGCACAGGAGCAGCAACACTCTGAGGACATTGCCCACTACGAGCAGTACCACACAGAGGACTTAGCCCATTTTGACAGCTACATTACTCACTAGCAGCAACAGCACGACCAGGTCATAGCCTGGTTCAATGCTCAGTTTACCACGCTAGCTAGCTACTTTTAGCAGGCTCCACCACCTCCACCTCCACCTCCATCTGATGATCAGGATCCCTTGTTTATGTAGTTTTAGTTTCTATTTTTTGTGGATTACTTTCTTTTTTGTATTGTGTTTTTAGTTTCTTTAGTTTGCGTTTTTAGTTTCCTCCTTTTTTTTGAGATGTCAAAAGGGGGAGTAGTATGTTTGTACTTGCTCTTATAGTATGTTTGTACTTGTTTGTACTTGCTCTTATAGTATGTTTGTACTTACCTTTTTCCTACTTACTTTTCAGGATTCAAAGATCAGACGAAAATCATAATCAGCTCAAGACTGGGTAGATTAGGATTGAGTCAGTCTGTAAATTTCTTTTTCTTTTTTTGAGTCAATTGTAATTGCTTGTAGTGACTGATGTTAAGTAACCCTATACACACACTTGAGAGATTTAGAACTTATGTTTTTACTCACATCGTCCCGGACGATATTTTATATCGTCCTGGACGATCAAGTTTAAAATAGAAGATCTAATCAAGATTTCTTAGTTAAAGTAGTCGTAATTAACCGATCGGCCTGGACGATACCTGTATCAGCCAGGACGATATGCTCAATACAGAAAGAATTTGCTGTCATGATCAATTTAGGTATTCTGTATTTTTGGAAATCGGCTAGGATGATCATGAGATCGGCCTGGACGATATCACACAATTATGCCTAAATTAATCCAGGAATCAAGGAAGTAATTAAGGATGATTTATATGATCATATCATTCTGTATGATCTCAGGATCGGCCAGGATGATCTATTCAAAAACCCTTAGTTGCTTCTGGATGATAAATATCGGCAAAATCAAATTCAGGGCGATGCTCTAGACGATTTTCCTCTGATTTGAACTGATCGGCCTTGACGATCGTGAGATCGTTCGGAATGATCAAGCAAATTTTTAATCGTCCAGTTTGTATTCAGGGTAATGCTCTGGCCGATCTCATGAGTTTTGTACTGATCGGCCAGGACGATTTCTTTATCGTCCTGGATGATAAAGTCGATAACTTATAATTAATGAGCTCCTTTGAAGCTCTTCTATTTAAGAGCTCTTGTTCAATGTGTTTGAACATCCTTGGCTATTGTCTTGACTTGAGAAAACTTAAAGGAGGGAGAGAGAGAGAGAGAGAGAGAGAGAGAGAGAGAGAGAGAGAGAGAGAGAGAGAGGACCTTGTGAGGGGGAGCTTGTGAGGGGATTCATAAGGGTTGCTCCAAGCATTGTTCCACTTCTTCTTCCTAGAATTTCTTGTCCTTGGAGAGGTTGGGAGAGGTAAGCTTCAGCGATCGATCAAGGTTCTCTGCCTGCTTCAGGAGGAAGCAAAAGGAGGGAGGTTCTCTGCCTTATCGGGCGTGGCAGAAAGGAGGTGTTTGTAAGGGCTTCTCTGCCTAGCTGTGGGGGCTAAAGGAGAGTCACGATTGTAGTGCAATACTCGGAGGACGCCTCTGGGGAGTGGACGTAGGTCGAGTTGATCGAACCACTATAAACCCTTGTGTTCTTATTTTTACTGCTTTCGCATTTATTTTCTTCCGCACTTGTTTTTGTGGTGATTTGGTTTGTGATAATCATTCTTTTTGCTTAAAGAAAATTTTAAATACCAATTCACCCCCCTCTTAGTTAACCTTGGGCCAGTTCTATAGGGCTTAACATCCCTAACGAACTTTCATATTTATCTAATAATTCGAGCCATATCAACTCTTATCTACCTGCATAAAAGGGTTGGGCTCAAACTTAGGTTCATTTATAACCAGTGCAGCATTCCTAGATGTCACGTGTATACTAATAACACATTAGCCAGGGCCCATGTTGGTGTTTGGGGGTATTTTATAATTATTTATTGAACCTTGTCGATTCTTATTTACCCTCTTAGGAGGATCATGTTCAAATTTATTAACTCGCATAGCATCCATAGATGTGTGTGTACCAATAACAAACTCATTAAGGCCCATATGGGTTTTGTGATTGCCATTGCCCCTTTTTTGTGTACCTATGTGTATACGAATTACGGTGCATATGTGGGGGAATTTTATATATTTATGTTATATAGGAAACTATTATTTGAACATACACAACATTTCATTCTGATAGTTTTAACATGTCTTCTGTCCACTTTTATGAGTGTTGTGGATTTGGTGGTGTTGCGTAGCAGCTTCTGAATAGAGTTGTTTGCTACATTGTACATGTAGACTATCGTTCACTATTTGCATGATTTATGCAAGTAGATTGTAGTACACTAACAAATCTCTTGCTTTTGCATTTGTAGATGCTTGTAGATGGTATGTTAGGTGAATAACTATCATTCATCAGAAGGATTGTAAGCCTTAATAATCTTATACAACTCAATATTCTGAACCTGATTGAATTGAGATTCAGTCCATCTTTGAGATAAGTTGAGGTATACTGGTGTTCTTGTCATCTTCAGTTTTCACAGATGTCAGAACTGTTTTCTCCCCAAGTGTAGAATTAAGAAGAAATTTTAGAACACCAGGATGTTTAGTTCAAAATTATTCAAACATCTCTTCTCTTCTGCCAGGAGGTGTCATTTTTCATACATCGAGTTGTCTTCATACCCAATGTACTTACAAATCTCAATCACCACAATCATAGGTGATATTTGTTCTTGTGTCCACAAGGGTTCATTGTGCTTACGAGATATCCACGGTTGTTATCCACAAGCGGCTCATGCATATTTATAGGGGCCCGTTGTATTCACTACGACCTCCTGGAAGTGTTCGTAAAAGAGCCATTGTTACTTACACCATATCCATCTTTCATCAATCCCAGGTGGATTTGATGATTGCACTTATTTATAGCGACGGGTCTTCCACTATCAAGTGCTAGTATTGCCATCTCAATCTACAGACACTTGCTTGTATTGGAGATTGCATTAGTATATATGGTAGTCGAGTATGAACTCTGCAATCTGTTACTATTGTTTACAAGTATAGTTCATTTGACTTTGTAGGGATTGTCGTAGTAGTCTATTACACCTGTATTATGTCCACCTTTTTCATTTGCAACTATTTGCGGTGATGGATCCTCTGTTACTGATCTACAGTGTTACCTTCTTCAATCAATAGGCATTGTTTCTTGTGTTGGAGATCTCAATAGCGCATACAGGACACACATATGTATTATGCAACCATTTGTTATTCTTGCAGGTACGATGCACCTGATCTCATTAAAACTGTTATAAGAGTCCATATATTCTTTGTTTGTATGTATCAAGGTTTCGTAGCATACCTACTTGTACCATGATGTTTGTTACGAGGGTGTTGTTACCTGTATTTGTCACATCATAGTCACATTCATTTGCAAGGATGAATGCATTTCTTCTGACTTTGAGTTACTATTGACATTCTTGTAGTTTGAGTTCCCTCGTATATTATTCAAGCTTTGTTCTTCATATATGCTTAAGTCCAAGTTCAATTTCATTTAGACATAAGTTCATCGAGTTTACAAGTCTCACTTAAATGTTGTATAGTCCGAGTTCAAGTGCGAGTTCAAGTGCTTGTTTAGAGTCTTCTGAAGTCTTTGCAAGTTCAATTACATATTCAAATTGATTTAAATTTGGCTCTAGTTTGATCTTATTTTATTTGGGTTTAGCCTTTTATTAATCATTTAGATTTTGTTCAAGTTTAGGTCCTCAAGTCCACTATTCATTTGAGTTTAAATTATTATTCTCTTGAGTTTAAACCAAATCCCAATGCAGTCTAACATTTACCCAAAATTTTGACATCCTCCTGACGTCTCTCCTATTTAGGGAAAACTATAAAAAATTGGGCCTCCAACCATACTAGAGAAAGGCGTGTATGGTAGGTGCCCTCGCACGAGGACACTACGGCCGTAAAATATTTATCCCCACCACACTAAGAAAAGTATGTATGGGTCTTCTACAGGTACCTGTTATAAAAGAGAAGTAGTGGTTTCCCTATAGGTACAGAGCCACGTACGGGTACTTAAGAATTATCTTAGCCACGCTAAGAAAAAGCATGCACCAGGCTTACCTACCTCGTCGCATGCATTGCACCGGGTTCCCTCCTACCACGCTAAGAAAAGGGAGTATAAGTGATTAACCGATTCGTCACACACACTGTGGAAAGGATTTTCGGGTCGAGTGGTCGCTCACCTACCTTGTCATAAGTGTCTCACCGGGTTTCCTTCCCACCATGCAAGAGAAAAGCGTATATGGGCAGTTTGCTGACTTGACACGCACATCGAGGTAGGAGGGATTTCTTCTTTTTTAATTAATTATAATTAATTAAAATTAATTATAATTAGATTAATTAATTTATAATTATTTATATTAAAATTAATCAAACATGATTAAATTTAATTAACCATGATTAATTAATCGTTAATAATAATTAATTTTGATTAAATATAATTAATTAAAATTAAATTTATTTAATTAAAAATAATTAAAGCTAATTAATTATAATTAATAATAAAAAAATAAAATAAAATAAAAAAGAAAAAGAAGAAAAAAAGTCCTAAAGGACTGTTTAGTACGGGATCTGACCGAAGAGGCATGCAGCAGGGAGAATTAACCTCACGGCCAGTGAGCTTCAGTTGTAGCTTCCGATCAAAATGTTGAACTTTCGGCCCGACTAGATGTGTAGTCGTGGAAGGGAGTGAAGTCGGACTTCCGATCAGACAAGAGGGAGTATCGTCGGGGTCGGAGCCAGAGAAGCACGCATAAAGGGAAAAAGTTTCTTCATAGCGAACGAGCTCCCGTTTGCTTCCGATCAAAATGTCAACTTTCGATCCGCAGGAAAGGAAAGTCATCTAAGAGGCGAAGTCATTCAGCCATGATGAGCCGAAGAAGCATACGCAAGGGAGAAAGTTTCCTCGACAACAAACGAGCTCCGGTTCTAGCTTCCGAACAAAGTGTCGTAACTTTCGTTCGATGGCAAGGGAAAGTCGTCATCGGAGTGCAGTCAAACAGCATGAAGGAGCCGAAGTGGTGATGCAAAAGGGAGAGAGTGAGAGAGAGAGAGAGAGAGTGAAAGAGCCAGAGAGGCCGAAGGCCTCATTCTCGCGGCCATTTAACGACGCGAGAGCGTCGTGCGACGTGGGAGCAACGTGCGAGGGATGGCTTCGGCAGAGGTAAGGCTATGATTCGATTTAATTTATTATTATTATTTTTTTGTATCACAGGGGTCAACAGATACCAATTTAAATTTGTACATTAATTTTGTTGATTTTCATATTAAAAATCCTTAGAAACCAAAGCAAATAAATAATAAGTCAAAACCAATATAATAAGGTGAACATTGTCACGTGTGACGAATTAATTATCTAATTGAGTTAGTTTTCCTAACTATTTAATCTATAGAAAAATAAAAGGTTATTATTATTCGTGATATACCCATTTTAATAAAGATAGGGCGGTGAAATGAACGAGTAAACTCAATGACCCACAAAACTAGCTCATAATGTGCTTTAATGTAATTTGCTAAATATACTAATGCATGCATAATGAATCATTTTTTTAAATGGGCTAAAACTCGAGCCCATTAAATGCTATTTGGGATACATTCAATTCTATATAACCAATTACAAAAATACATAAATAAAAAGAGTTGCAAATTCATGACAATCTTGTTTATTTAATACATCTTGAATAATTTTCAGACAAAAGAAATATGAAATATTGATCTGTGCTAGCAATATCTTAAAGCCTTTGATCGTAATTATGATGGATTATTTGATATAAACTCTTTTGTTTCAAAACATTGGTGGGCTGGAGGAGATAGTGAAGGAGGCCCAACTAGGTTGGATGAAGTAAAGTATTTTAATGTAAAATGGTATTTTTCATAGGTGATTTGGGGTGATTTCAACGTACTTCATTCTATTTTGATGTACTTAAAGGATGTTTAAGGCTTTTGTTTCATATTATTTAATTTTTTATTCCATATAAACCTAATTAATCTACAACTTCTGAGAAAAACATTTTCTGAATATCCTCTATTAGGAAGAATCTATAGGAATGGAAAAGCTTTTAAAACTAGATAAGGGTATGGGGATTAAAGAAGGCATAAGTTGACGAAAGATAATACATATTTTTTATTTCCTTATGTTCTTCTCAAAGACATCACAACTATTTGTACTAGTGAAACCTCCATTAGGATTATACCAACACATTTCAATCTAATGATTATAAATAATTCTCTAAATAATTCATCTATCCTTTAATGGAGATACTACTTCCCTAGCCTCCTAAGCTAGTAAACTCTTTCAACAAAAGACTTCTTCCTGGAGCACTTGTCCAAGAGCTCTACAACAACAACATAGAGGGCCTAAGGTGCATGCTAGCAGGAATAATTGCGTTACTCCCTCACACCTATTGACTAAAAGTTCATTAGTGATGTTAAGCCTTTGTGAACTGGCCCAAGACTAACCAAGAAGGGGGTGAATTGATGTTTTAAAAATTTCTCAAACAAGAAACACAATCTTAAACCAAACCAACAATAACCACAAGAAAATTAAAGTGCGAAAGTTAAATGTAAAAAGTAGTAAGAAAGAATAGACAAAATTTTATAGTGGTTCAGTCAACTTGACCTACGTCTACTCCCCGGAGCCTCTCCTCCGGGTATTGCACTAAACTCAGTGACTCTCCTTTTTCTCCCACAGTAATGCGGAGAAGCCTGTACAAACCTCCTTTTCACTTATTTTGGTGAGGCAGAGAACCCAACTCCTTTTACTTCCTTTGGAAGCAGGCATAGAACTCGACTCCTTTTGCTTCCTCCTGAAGTAGGTAGATAACCTCGATTTGTTGTTGAAGTAGACCTCTCTCGAACCTCCAAGGAATCTGGGATGATGAACGGAAAAGATGACACGTATACTTTCTTGGAGCAACCTTTGTGAAGCCCTCACAAACTCCCCCTCATAAGATCCTCTCTCTCTCTCTCTCTCTCTCTCTCTCTCTCTCTCCCTTTCTCTCCCTCTCCTCTTGGATCTCTCAGGTAAGGACAACAAAAGATACAATCTTGGGAAAACAAGAGGTTTTATATAAAAGAGCTTCAAATTTATTCTTAATTGCAACAAATCGACATAGATCATCCAGGACGATCGACGGGTCATCCTGTACGATCAATACAAATTCAACTCAATCAGCCAGGATGATCTAGGAGAGTCTAGATGATTAAATGACTTATTTGTTCTGATCAGCCAGGATGATAGGATATCGTCCTGTACGATTTGTTCAAAACCATTGAGTATCGTCTAGAATATCACCCTAATTGCATGTCTGGATGAGGGAAAACTAAATAGTTCATCCAGTACAATTTCACGATCATCCTTGACGGTTAGTTCAAAATGTCAAATATCATCAGGAACATCACCCTGATTGCATGTCTGGACGATGGAAAAATAACTGCTCGTCTAGGATGATTTGGGATCATCCCGGACAATTAGTTCAAAATAATATACATCATCCAGAACATCATTCTAGTCGTCCAAGAAGAACATAAGGTTTGTTTAACTTATTGTTCCAAACAATTCTGAGATCATCCAGGACGATATGATCAAGCAATCAAACCTTAATTGTTTTCCTTGATCATCTAACAAATTTAGGCATAATTATAATACATCGTCCTTGATGATGTCTGGACGATATCCAAAAATTAAAACATGCTTAAAAGAGTTGGTGGTTGATTCTTTCTAATTTGAGTATATCGTCTAAGACGATACTAATTTCGTCTAAGACAGTTTGCTTAATTACGGCTGCCTTAACCCGGATGCCCTAATTAGGATTTCTATTTTTAACATCGTCCAGGATGATTTGGGATCGTTCAAGATGATGTGATGAAAAACAAAAACTCTAAAAGCAGACAAAATTTTTTTCTAAGTGTGTGTGTATGTGCAAGGTTACTTAGCATTAGGACCCACTTTGCTACAATTGACTTAAGAAAAGGTAAAAAATATTTAACGATATTTTACAAGTTGACTCAGTCCCAATCTACCCAATCTTGAGCTGGCTTGATTTATAATTTGATCTTATGGACCTGAATGTTAGTAGGCAAGAAAGTCGTAGAAAAATAAAAGTATCAAAAATATTTGCTATCATCAAAATTATAATTCCTGAATCTAGATTCGCAACATTGACTCCTTGAAGAACACTTCCTCATCATCATCTACTCTTTATATCTCTCAAGTGGTTATGTTTCTCTTACAAGCAAGGAGACACTTCTCCCTTTATAAATTCCTCTCCCCCAAGGAAAACATCTCTAACTACTCAACATAACCCCTCAAGTCTTGTATGAAAGATTTAAAGGGGCTATTTAATTAAAACCCTAATTTTCAATTTAATTATTGTTATTATAAGTATGATACTAAGAATGTAATGGCCAATTAATAAAAAATCTAATTCAAGAATTATAATTAGATAAGAAACTTAAATTTCTCAAACTGCTAGCATGAAATATATCGAATAGAATATTACTGTAAAAGTGAAGAATGAAGAATCAAGATTCTTTAAAATCATGTATAAAACAAGAAAAGCTAATTTAAGTTGGGCTCATTTTGTGCCTCTTTTATCAGCTTTCAGCGTACATTATGCATCTTTTGTTTTTTATACACTTTCTACATCATTTACTTTTGGTATCATTACATATCTTCTGATTTTGGGCTCATTTGTGCCTTCTGATATTTTTGCAAATTATTTCCTTTCTAAATCTTTAAGATTCTCAGTTGTAAAGATTATATTCTAAATAGAAGAAAATATTAACTCACTAACTTATATAGGGAGGAATAATCTACAAAGCAAACTCGATAATTCTAATAGGAATAATTAGCATAATTTATGTAAAATAATGAATGTCATTTATCAAATTGTAGAATATATTCATGATATAAAAAATAGTAGAATCAAAGTTTTTTCATTTCAACCATCTCAATTATAATTCAATTTAGATTTCAAGTTCACACAAGGAATTAACATGTAAAGGAAATAAGAAAGGATATGTCGATTCAAGAATTTTTATCCTTGTAGTTTTAATCATGTCAGCAATTTCTTATCTAATTTTTAAGCAAGAATATAAGTAATTTTATTACATCCAAAAAAGAGCATTATAGTAAGAGTTCATTCATATAGTACAATATAAGTTATATAATATGATTTAGTTCGTATAGTACAAGTGAAATTCGTACAGTACAAGTGAAATTCGTACAGTACGATCACCAAAAATAATATGATACTTGACTGAAAATTTCTTAAGCAAAGGGCACAGAAAACAACCCAACATTATAAGAAATACAAAAACATACTTAAAAGAAAAATAAATACCACTTGAAAGTAAAGAAATAAATACAAAGAATAATTTTTTTTTACTTTAAAAGGATAACAACATAGGAGGTCCTGGAAAGAAAAATCTGATACAAAAATAAAACAACAAAATATAAAAGGAAAACATAAACATAAAAAGAAAAATAAAACACGTACAAACTAGAACAAATATAAAATCATCAACAAAAAGAAATTAATGACTAGAAAGAAAACTTAAATAAAGTCACAAATAAAAAAAATACAAGACAAAACATATGCGTTGAGAAGCTCATGAATGGCTAATTTCAAATGATAAGAAATAAATATCGAGCCCAAAAACCATATGCTCCCACTATAACTTTTTCGAGAGATTTTAAATCTAAAGGTCATGGTAGATTAGTTTTGGGAGCCCAGAAGAGTTTGGTTCCCTTCTTGAATTGGGATAAATCATCAGAATTTATGTCATGTTGTCTTTGATGCTAGTTTGGTCTCCGCACCAAGTGTGTTCTATGGTGAATGATATAAGTGTGGATAATGTGTCCTAACAAGCTACAGGAATAACATCTACCATTAGAAAAAGGGGTAACTAACCTATGACACTTATGATTCATATTCCTAGGTTTATGAGATGCATGACATGGTGACTGCTTATGAACATGTTTATTTTGAAAAGCCTTTATCTTTTCTAACAAAATTTTGTTAGCACTTTTAAGAACATATGTTTCAATTTTTAAAGAGTGATCACTAAGATCTAAAATGTTAACACATGCTTCTAACTCTTTAAATGATTTTCTAAATCAAGATGCAATGCATTTAGGGAATCATGTGTTTTATATAAAGCGGTATATTTCTTATTTAATTCATCAAACTCATCCAGTAAAGCCACATAATATTTACCTAAATCAGTACCATCTTTTCTGAGCATTTCAATTTCTTTTTGTAGAATGATGCATTCAGTTTTCTAGCTAGCGTGTTTTTTTTTTAGTTTTAGTGTAAATCTTGAATATTTTTTGAATATCAAGTAATACATTATATGAATGTTAACATACCTCATCTTGATCAGACTGATCAATATAGCTATTTACCATGAAGCATAGATTTTTCACCTCTATTTTGCTTCTATTCAATATAAATCTAAACCAGAGTTGACTAAAAAGTCTTTCTAAGATCTTCACTTTTCTTTATAGGACTTTGCTTTTTCTTTAATATTCTCCTTGCTTTGGTGCCCTTTGAAATTTGGGAAATTAGTTTTAATGTGCCCTAGTTTCCTACATTCATAATAGACAATATCATTTGAATATTTAGAATTTATATAATTCTTACCTTTGCTCCATTGTTGATGATTCTATTGCCTTTTCCTTAAAAAGCTTGTCAAGTCATCAATGCAATTTTTTCTTCTTCTCCATTAGAGGAAAATTCTGAATCATTAGACTTTAAGGCTATAGTTTTCTCCATCTTTCTTTCTCCTACATCAAACTGTCTTTTGCTCACTCTTTTCTCATAGGGAATGAGTGATCCAAGTAAGTTATCAATTGAATAAACATTTAGAACCTTGGGTTCAGTAATAACAGTTATTTTTGCATCGTAGGAAGAATGTAAAAAATGTAGATTCTTCTTTACTTTTTGAGAGTTTGAAAATTCCTTACCTAAAGCATGCAGGGATGTGATGATTTGTGTAAACCTAGTATACATTTAATATATGGATTCACTAGGTTTTATGTGAAAGAGTTCATATTCATGGAGCAGAAAACTTAACCTAGATTGTTTCACTTCACTTGTTCCTTCGTATGTAATGCATAATATGTCCCAAATTTCTTTACAAGTGGTACATGTAGATACATGCATGTTATCTTCAAACTTCAAAGCACAACAACAACATCAAGCCTTTGTCCCATTACATGGGGTCGGCTACATGAATTCTTTTTCGCATTGTGTCCGGTTAAAAGTCAAATTCTCATTTAAATCTAATAATAAAAGATCATTTCAAATATTTTCTAACCAAGTCTTTTTAGGTCTACCTCTACCTTTCTTAACATAAATTAAATCTAATACCTCAACTTTCCTAATCAGGTCATCGGCATGCCTCCATTTATTGTGACCAAACCATCTAAGGAGACTCTCTCTAATCTTATCTTCCACTGGAGAAACATTTTCACGTATATGCTCATTTTGTATAATATCTCCAAGATTCAAGCCACTCATCCACTTAAGCAACATCATCTCTGCAACACTTAACTTTGTATTATGCTTCTCTTTTAATGGTAAACATTCGACAGCTTAAATCATTGCTGTATCACCACCAACTTATAGAATTTTTCCTTAAGTTTGAGGTGGACTTTTCTATCGAAAAAAAAATAGGCATTTAGCGTTCAGTTGGGCTAAATATTTATCATTAGTACTCCATTCAAAAAAAGGTATTTATGTTTTAACATCTTTTACTAAATGCGAAGGTATAATATAGCCCTCCTGAACTAAAATCCACATGCGATAATTAATTGATTGTAAGAAAGTTAACATGTAAATTTTCTAAAAATAAAAAAGTATATTAGCAAAATAGAGGTGGTCATGTGATTGAATATCCTTCCACAGTATTTCAATTTCCAAAGTTAGCCATGATAATTTTTCAAAACTTTTATAAAACTTTGTTTTTGAATCCCACTCTGATATCACTTGAAAGTTCATGAGGGTTATGAAATCCTAAGAACTAGCCCAAGGCTAACCCAGAGGGGGGTGAATTAGTTATTTTAAAAATTCTTTAGTGAAAAAGAACTTCCTTAAAACTTTTCAAACCTATACATGATAATCGATACAACAAATATGAAAAAAAAATCAGAACAATGAAATAAAATAGATTTTTTAACCACATATATACTTATAGAAAATAAAGTACAAAAAATAATCAGAATGAACACACTAGAATTTATAATAGTTTGGTCAACCTGACATATGTCTACTTCTTGGAGACTCCCTCTTCAAGTATTGCTCTAAATAGTAGCGACTCTCCTTTCGCTCCCACAACAAGGTGGAGAAGCTTGTAAAGGCACTATTTCACCTCCCTGGTGCGATAAAGAATTGAGACTCTTTTACAAGCAAAGAATCTCAACTCTATTTTCACCCTCCTAGTGATGGCCAGAGAACCACAACTCTATTTTCACCCTCCTAGTGATGGTTAGAGAACCACAACTCTATTTTCACCCTACAGATGATGGATAGAGAACCATGATCTTTGCTGAAGAACTTCTTCTCCAGAGCCATAGAGAATTTAGGTAGATGCTTGTAGATACTATACAAGATTCTTGCTTGCAGTAACCTCGTGAATCCCCTCATTACTTCTTCACCTTGTTGTGAATATCTCCCTCTTTTCTCTCACAAAGCTCTCATTCTATTCTCCCTCAAGGCTCTCTCTCATGAAGTCTCTACAGCCAAAGTTTTTCTATAAAGAGTATTAGAAAACCTTAAGTGGTGGGCTTTAAGAAATCCTAATTTTCAAGATTTATGTCTACTATTCATATAGTACGATACACCTATCATACAATATGATCATTATAATTTAGACTCATCCAACAAGATTGTTTAGTGAAATTATTTAGCTTTTATAACATTTTGTATATTATGATCTTAACATCGTATGGTACAAACTATAGAAATTCCTTTTTTTTATTTGAGAAGATCCTTGGGATGTCCAACTTTGTACACTTTTAATCATCCAAGATTATGGACATCGTACAGTAAGATCAATATAAAAATCATGGATTTTGTTTGGTATGATCTCTGGGATGACTAATTTCTTACACGGGTTATCATACAATACGGACTATGTCGTACAATATGATTGGTTATAATAATTATTTATGATGTGATTGCCTGATATTGAGGGATTAATTAAGAAAGATGTTAATGAAGGCATATAGTATGAACCAAATCATATTGTACGATCAACACAAAATTAGTGTCTTTCTTAACCATTGGTTGATAGGGTTTTGATAGAGCTCTATAGATTGTACAGGATGAATTAAAATCATACAGTACGAAACAAGGTCGTACATTATAATGCAAAAATTTTATAGTATGAAGTACTTAAAAAAACTCTCTCAAAAATTTTTTTTCTCTCTCCCCTATGTGTGTGCAAGGTTACTCAACAAAGATATCCACCCAATTATATGATACGACTTAAGAAAGGAAAAATACATAATAAAGTAAAAAATCTACTATAACTCTAGTCTACCCAGCCTTAAGCTGATCAGAATTGCAAGTGAATGGTGGACTGATTTCCTAAAACATTAGTACAAACAAAAATAAAACAAAGTATCATAGAAATAGGAGAAGCACTGACATACACTAATGTTTGTTATCATCAAAATCACAATGCTTGGATCAGGTTTGCAACATAGTGATCTCTCCAAATGAGTTAAAGCTCCTACCTAAGATGGCACAAATGATTTTAAAAGAATCTTTGAATGGTTAGGTAAAATAGATAATTTCATTAACTTGTGTAAAAGGGATAACAACCAAATAGTTTATTTTGTAAAAATGAAATTAATAGCACATGTCAAGTTTATTGGATAAATTTCTTAGCAAAAAAAGAGAACTTGGTGAACAACCCCCACCTAGATAAAAATAAAATAGATGTTAAGAGCAAGACATTATCTAAGACACCCTAATAAAGAACCACAGGTGTAATTATTGACCTTAAGGAAATGTAATCTTTGGTTATGGAGCATTTGAACACCTTTGTGGGCCCAATTTATAGAACTAACCATTCTAATAATGATTAGCAACATGCCAATAAATTTGAAATTTGACTTAGATATTGAACTATTTCATCCCCAAACCTTAGAAATAATTTATTATGCTTTTCTAATCAACCAACAAACAAATTCTAATTCTCTATCTAAAACTAGGTCTTGAGCCCCCTTCACTTCATCTCACTTGTGTACTACTAGACTCATTATACCTAGTAAACCAATCCAATCAAATAAAACCTCTACTAAATGAATTTTTGAAAAATCATTGAGAAATAATATATTTAATTGTCATAAGAAATATTACTTACAAAATCAATGTAATGTTCAAATCTTCTTTTCAAAAGAAATTGAAAAAATGAAGGTACTTTTTAAGAAGAAGTTTTGATGATACCACATTATCTGAAAAAGAATTGGAGCTTATAAATGACCATTACCTCAATAAGATGACATACTCCATTATAGCTAAGAATGAGGAAGATGGTTGGAGAAAAAAAAAGAATATTTTGAATATATCTATGATGCGTTATAAGAAAATATATTGATTAGTTTAAGCCAATCTTACTAACATCTCACATCAATCGGGTCAACCATTCCTCTCTCCCCATCACTAATAGTGTTTATTTCATATTAAGATTTATAGAAATGAAGATAAAGTATAATGGGATGCCTTTTCCATGAATATGTCTCACATCTTGCTAGATAGTTATTAGTTATATAATATGAGTGTAATTCATTGTGATAGAAAAAACCTATATTTTTAAATATAAGGATAAAAGTATTAAAATTTTATTTTACAAACAGATGGAGAAGACACACCCTCGTATCTTAAAAAAATAATAATAATAATAATAATAAGAAATCCAAATCCACTCTAAATAAATGTGTTAATGTTTAATTAATTTTCATGAAATTTATTATATTATACTTACCATTATCAATTTTCATCCTAGTTCTATTAGCTCTATTATGCCTAGTTTTATGACCTTAGAAATTGAATCTATGAGATTTAAAAATTTTAAATGATGTTTTTTATCTAAGTAATATTTAGTTTCTATTCATAATAGAAGTTACACTAGACTCTAATGAGACTAACATACTAATTATATTCTCTCAACCTCTTTATAAGCTTATTTACATTGCACCAAAAAAAATTCCTACTTTATTGTCCCCTCCTACAACCATACAGGCTATTGACTTAATTTTATATCCCTACTACTTAACAGTGCCATTGCCAAGTCTCAAGCCCTAGGTATAAAAAGTGAAGGTTTGCAATAGGTAGTCAATAGACAGCATAAAAAGTTGAATATTAATGATAAGAATCCTTTAATACAATGTGTTAATGCTAGGGCATTCCCTAGAAGCTACTTGTTGTATGTCCTTAATACAGTAAAATGTTTACAAAGACAACTACACTAGTGTCCAATTACAATGTTGAATAAGCAAGGGTTCCCACATCATGGATGAATGTAGGAAAAAAAGTTTGTTTATGAAACTAGTATTATGATAGGAACTTGGAATATAGGTTGTCTTACAAAAAAATTAATATAATAAATATAAATTATGATTAATAGGAAGATAAATATTTTATACATTCAGGAGACTAAATGGGTCAGAGAGAAGGTGAAGAAAATTAATAGTTTAGGATTTAATTTTAGTATTCATATAGAAGTTGTACTAAAAAATGTGCAGGTAATTACAAATAAGAGTTTAAAGGAAAAAAATTGATGAATTTAATAGAATAAGAGATATAATTATAACTTTAAAGATTGTTGTTCATGTTAAGATTATTAATATTATAAGTGTTTATGCTTCATAATTAGAATTGGATGTGTGCAAAATTAAAATTTTTGAATGAATTAGAAGAATTAATACAAAAGATACCTCTTGAAGAAATAGTGTTTATTGGAGGAGATTTAATTGGACATGTTGGTAGAGAGGTAGAAATTTTTAAATGTATTCATGGTAGCTATGGGTTTTGAGTGACTAATGAATGTCACAGGACCATATTTAATATTTCTCTAGTTTATGATTTTGTAATTTCTAACACCTTATTTAAGAAAAGAGATGAGCATCTACTCACTTATGAGAATGTATATAGTAAAACTCAAATTAATTATTTCCAAAAAAGAAAAAAAGAAATCATTTAGATTGTAAATATTATGAAGTTATTCTGAATAAAATTTTGTGTACCCAATATTACTTGTTAGTTTAGGACTTTAAGATGATGGGTAAGAACATGAGAAACAAAGTAAATTATTATTATATGATAAAATGGTGGCATTTAAGGAACACCAACATAAATATTTTTAAGAGTAACATTTAAGATCTTAAGATTTTGATAGTACATAAGGAAGATAATGTTATGTATTAAAAACTAATTATTAAATTAAGAATGTTGCAAAGGAGGAGCTTAGATCAAATAGAAAAAAATCCTAATAGTAAAAATAGTTGGTGGTGAAATCAAAATGTGAAAGAAAAAACCAAAACTAAGATATCTTGGATTGAAAATCTGTTTCAAAGTAAGAATTCAAAAAAAAGTTGGGAAAGATATAAAGAGGTCCATAAGGAGTCAAAGAAATTTATATGCTATGCAAAGAATTAACCTTTAATTTTTTATATAATAGATTTGATATAATGTAGGGTGGAAGATGTATTTTTAACGTAGTCAAGCAAAGAGGTACGAGAAGTAAGGATTTAGTTCAAGTGAATTGAATTAAGGATGAAGATCAAAATGTACTTTTATTAGAAAAGATATCTAACAAAGGCAAATAACATTTTTTATAAGCTTTTCCATGAAAATATGAGAATAAAATTTACTTTAGTGACCTTAGCACCAAAAATAAAAATAGATTTTTTTTTCTTTTATTAGCGTATTAGTAAAACTAAAGCATGAAGGGCTTCAAAGAAATAAAAGTATGGAAAAGATGTCAATGTACACCCATGATTACCTATGGAGGTACACATTTGTAGGCATCTCTTATGTTATGTTTGGGTCAAATGGAAGGAGAACCCTCTCCTCTCTTAAGACAGCCCACTTGATAGACTCTCTTGGGATCTAGGAAGGACTTAACACTAGAGCATGTCAGAATAGCTTCAGCTGTATCTTCCAGGTAGTCATCCTCCATGATGAGGGTTACCATATAAGTTCTTCTATTAATCAGAAAAATCTTTTTTAATCCCAGTTAGAGTAGTCACCCATGTGAGACACATCAACAATCAACCAAATGGCACATATCACCTTCACAAGACATCGCTCAAACACTTCATGATGCTACTCACCCCCTTTCACCCTAGTGGGGTGACCTCAAACTAGACTCCTATTATACTCCATCCCAATCTCTCAACCATATGAAGATATTACTAGACCCTCCTCACCATAATTAGTTAATCTCAGAATGATGCCTACTCAACACCAGTTCAATCTCTCGACCAAATCAAGATGCAACTCACCCCTGCTCACCTTATAGGGGAGACGGATTAACTTCCTATTGATGTTGATTCAATTTACAAATTTCATCCTACTCATATCCGTTCTCAAGATGATAACCACTTCACTTAGCATAAATAGTTGAGCTACATTAAAGACTTATGGGATAGCTTCTGTATCCTACACACATATAGTGTAATTCTCTAAGAATTTTAAATAAGGGGAGGAGAGAGAGAGAGAGAGAGAGAGAGAGAGAGAGAGAGAGAGAGAGAGAGAGAGAGAGAGAGAGAGAGAGAGAGAGAGAGAGAGAGAGAGAGAGAGAGAGAAATTAAACTTCCTCTTAGTAGTGGTGAGCGTGGATCCAAATTGCCACCTACCAAGCAACTTGAGAACTCAGTGAATGCTAAGAATTGAGAATATACCACTTTCCTAAAATTTTTAAGAGGATGAAGAGCACCTTTCAAGTCTATCAGAAAGTCCTTCATATTTTCTAGCAACCAACTATGAACCGTTAATGAGCCCAGAGGGCCAGCTAACCTTGATGCTCATTGAGAACTATTAGAAGAAGCACATGCTTCAGATCCAGCTACCAACCTTGCTTTCCCCAAGGCAAGAGATGAGATATCTAGCATGCCTACCATGTGGATCAAGGAAATTTAACCAAAGCAAAAGAACACCTTTTCCAAATAAATCTTTGACGCAATTTTATCTTCCAAGTTTAAGATGCCTCGCTTTAAGGATTACTAAGGAAATACTGATCTTACGGATCACATCACAACTTAGAGTATATAACTCATCTCCTTAACATTGATAATGCACTCCAATATTCTCTCTTCTTCACCACTCTCAAAGTCTTGACATTGAGATGGTTCACTTTCCTACCAACTGGGGTGATCACCTCACTCACAGAATTTAAGTGAATTTTAATATGGTTTTCTAGTGCCTAAAACCCCTAGGAAAGTTCATAACTTCATTCAAGATGAGATAGAAACCTGGTGAGTCACCAAGAAGCTTCATACGGAGGTTTCAAAAAAAATGCTCAATGTAAAAGACTTGGAATTAGTAGTCTTCCAAGCAATTCTGACCCAAGGTCTGGGAAGGCCCTTTCTTATATGCACCTAGGCTTCAACAACCATGAATGTTAGTAGAACTACTAGAACTTGCAAATAATCATGTCAATGTTGAATAATATAACTAAATTTCTCAAAACATCCATAATTTCTACACGCTTTGAAACCTCCAAAAGGAGATACCTCCCCTAGTAAAGGGTAAAAAAGGAACTCAATCCTAAGAGTGAAGAAGGCAAAGACCAAACTTCTAGCATAATCAGTGGTTCCCCAATCCATATTGCATGCCCACTCAACCAAGACCTCAAAGGATGGAATCAACAATAACAGTAAGAATCAAAGAAGTTTACAGAGAGCTAGGTCAACAACTCTAAACATATATGGCATATACTATATTCAGTGTATCCATGATCAATCTTATAGAGACCATCCAAACTAAAGAATTCTTTAAGCATTTGCAACCTATGAAGATTAGCAGTGCTCGAGATACCTTGAGGTACTATAATTTTCAAAAAGATCATGGGCATGACACCAAAGAAGGCCCTCACCTATAGAACCGATTATATAACTCATAAAAACTAGGAAGCTTAAAGAATCTGGATTGACATCCATAAAAAGATCCAATGGAAGAAAGTGCCAACGAGCCAGGCTGGCTAAGAAATCCACATCATCAAAGTAGTGCCCTCCATCATGGGTGATAATCGAAAGGACATCCCTTTAGGTGTAAAGAAGTTAAATAGTGGAGAAGTTATTGCAACATAAAACTCACAATCTACAAATGGCTCATCCATCATTTTTAGCAGTAGTGATGAACTAAAAAGGGGAAACCCACACAGTGAGGCAATTATCATCACAACACTAATCCCTAACTATTAGATTAGTGGGATTTTTTTAGACACAAGGACTGTTCTAAATATAATCTTTAAGGTAGTCTTTGATAAGATAAATAAGGTTTCCTCCTAGCTCACTCCTATTATAAAACCCATTATAGATTATTTTGCAAATGTAAGGAGGTTGAAGGAGTAACTGCCCTATCGATCACTTGGGGCAAAGGAAATTAGAAGTACACAACTATAGCAGACTTCATTATCATCAATTCTCTAACTACTTCTAATGTAATATTTGGCAGATCGCTAAGGACTACTTTCATGGTCGTAGTATCCACATACCATGTTGCTATCAAATTTCAATCCAAGGGAAAAAAAGTAATGGTACAAGGGGACATATCATAGTCACGCACCTGTTATTAACCAGAAAAAGGTATGACTGACACCTCTAAAGAAATTCTTCAACTTGACATATAGCGAGGTCCAAGCATTAAGAAGAATGAACCCATCAAGGAAGTTCCTGCGATAGAAATTAAGTTAGGTATGTCCCTCAGATCAGGACCCCCTTTAGTATAGAACATCGAGACAAATTGGTATAAAATCTATGTCATAAGCTTGAAGTATTTACATGGTTAGTCATAGACATGTCGGGCATCGACAAAGAAATTATATGCCACTAATTGAACATATAAGGAGAGTATTAACCCATCAAATAAAAGATCAGGAAAATTACCACCTCACTTGTCAAGCATATCTAAGAAAGGTAGAAAAGATAAATGCCACCAACTTCATCAAGGAATTCTAATATTTGGATTTGATTTATAATATAGGGATGGTTCAAAAGTTAGCGGACAAGTGGACAAAGTTCATGGATTTTACCAATCCAAATACAACTTGCCCCAAAGATGGCTACTCACTTCTAAGGATCGATGCTCTATTTGACTTCACAGTGGGTTGTCCTATCATAAGTTTCCTTGATGCTTTCTCAGGTTATCACTAAATCAAGATGCACACTTAAGACTGTGAGAAATAGTACAGGGTTGTACTACTATAAAGTCATACCTTTTATACAAAAAAATATCAAAGCAATTTATTATAGAATAACTAATATTGAATTTAAGAAATAAAAAAGGTAGAAATATTGAAGACCATATGGATTATCTCCTAATCAAAAGCCAATCTGCCAGCCAGCAAATAAAAGAATTCCAAGAAATTTTGCTTAATCTCAAGAAGTATAATATTAGATTGAATCCACTAAAATGCACCTTTGGAGCATGCACAATTAAATTACTATGTTTTATTCTTACACTCATTATAATCAAAATAAATCCTTCAAGCTATAAGCAATATTTAACTTAAAGATGACCAAAATTCTTAACAAGGTTAAAAAACTCACCGAGAGAATCATCGGGCCCAACTGTTTCATCTCTCAGCTTGAAGAGATGCCCCTTCTTCAAAATCCTCTAAAATATGACAAAATTCTCTTGTGGAGAATAATGTTAAGCCACCCTCCAATAATTGAAAACTCTCACTTCATTGCCACTTATTTAGTGCCCTTGGCCAGGAAAAATCTTATTATTATATCTTGAAGTCAGCAAAGATGTCTTTAGTTTTATATTAATTAAAGAATAAGGAAAGAATAAATTACCTATCTACTATGCTAGTTGTACACTTTGAGGCATAGAGTAAAGGTACCCTATCACAAAAAAAAACTAAAGTGGGCACTCAACTTAGCTAGAAGCTTGTGACATTACTTCAAGGTGCACTCTATTTAGGTTGTAACGGATCAACCTGTCTAAAATAATCTTTCTACATCAGATCCCTTGAGTAAGTTACTCAATTTGTTTTAGATCTCAACAAACTCACTATTAATTACACACCAAGGATAGTTATTAAAGCTCATGTACTCACTGACTTTCTTATAGATTGCACCAACCAAAGTATGAACTTAGAAATAATAGCATGATCATTTTGGACACTATTCATAGACTGTGCCTCACATAAGAAAGAAGTTGATGCAGGAATTATTCTCAGAATCACAATATTCATCCTCATCACTCAAGCTACAAGCTTCGATATCAACATCACCATCAATCAAGCAAAATATGTAGCCTTACCTATAGGTCTAAAATTTATCACCAGACTAGGCATTACTCGCATATAAGTGTACTCAAACATGCAAGTCATGGTAAACCAAATCAATAAGAAATATGAAGCTAGACATGAGTTACTCGCTAAATACCTATTAAAATGTAGAATGGAAATTGGAAAGATCAAGTACTTTGAATCACTCAAATACCTAAAAATCAAAAACAACTCACCAACCTCCATTCCAAATGAAGAAGCATTAATGGCCAACTAGCCATATGAGTCTCAATGACCACGATCATGGAAGAGGAAATAATACAAGAAGAGATGGATCCTCGAACTCTACATTCTATAAGTTTAGTGGACCCTTACATCAAGTTTCTAAAAAACAGGCCAATTGATGCTAAGGTCAAGGACCCCCAACAATTAGAAATAAAATTTACAAACTACCTTATGTATGGTGACCACCTAGTCAAAAGATTTGTATCCTCACTCAACCTCAAGTGTGTGTGTGTGAAGATAAGAAAGAAGCTTTGTAAACTTAAATCCACATAGGCAAATGAGGAAGTAATATCATGTTGCAATCGGGGATCCTAAGCTTGTATTTTGATGATTACAAACATTTTTAATTATACTTTCATTTATCCTACCATTTTGTATTACATATATGATTTTATGTGTACTAATAAATTAGGTACATCATACACCATGTAAGTAGAATAGGAACAAGGTCAACAAGAGTATGTAATTTTTAATTATTTAATTTTAAATTTCCTTAGAAAAAGTATCATAAAAGGTGTATGCTATTTTGGTTGTATACACACATATGAGATTGAGAAAATAAGTTTTAAATTATTGAAATAATCTTACTATACAACCCAGATCATATTGTATGATCAGTTATTTTTGAAATGATTTAAAATTGATAATTTTTAATTAAGAGTTTAAAACTAATCATACGATATGATCAAGATCATACTGTACTATCTATTTAAAATAGAAACCCTAATCGTAATCAAAATTAGGTAATTATTTTAGTTTTTTTTTATTTTTAAATTGATCATACAATACGATGCAATTTGGACTGTAAGATATTTGAAAACTCAATTAATTAAATCCTTTTTTTTTTTGGGGGGGGGGGGGGGGGGGGGGGGGGGGACGGGGGTACCGACTGAGGGGTCTACGTGTTAATTAAAAACATGGTCCTTAAAGGGGACCTTCAACTCATTAATACTTAGAAGAGCTACAAAACAAACTAAAAGAAAACCAATGAGCCAACAACCCCCTCTAAAAAAATTTACATAAAATCCTAGGTACATTCTAGGCAGGCCAGTATCCAAGACCCAAAAAAGAAAGAACAAATTATATGCATTCCACAAATTCTTTCTACCAATAAATTGAATTCTACAAATCAGAAAAGCAGATGGCATCAAAAAAACTATGGGGCTGATCAAGATTAACAAAAACAAATCCTGAAGAGTAAATAAGGAATGAAACTAACTATGATCTAAAGCAAACACATTACATTCAAATCCCACCCATGATTCAAGGACAAAATAACATACTAACCAAAATCCTTACTAAAATAAACCCAGCCAATAGAATTGTTAAACCTCTTTAAAGAAGAAAACAAATTTAGGAGATCAAAAATATAATTAAGTGGGTCAATAGAGCTTAAGATGGTAGTATATGAGGGACATCATAAAGAATACCCAAATTCCACTCAATTCTAAACCCAAACATAATCTGGCACATCCAATGGACCATGTAGAAGATGCTAAAAATAAAAGAAATAGACCAACAATAGATCAAAACACTCATGAAACCATCACTATAATTTCTTGCCCACTAACCAAAAATAATGAAAAACCATTATAAAACTCTCGAGGCTCAAATACCAAAAGGAAGTTGAAAAAACCCAAGAAGCAAACCGAACAGAACATTTGCATAGCAAGTAGATCGAAGCATAAGATCAAGGATATAGCAAAGCCAACCAGATACATAAACCCAAGGAAAGAAGAGCAACATTTAAGGTTCAAATTAGGATACCAATAAGTCCAATCCTAGCTCAAACCCAAGATATCATCATTAATAGCAATGCTAAAATCCAGGTGATCTATATTAGAAAGAATCTGGATCCCACAAGGATCAATAATAAAATTGAGAAAATCAGTCAAACCAGCACACCATAACACATCAAATAAAACATAAAATCCAAAATACAAATTTTCACAGTGGATCCACCATAGAATAAACCCATCCAACCACAACTGAATAAATAGCTAGTAAAAAGGAAGACCATGTGGCCACAACTAAGCATAAAAAAAAACCTAATATAAGGAGTATTAACATAGAAAGGCTACAACAAGAAGCAACAGAATACCAAAATAGCCTAGCCCAAAAGAAAGAACAACTAGGTAAAATAAATATAATGAAGGCCATAATGATCCAATCTAACCAACCCTTTGACCTCCCTATGAAAAGAGTGTTCAGTAAATTCATTGAAGCCATATAAAGTATAATAAATTTTAGCAAGGGAACAAAAAAAAATATTTCCCTCCCTCAAAATAAGTGATATAGAGAAAGTAATGAAAGAGAGCCAATGCTTAATATCTCTTAACATATAAAAATTAGCAGGATTCAAAATAGAGTTTCTCTTAATATAATGAATCAAAAGAATAGCATTGGCTTCTATCCAAACCTTAGTGATGCCTAAATAAGTGCATAACTGAAGACCATAAAGAAGACTTTCAATTTTATTTTTAATGTAATATTAGTAATAGAAGGACCCGCAAAGGTAATAATAACAAACCCATGAAAATCCATAATAGTGCCACCATATCCATCATTCAAAATATTCCTAGACCAATCAATATTAAGCTTAAAGCATCCCTCCAAAGGCTTTCTCCAATATACAATTATGACTTTAACCATAGAGAAAGGGGATTGAAAAGTCAAACCAAAATCAAAAGCAACATTATGAAAGCCTTTAAAAGTGTCACCTTTTAATAAATTAGCAAAAAATAGATGAAGAATTTTATCCTTAACTTTATCAATAATACATAAAGCATTCATCTTAATATCCTCATGCTTAGACGCATTCCTAGTTCTCCAAAAAAACCAACAAATAGTGATAGGAATAATGTTCCTAATTTCACCTTTAGTAGGAATGAACCACTCATTAAGAAGATTGGGGATAGAATTAAAACAAGTAGAAGATTATACATTAAACATGCTATCAAAAATATAAGCAAACTTTCATAGCAATCGGGCCTTAAATAAAAACATGGTTCATATTCTCAATATGATAATAAAATTGAAATTTGGAGACTATGTGAAAACCTTTTCTTAGTAAAATAGAATCCAGATGCAAAAACATTTATGCAAAATCCTCCATAAAAGAAAAGAATAAGGAGGATTACTAGTATGCTAGATAGTCAAATGAAGAGATTCTTTTAGGATAGACTTGCCTAATAGAGTTCCAAACCTGCTTAATAGCAAACTAACCATCATTAGTAAGATTAAACAAAATGTATCCATCAATATCCTTTTAATATGGAGTATTGGAAATAATAATGAAAATAATTCTAGCATATAATTAGTAAACAAATCAATATACCAAGTCCTATTTATAATAAAATCCTTGACTTTGCAAGCCGAAGTGGAGTGGGTGTTTAATAAACTATCAATATAGAAATTACCCAGCCATTTATCTTGCCAAAAAAAGTTATCACCCCCAAACACTATTAGATAAACTCTTCAGCCTCCCACTTAATGTAACATAATCTTTTCCAGTTAAAAGAATCACCTTGTCTAAAATAATAATTGAGAGGATGTTTATCAACACCATACTTAGAGACCATAAACTTGGGGAACAAGACTTTCTTAGATCTAAATACTTACCACAATTTATGAGAAAAAGCTTTGGAAATATACATCAAACATTTAAAGCCTAATCTCCCTTCATCAACAACCCCAAAATAGTTTTTCTGGACCACCACAAAATAGAATGTTTACCATCTTTGGCACCCCAAAGGAATTTATTAAACAAAGTTTCCATTCTATTACAAATGTTTAAAGTAGAACATAAAGTATGAAGCATATAAATAGGAATAGAACATAAAAATATATTTAATAAAAACAAGTCTGCCACCAAATGAAAGGAAATTAAAAGTCCATTAAGAAAGCTTCATGTGAATAGTAGTAAAAATATCATTAAATAAATGAGAATGTTTCTTACCCTTGTAAAGAGGAGTTCCCAAGTATTTCATTGGTAATTTTTTTTATCCAAACTTATTTTCAAAACCAGTAACCCTCATAAAGGATATAGAGTTAGCAGGAATAAAACAACTCTTAGAAGTGTTAAAAATCAACCCACAAGTATGCTAAAACTTGTTAAGAAATTTAAATAGAATGTAAAGCATTTTAATAGAATCATTAGTAAAAATAATAAAATTATTTGCAAAGCCCAAATGGGTAACAGGAAAGCCACCAGAAGTTTTAAACTACAAATTTGGATGAATTCAAAAAAGATCATTAACACCTTCACATAAGAATTCCATAGCAATAATGAATATAGCAGCAGAAAGAGGATCTCCCTATCTTAAGCCATGTGAAGATTTAAAATAGCCATGAGACTTTCCATTAATAATAAAAAAGTAAATAATTCTCAATGATATTCTTAATAAAATTAATGAATCTCATATTAAAACCAAAATGCTTTAAAATAGTATAAAGTAAATCCTAATTTAGATTGTCATATGCTTTAGTAATTTCAACTTTAAAAACAATATTTCCTCTAGTAACCTTAGCATGCAAATCTTGAACCAATTCTTGCGTAAGGAAAACATTATCAAATATAGATATACCTTAAATAAATTCCATTTTCTCCAAAGAGATTATTTCAGATAAAACTAAGGCTAATCTACCCATAATGATTTTAACAATGAGATTATTAAAAAATGGTACATAAACTGATCGGATGATTTTCATTCCAAAAATTAATGGCATTAGACTTAGAAATTAAAGCTATAGAATTAGAAGTAGTGAATTTTAGAATAGGGTTGCCCAAAAATAAATCCACAACAGTGTAGACAATGTCCTCTTTAATAATATCCCAAGATTTCTTGATGAACTTAGTGGTAAAACCATCCAAATCAGCCATAGAATCAGCATTCATTACCTTTCATATTCTGCAAATTTCCTCTATGGTAGGAACATACATTGTAAGATGGCAAGTTACAAATGCAGAGTTGATTAACGCACTTAATGATACCTAGATACTTGATAAGAGTTTGCTTAAATGGCCATCTTTCATTGTTGTTATGGAAGAAGTCAAGTATGGACTTAATAATTTCATTGCTAATGGATCATGGAATGCTGCTTAGATGGGGAATTTTTTTGGTAAAGAATTGTTTAATCTAATCCTTCATATTCCTATAATTTTACTCTATTAAGGGATCATATAGAGCTAAAGATAAAGATGTCTGGGAAAACTATTACTTGAATGATTACTAGGAGTTTGATAGAGGACTCGGCTGAAGAAAATTATGAGAGCTGGATTAGAAGATTGAAGCTTATACCTCATGTGGAGCTCTTTTGGGGGTGTATTTTTCATAATGCAATCCCTTGAAATCCCTTCTAATGCTTCTTTAAAGTATAAGAGGCTATCAAACTAGAATTCTTATCCTAGAGGATGTGATACAAAAGAAAATAAAGATCTAGTGCATGGATGTTCAGTACTTATTCTTATTATAAAACTTCTGAATAAATGGGGCTTTGAAGTTCTGATTTTCTCTTCTTTTGTGAATTGCATTGATAAGTTGAAAAGGCTATTGTATAATAATATGTTTATAGGGAATTTCTATTGGACAACTATTTTCTATGCATGGAAAAGCAAGAATAAATTGGTAAAGAGGATGGTCTGGTTTATATTATGGAAAATGCTTTATCTTTTGCTTCACTTTATCACTTCCTTATATTTGTTCTGGAATCTGGGATGTTAGTCAGCTGTCTAATCTATTTTGTTCTTGGCATCCTCCTCTACCGAAATGGTTAAAGGTGAATATAGATGCTTCTCTTTTAAAGTCTAATAGAATTGGGATTGGTAGTGTATTTAGAGACCATGAAGGGTGGTTTTTTCTTGCTTTTTGGTTTAAGGGTTTACATTGGAATGTAGCTCAGTTGGAATTGATGGCTATTCATTCATTGGAAAAGGTTTTCCAAGATTTGATGATGGAAGCAAAAGGTATAATTATTAAAGGAAAGAATTTCAATATTATCAAAAGTCTTCAAGGTTCTTCTGGAGGGTTCAAGATAATGTCCAACCATTTGTTGGAAAGATATGTTTCTTTACTTAAAATGTTTAATCAAGTTATCTTTGGTCTTACTAAAAGGTGTTGCAATAAGTTAGATGATTTATGTGCTAACTTTTCTTTGTTTAGTGATTTTATTTGGGATGAAATTAGCAACTTTGACATTCCTCCTTTATTTTTATCATTGTTAAAGGAGGAATGTGATGGATTAGAGTCTCTTCATTAGGTTGTAATTTCTTTTTCTTCTTTGTTAATGCAATTGACACTTTCTTCTAAAAAAGCAATAAAGGATAAGTCAATGTTTAAATATGGAGAAAAAGATTTATTGAATGCATTCTCAAAGTGCTTAGTACTAGATGCAATAACCAAATTATTATTATCAATAACAGAACCATCAGGAGAAACAATCTTATGAATTTGCCTAATAACTTTATTATGGCTAGTAATAAAAAAGAAGTATTACGATCACCCTCCACAAAATATTTATAAAAAGCTTTCTACCTCCAATAAGTCTCTTTTCCTAAAATTAAAATAAATAAGCCTTAGCTTCATTAAGAGTGGACTAATTCTCAAAAAAAGAGTCTTGTGTGTAAGTCTTATCAGCATTGTCCACATCCTTTTCAGTAAGATAAATACTCGAGATGGTATTCATAAATATGCTTTTATTCAACTGGGATAGTTTTTGTTTAAGTCTCTTAAGTTTAAACCACAACCTAATCAAACCATAAATATTATCGGGACGCATGCCAGTTACTTTGCACAACATATAAAAAAGTTTCATCAAGGAACCACATATTTTGGAATGTAAAAGGTTCAAAAATATTTCTACTATTCGTAGAAATAACTAACAACAAAGTAGAATGGTCAGATAAAGTTCTAGTAAAATGATCAATATGAGTCATTTGATAAGTAGAAATCCAATAATCATTAAAAAGAATGAGATCTAATCTTTGACATATAGTACCCTTATTCCAAGTAAAAATATTATTAAAAAAACCAATTTCATGAAGATTCTAATTCAAGATCATGTCATTAAAGTCTCCATAGCTTGATAATGAGGAAGTCTTAATAAAAGAAGAGAAATCAATGAGTTGGTTCCAAAGAGTTTTCTTGCCTAATATAGAACTACAAGCATAAACAAAAGATGCATAATAAGAGAATTGATTAAAAGTAATTTTAATTTGGACCATTTGAGATAAATTGATGATAATATATAAATAAATAAAATGCTTCATGGAAATCTAAATATTATTAGTGTAGTTGCCAAAATCCAAATCAAAACCCATCATATTATGAAAAAAACATAACTTAGCAATAGAAATTAAAGGGTCAATAAAAATAAGAAGGTGAATATCATAAATCCTACATAAGTTCTTAATTATATAATTAGAAAAGAACCACCAACACCTCAAATGTTCCACACAAGAACTTTTACCATTAATAGATAGAATAAAAGATCTAGTGATTAGATAATCAAATGAAAGTTTAATTAATTTTATTGATCGTATTGAATGATAAGTAGAGAAGAAAAGAGTTTGTCCTAGCGATTGTCCTGGATGAAACCTTGATTTTTGAACTAAATGATAGATTGAAATAATTTTTGGTCATCTTGACAATCGTCTTATATGAACATAAGGAAATTTAACTAATCATATTATATGATCTTCAAATTATATGGTGCGATCAATTTATAGATTTTTAATAGTTCATTCTAGGACTATTCCATTTTATAAGATGTTATCTTATTTGTACGTTGATCATACTTTATAATCATAGATCCTATTGTATGAAAAATTTTGGTTGAATTGAAATTTTATGGTTTTTGGAGAGCTTATATTTAAAGCTTTTATTAATTATTTCTTAGAGAGACTTTTGGCTGTTTAAGGAATTATGTGAGGAATCTGTGAGATATCTTGGAGAGTAGAGTAAAAAAAGGTAAGTTTTCTGAGAATAAGAAGTAGTGTGAGGGTCTTCACACGATTGCTCTGATCATGCTTGCATCTTGATTTCTCTATAGGGTTTTATAGATCTGTAGGGTTGCTTTGTGAAGAGAAGTTTTAAGGTCAAAGGTTGACATACTCATGCCTTCACCAAGAGGGAGAAAAAGCTTCCAGGCTTGATTCCTTCACCAAGAGGGTGAAAGGAGCTTTCAAAGTTCTTTACCTCACTACGAGGGTGAAAAGGATTTTAGTACTACCCCACACCAAGTTGGACGAAGTGATCTTGCAAGGACTTCTCTGCCTTCCCATGAGGGAAAATGGAGACAAACTAAAAGTTAGTGCAATACCTGGAGAGGAAGACTTGAGGGAGTGGATGTAGGTCATTGTTTCACCAAACCACTATAAATGTTTAGTGCACTCATTCTACTTTACTTTCTATAATTTTATTTTCCTACATTTTTATTTTATTGCATTTTTATTAATGTTTCAAAATCAAGGAGTTGTTTATCATGCTATGTTTAGTTATAACACTTAATGAAAATTAAAAAATTTGGAAAAAGAAAAATATTTAGTCATTGATATTTGTTAAGAGAACAGATTAAAGCAAAGTTATATTATTTACTATTAAGTTCTTCAACTTGCACTTATTATTAATTTGAAATTTTTTTAATAGGGTAAATTTTTAAAGAACTAATTCACCAAACCCCCCTTCTCGGTGTGGCTAGGGATATAGTTCAACGAGGCTTAACACCCTCCATTGAACTTTCAATTAATATCATAGTAGGTCTTAGAATTATGATTTAAAATCTCTGAGAAAAGATCAAATTGCATAATTTTGAAATCAAAATACCACAGAAGGTTATTCTATAACTTTCCACCATTATTCAATAATATTTTTTTTGATATTTGAAAATTTTGCATGTCTACTTTCTTACAATCTATTTATTTTCACAAGTGGCATATAATTCGAGTGGGTTATTATCTACCTTTCCATTTTCTTTATGGTGTTAAAGTAGAAACATAGTTAATTAAATGGATTAATGAGAATAGAGACCTGGCTCAACTAAATGCTAATAATGGTTAAACTAATTTTTTGTGTTTTAAAATTCAAAGACTATATGAGAGTCACTACATGTACTACTAGGAATGAGATTTAGATAGGTTATGCATCAGCTATGAGGGCAATAGTGAAGTTAAAAAATCTTGGTTGAATATTTTATTACATGATTATGAACATTTTTTCATGAAAGTAAATGAGAGTATATCAAACATGTACATTAGGTTTACCCATATAGTGGCATTCCTACATGCCTAGTTAGAGAACTATCAAATTCTAAGAAGGTCAACAAAATTTAACATTGTCTACCTAGTAACTATGATGCCAAAGTCACTATATATATATATATATATATATATATATATATATATATATATATATATATATATATATATATATATATATATATATATATATATATATATATATATATATATATGAATCTAAAGATTTAAATATTTATTCTATTGATAATCAAATTGGCTCACTCGTTTCCTATTAGTTAAGTGTGAGTCAAAGAATTTTGGATGTAGGTGACAAAAGAAAAGACAAAGTGCAGACACAAAAAACAATTGAATTTGAAAATGATAGGTGTACAACTAATGAGGATGATGATATAGCGCTAATGACCCAACAGTTCAAGAGCTTTCAAAAGAGAAAGCAAAGAAATCATCAACACTGTAATAAAGGATAAACAACAAAAAATGCAAAGGTTTCCTGTGATGTTTTTTCTTTGAATGCAGGAAACCAACCCACTTAAAATCAGAGTGCACCAACATAAAGTTTTAACATATCAAGGAGAATGGTGATGAGAAAGCAAAAGTCACAAATCAGATTCAAAGGATGTAGAAAGCATTTTAGGTAGACTCTGCTTCAGACTCATTAGATTTGAAAGAAGAGGAGGAGGTAACAAAATTATGCCTTATGGAAAATAAATTTGATCGCTTTGATTAAGATGTGGTATGCAAACTTTCATAAAATGTATTATTTAAAGTTTCAGAAAAGATTCATGTTGCATATAGAAAGTTAAAGAAAACTCTTGTTAGTTTGAATTTATGTTTTCAAAAGTAAAAAAAGAGCATGATAGTCTTAGGGTTGAACACATTGCTTTAGATAAAGAATGTCTCTCTTTATTTGATGAACTTGATGCATTAAATAAGAAGCATCTTGACTTAAGCCAAGAACATGAATCCTTAAAAATGGAGCAAGTTGAATTAGAAGAATCATATAAATAGTTAGAAATACTTACATTTGAACTAGACAATAGTGAGCATGTATTAAAACATGAAGTTCAAAGCTTTCAAAGTACAAATGAGTTTTTTAAAGAAAAAATTAATGCACTCTAAAATAATAAAGCACCACCTACAATAAAACATTGGTATAATCCCATATCATAACATGTGTTATCTCATACCCCAAGGAAGAGGAACAAAACCCCACATAGACTAGCAAATTCATTCCCAAAAGTTTTTTTAATTCATTCCCAGGAGTTATGTGTTATTCTTGTGAAATTCTAGGTCACATAGCCTACACGTGCATAGTACACTACAAAATATATATTGTATTGCAATTTATTCATCAAATATAAGGTGGAATCCAAAATTACATTGGTTCTCAAAACTAACCCTTGTTTAACTTTATGGAGGTGCTCTCACAAAATGCCTAGTAAGAGTATGTGGTACCTAGATAGTGGATGCTTATGATCTATGACTAGAGATATGAAACAATTCATCTTGCTAGAGGCTAGGGCAAGAGGTAAAGTTACACTAGAGATAACACCACCAAGAAAATGGTGGGATCAAGTATGATTGGAAATCCTAAAAATTTTATCATAGAAAATGTTTTTCTAGTAGATGGTTTGAAACAAAATCTTCTTAGTATTATCCAATTATGCGATAAAAAATTTGATATCAAATTTTTATCTACTAGATGTTTGATTAGTTTAAATGTAAAGATCATCTTAAAATACAAAAGAATTAATAATGTTTACATGCTTGATTTGAATTATGTTGACTTCTTGTATTCTTTATGTTTAAAATATATTGTCGATCAATCCTAGCTATGGAAAAGGCGATTATGTCAAGCAAGTATGAAAACTTTTAGGAAGATATCCTAGAAAGACCTAATTAAAAGCATACTCAACTAGATTTTTCTAAAGACCACCTTTGTGATGCATGAAAAATAGGAAACAAATAAAAACATCATTTTATCCCATTAAGGATATCATTATTTCTAGACCACTAAAAATTCTTCACATGGATTTGTTTATACCAGTTAGAAACACCAGCCTGCGTGGGAAGACCATTGGTTAAGTGATTGTATATGATTTTTTTAGATTCACCTGGGTTAGATTACTATCATAGAAAAGTAAATTAATTAAGTAATTTAGAATTTTCTCAACTTGGGCTCAGAGAAATTTAGGAAATAGAATATTGATTATGCATAATGATTATGGTGGAAAATTTGAAAATGATAGGTTTAAATCATTATGTACAGAGAAAGGTATAGAGCATAATTTTTCTACCCCTAGAACCCCTTAGTAGAATGGAGTAACTGAAAAAAATGATAAAATCTTAATAGAAACTTCTAGGGCTATGTTAGTAGAACATTTACTCCCTAGATATTTTTGAGCAGAAGTAGTTAACACTACTTGTTATGCTATGAATTGGGTAAATCTTAGATCCAAACTTAATAAGATTCTCTATGAGCTATTTAAGGGTAGAACATCCATTCTTTCTCACCTTCACATCTTGGGATGTAAATGTTTCATTTTGACAAAGCAAAAATCTCCTCTAGGAAAATTTGACCCTAAATATGATAAAAGAAGTTTCCTATATTATTCTTTTATAAGTATATTCTATCTTATAGTTATTTGGTTTTAACTCATACTTTATTTGGTTGATCAAAAACTACATTGAAGGCACTTTGTTCTCTATTATTGTTAATTGTAAAAGCAAGGGTTTCTTTAAGTCATCTCAGGGTATCAGAGAAGAGGATCCTATCTCCACTGTCCTTTTCATGATTGTTGATGAGTAACTTTCTAGATGTCTTATTCACCTTTATGAAAGTCATCCTATCCATAAGTTTAGAACTTTAGGTAGTTTTCCTATCTCTCACTTATGCTTTGCTGATTATCTTATTATTTTTTTCAATGGTCTTGTAAATATGGTTAAAATTCTGACCGTGATTTTGAATAAGTTTTAGATGCTAAGTAGTCTAAATCATGATAAAAATAAGTGTTGTTTTATCACCCCTTAGAATTTACCTAATGATCGCATAAATGTTATTAAGGCTATTACTGGTTTTATGCAAGGTTATTTATCTTTAAAATACAGGGTGTCCCTCTCTTTAAAGATCGTAAGAAATACTTTCTTTTTATGATCTTATCACTACTAAGAAAAATAAGCTCAACTATTGGGAATTTAATTTTTAATTTTTGGTGGGATATTGTATTGATCAAAAGTTTTTATGCTCCTTACCTGTTTATATTTATAAAACTATTTAGCCTACTCTTGCTGTGTGAAATAAACTTCAAAACTTATTAAATAATTTTTTTTTGTAAATGTAACAGTGGCAATTCCAATATTATTTGGACTTCTTGGAGAAATTGTTATGGTGTTTTGGAGTAAGGTGCTTTGGGGTAGAATAATATGGTGGATTTAGCTCATTCATTCTCCTTTAAATTTTGGTTCAATTTTTGGGCTAAAACTAGTCTTTGATCCAAGTTCATGACTGTTAAGTATTATGTTGGTAAACATTTGATTATTTGTTTCTATAATAAGGAGGATTCTAGAGTTTGGAAAAGACTGTGCAATATCAAATGGGAAGCGGAGCCTCATATTATTTGGTGTATTGGTAGTGCTACTTTTTTTTTTTTTGGCAAGATAATTAGTTGGGTCAAACATCTATTGATCATATGCTCAATACTATTACTACTGTTGCTACCAAGGTTAACTCATTAATTGCTTAACAATTGTTGGGACTATAATAAATAAGCTGAGGTTGTTCTTGAATCTATTATTAGTCATTTTTTATAAATTCCTTTAAACACTATTTATGATTATTTCTTATTATGTAATATGGCTAGCAATGACACTTTTAGATATAAGGATGCTTGGACTACTATTAGAACTAGGAATACTATTACTAAAGTTTTTAACATGATATGGCATAAAGCATTCCTACTATTACTACTACTTTTATATGGAGAACTATACATAAATATGTGCCTATTGATGAGAATTTATTAAAATAGAGGTTTTGTTTTTCCTTTCAAGTGCCACTATTGGTATCATGAAGAAAACATGCATTATGTGTTTATTCTGGTTTAATTACTGCTAAGATTCAGATTTATTTTGAGAATGTTTCTATCAATGATATCCTCAATGTGTGGTTCACTAATTCGAGAAGTCATATTACTAACCTCATTCCTTCTCTTATTTTGTGGTATCTTGTAGTACCTTTGGCTTGCTAGGAATAATTCCCTTTTTAATAATATTTCCATGAACCCTAGTCAGATTATTAGGAATATTAAAGACAAAGTTATTAAAATATTTAATGTCAATCTTTTGACCTCCAAGAATATTAAAGGGTTCTCTTTTATTGCCAAAGAGTTTGGTATTGCCCTTCAGGATATGTATAACATTGATGTCCTTAAGCTAATTTACTAGTATAAACCTCCTCATTACATGTTTAAGCTTAGTAGTGATGGTTATATTAAAGAAAACTCTTGTGGTTGTGGTGTTATCATTAGAGATTCTCATGAAAATTTTATTATGGCTTATACTAGCCCTTTACCTAGATGCAAGCTATTTTTGCTGAACTACCTACTATTTTATATGGTTCAAAATTGTGCCTTTCTCTCTGTGTTATTAACATTTGGATTGAGGTTGGAGCTACGCACATTCTCTTTTGCTTAAAAGATAATGATGATAAGATTTATAGTTCTGAGTTATTCTATTTGCTTAGGGAAATTAAGTAACTTCTAACTCATTTTAATGTCAAGTAGTCCCATCTTCATAGTTAAGGTAATGCTTATATATATTGGTTAGCTAATCATGGTTTTAATCTTGAGTTTCTTATTGATTTATATTATAACTATTTGCCTATCTTTTTATAAGGCCTTATTAGATTAGACAAGCTTGGTTTTCCTTATGTTAGATCATAATATCTTGTTTAGGTGGTCGTGGCTTTGGAGTCCTTGTCTTGTTTCTTCTGGTCTCCAGGTGGTGAATGCTAGTCAAGTGTTTAGCTATGGTTTATTATTATTTTTTTTTAGGGATTATGGAGTATTTTCTAGCAATAATAAGGAATATATGAATTATGGTCTCAATTGCTGCTCATCTTATCCATCTTCTATCTTATAGGGAGGGGTTATAAACTTGTACTTTTTGGCTTGCTTCAAGATAGTTATTATCTGCATTGGCTAAGTCAATAGTTATTTTGGTTGTATATAGAGTGCATTAACATGATTGGGATTTCTTTATCCCAACATTATTTTTTTATTCAGTTTATTATCCTTTTATGTGGCTTCATGGGTGCTGCTATTTTGAATTCTTGTTGGTGCTGTTGTAGCTTGAGTATCATATGTCACCTAATTTGGTGTGAGAATTTGCCCTCCTAAAATGGACTTGGATCAGATTTGAGTGTGTTGCAGTCCATGACTCCTAGTCTGAGATTTTGATGATGAAAAATAATATTGAATAACTGTCTTAATCTTCATTAAGTATTTTGAATGCTACTCTTATATGTGAGTACTAATATTTAAGGGAGATCACATACTGCTCAAGACAACATAAGGCTTGAGACTAGATAGAATATGATGTGAAGAAGTCTATAATTATATTTTTTTTGTTTTTTATTTTCTTTGATTCTTGATTCTGGCCACAAAATCATCTAGCAAACTGAGTAACTATACACACACACAAGGGGAGAGTTTTTTTAAAAGGAAAAAAATATTTTTTCTGTAGATTGTACTGTACAATTTTAAATTGTATTGTATATATTGTAGCACAAATGGCTATATTATGTGAACTAATCATATTTTACGATCTCCATCATATTAATACATCTTTCAAATATATTATTTTATGCAATTTTCTAAAGATGGTGTTATTCATCTTAAGAATGCGTGGCATTCCTTTAGAGAGAAAGGCAACAGTGACAATATTTTTTCTATGATCTAGCATAAGATCATCCCTACCATAGTTTCTATTTTTATTTGGAGAGTTTTACATAGATTTATTCCTACGGAGGATAATCTCATTAAAAAAGGGTTCAATTTAGCTTCTAAGTGCCAATGTTGTTTCCACATGGAGAATATGCATCACATTTCTATTTCATGCCCTGTGGCCATTAGAACCTGGGTTTATTTTGATGATATGTTATAGCTTAATTGCTTCAATGCGCATCTTTCTCTTTTTTCTTTACTTAGGTGTTGTTTTATTAGTACTAAAGGTCACATTCGCAATACTATTCCTTCCCTCATTCTTTGGTTTCTTTGGTTGGAGAGGAATAACTCTATTTTTAATGTAGTTTAAATGAACCACCTTAATGTTATTCAAAGGGTGAAGGATAAGATTTTAGCAATGATGGCTATTAATTTGATTTCCATTAAGAGTTTTAAAAATTGTTATAATGTCAGCACTATTTTAGGGATCAATTGGGAACGTGTTCCCCCTTCTCCTAATGTGGTTTTTTGGATTAAGCCTCCTCATAATTTCTTTAAATTGATTGTTAATTTTGATAGCTATGATTCTATGGATGGTTGTGGTGTCCTTATTAGGGATACTAATGGCCATCTTATTGTTTCCTTTGCGAGTCCGATTCAAAAAGGTAATACTGATAATGCTATTTTGAGGGCTATTCTTTATGGTATTCAGTTATGTCTTCCTCTTAATTTAACAAATTTGTATATTGAAGTTAACTCTAGGCTGAATATTACTCCTTTGCAAGATGTGGAGGAGGGGTGTTGCTCCCCTAATTATTTCTTTCTTGTTAGGGATATTAAAAGGCTTTTATTGTTTACCAATTCTTATTTTTTCCATGTTAGTAGGGTGGGAAACTCTTATGCTACTTGGCTTGCTAATTGGGGTTGTAGTTTGGATTATTTTACTGATATCCTTCCTTCTACTATCCCGAGGCATCTTAAAGGCTTAATTTATCTTGATGAATGTGTTACCCCTTATGTTCATACTTAGTTCTAGGTTTTGGCTGACTTATTTGATCTTTCTCTGGTCTTTAGTGTCTACTGGGCTGTTTGGATGTCCTGGCATCAGTGGGATTTTCAGATGTTCAGGGGATCTTTTTGGTTTTTAGTGTTAATCATGTGTGCTTTTCTTTCAGTGGCCTGAAATTATTTGGTTTCTATTTTGGTTGGAGGTAGATTCTTGTTTTAGATGTTGGGGTGTTTTGCTGGTTTGATTCTTTTACTCTACTGGTGACGTCTCTCTTATTTCTGTTTGGTTTGGACATTTTGTGTTGTTGCTTCAACTATTCTGTTTGTACCAGATGCTATTTTTCCATTGGTTGGGCTTTGGATGGCTGGTATTTTAAGGTTTTTCCTTATTTAGCTAATGTTATTGTGGATTTGGACTAGGGAAATGATTTTTATGATTTCTTTGCTGAAGTTCAGTCCCTCTATCGCTCTCTTATCGGTGATGGGCGTAATGGTGTGGCTCTGACTGGATTGCTAGTTAATTTTGAGGGGTTTGTTCTCTTATGGTGCTGGTTGTATTTATCCCTTGTTATGATTTCTGGTCTCTGGCTCTTCCCGAGCCTCCTGCTTCTTTGTTGGGTCGCTAGGGGGCTCTATTTTGCTTAGAAGTTTAGTGCTTTGATTTGGATTTATGTGTTAAACTGGCTGTGGTGGTTTGCCTATCTTACCTCTTTTTGGTTTAATGTTAACCTCTCCCATGCCTTTGGTCTTAGGAGGATAAGCTGGTGGAAATTATTTGTGGAGAATTGGGTTGGCACCACTAGTAGGATTGAGTGGCTTGTGGACTGTTCTAATGAATCTAGCACTAATGAGAGTACTCTGAGCTCTTTTAGTCTGAACCATATGACTAGCTTTAGTTGGAAAAAATTGGCTTCTTTTTTTTATTTCTTTTATACCAACTCATTTTATAATCATTTTGTTACTAATTTTTTGTTTTGGTGTAGTTGGTTCTTTTGCAGTCTTTCCTTTTTGTAGGTGATGGCGTATAGGAAGGCTTTCCACTTTTTTGATAGAAGGATTAGGCTTAATTCTATTCATTTTTTCTCTCTTTTTTGGATGCTTGGCTATCGCATCAGTTGAATGTTACTAGGGCGCCATGTTATTTTTTGTAGTGAAGAAAATCGACTCTTAAGTTTTCTTTTACTTTATTTTGTAGCTCGTATAAGTAGTAGTGAGCTTACTTTCTTCCTTAAGGACTCTATAACCTATTTTTTATATGAACGCGTAGGCCCCTCAGTGGGTTTTAATTAAAAAAAAAATAATCTGGAGTACAATTTCTCTAAAATGTTAGTACACACAAACAACAAAAGAAATACATCCAAAATATGATAGAAGAAATTATAATTAAAGGAATAATATTTGAAATCATAAAAAAACACACATGTTTCGATAATCTCAACAATCAAAAAATTAAGTTGCAACAATCTCAATAATCTCCCTCTTTTTAATGATGGCAAAGCAATTATTGTTTGAGTTAACATTTATAGCCTAAATTTCTCCTTAGCTCCCCCTAAAAGAATGAACATTTGAATATAGGGAGATTCCATAAAGAACACACAATTTTTTTTTAATTTTTTTCTTTAAACAAAAACATATAAACACAAATAACAAAATACAAAAACATATAAACATAGTAAACAAAATACAAAAACATAAATAGAAATAAGCAAGAACACAAGCACACTAAAAACACAAACACAAACAATATTATTACTCCCCCTTTTGACAATAATAAAAAGGGAAGAAGAAAATTGAAATGAAAGATGTCAAATGAGAAACCAAAAGAATTGATTTTGAAAGTGATTGTAATATAGTTGCAATAAAAAAGTTAATTACTTAAGACAAAAAAGAAAAATTCAAAAGTTTAAAATTAAAGAAAAACTTATATAAGAAAAGTTAATCAAGATCATGATGCATTATAAACAATTAGATAAAGAAGATTATTGCAAAAGTGACAAAATAAAGATTAGTTAATTTTAATTTTCAATATAGAATATAATTGAAAATTTGATTGATTTGAATTAAAGTTTAAATGATAAAGGAAAGATTCTAAAAAATTCAATTGTCAACATTGCGCATCTTTTCAAATATTTGTGGCACAGTTTGTGCATCTTTTTTTATTTGGGCTAATTTTGTGCCTCTTTTCATTTTACAAACCATTGTGCATTCTTTCATTTTTTTGTACACATTAAACATTTATTTTTAATATACCCCTTTTTAATTTGGTCATTTCAAAATCAATAATTTAAAATCAAACTTCTTTAATAACAAAATTAATTATATTAAAAAAGAAATAAAAAATAATAAGACATCAATATTGTAATAATAATATTTAAATTATGTTTGCCTAAAAAGAACATGAAATTTATATGTCTAACTTAATTGAGTTATAAGTTAATTTAAATTTTTGAAAAATTAAATTTCATAATGAAATTAATATTGTAATACAAGTTGATTTATAACACATTTTTAGATCAAATAAAAGTGGCTTTTCATGTAAACATACTCTCACTTCAAAAATTAGAAAAACAACAAATTCATAAAACATGACAACTTTTATTAATATCAAATAAAATGTAGGATACAATGAGCGCATGAAATGATTTTTAGTAGAAACATGATTCCATTCAATGAAGTTGATTTTCAGTAAAAACACGGTTCATTTACATGATTCAAGTTGATTTTCAGTAGAAACATGATTCAATTCGATTTCTACTTTGGCTACATTATCCCTAATGAAATGATGTCTTATGTCTATATGTTTTGTTCTTGAATGTTGGATAGGATTCTTTGAAATGTAAAAGACACTAGTGTTATCATAATAAATTAGAATTGTGTCAAATATAAATCCTAAATCAATCAACTGCTATTTCAACCAAAGAACTTGTGTCATAAGACTTCTTAAGGCAATATATTCAACTTCAGTAGTAGATAGGGCTACAAAATTATGTTTCCTATTGGAATAAAAACTGATGAGTTTCTTATGAATTGACAAGTTCCAAATATACTTTTTTGATCAGCGCTACAACTTGTAAATTCTGAATCAGAATATCTGACAATTTCAAATGAAGTGATGTACTTAGGATATCAAATTCCTAAGTTTTGAGTTCCCAAAAGATATCTAAATATTCTTTTCACTTCTGCAAAATATGATTCTTTTGCATCAGATTGAAATCTAGCACATAAATAAACACTAAACATTATATCTAGTATGCTAGCAGTCAAATAAAGCAATGATCCAATTATACTTCTAAATTTCTTTTGATCAATAGATTTTTCCTTTAATTCCTTATCCAATTGAATTGAGGAACTCATTGATGTATTTACTGATTAAGCATTATCAATTTCATACTTCTTGAGGATGTCCTTAATATATTTTGACTGACTAATGCTAAAACCAAGAAAATAACTCAGATCTCCCATAAACTCATCTCAAATTCACTACTCATTATTTTAGAAAAATCATCACAAAGATTTTTATTTATAGATCCAAAAATGATATCATCAATATATATCCAAACAATGAGTATATCACCTCCTAATTTCTTCAAAAATAAAGTGGTGTCCACACTTCTTTTACAAAAGATCTCTCTAATAGGAAAGTGTTTAACCACTCATACCACCCTAGGTGCCTGTTTCAATCCATATAATACCTTTTTCAATTTATACACATGAGTATGGAACTTATAATTTTCAAAACCTAGAGGTTGCTCAATATAAACATCCTATTATATTACCCCATTCAAAAAGATACTTTTAACATCTATTTGAAACAATTTAAATCCTCTAAAACAAGCAAAGGCTAACAAAACCCTAATTGCTTCAAGTCTTTGTACATGGTCAAAAGTTTCCTCAAAATCAATCCCTTAAATTTGATTATACCCCTTAGCCACTAATCTAGCCTTATTTCTAACCACAATCTTGAATCATTCATTTTATTTTTAAACACTCACTTGGTTCCAATAACACTTTGATTATTTGGCCTCTCAATCAATTCCCAAACACAATTCCTCACAAATTGATTCAACTCTTCTTGCATGGACAAAATTCTTAATTCATCTAAAAGTGCTTAATTAATATTTTTGGGGTCAATCATAAAAATAAAATCATAATGGTTAACCTCTTTGCTAAGTCCATGCCTAGTCCTAACACCCTCACTAAGTTTACCTAAAATGAATTCCTTAGGGTGATTTTTAGAAAATTTCAATTCTATAGGCAAAGGATTTTCTATCTTCAAATTTTCTTTTAAATTTATCTTTTTAATCCCTTGGGAGTTATTTTGTAAATGATTTTAGTCCAAATTTGGCTCATCTAAAATCCTAGATTCATCAAATACAACATGTGTGGTCTCCTCAACTACCAAAATGCTTTTGTTAAACACTCTATATAATTTTCCAGCACTAAAGTATCCAAGAAAAATTTCTTCATCTGATTTTGGATCAAATTTACCTTACATCCAAAAATATACAAATGTAAGAAATTATATATTTTACCCTTAAGAAGCTCATAAGGTGTTTTATTCAATTTTAATCTAATGTTTACCCTATTCAAAATATAATAAGTTGTACTAATCGCTTCAGCCAAAAAATATTTTGGAAGTGAATATTCTGCCAACATGGCTCTAGCGGCTTCAATGAATATTTTGTTCTTTCTTTTGGCTATCTCATTCTGCTGAGGGTATCTAGGTGCAAAAAAATTATAATTAATTCCTTTTTCTTTACAAAATTTCTTAAATTTTCCATTTTCAAATTTACCTCTATGATCAATTTGAATTATTAAAATTTCACATTTTAATTTCCTCTGAATCCAAATCAAAAAGTTTCTAAAATTCTAAAATGATTCACTTTTATGAAAGAAAAATTTAGTCCATATGAATCTTGAAAAATCATCAACAATTAAAAATCTGTATACCTTTTCTCCTAGACATACAGTGCTAACTGGTCCAAAAAGATCCATATGAATTATTTCCAATAATTTGCTAGTTCTAAGATCCTTAGTGAAATGAAATGAGGACTTCACTTGTTTTCCTAATTGGCATGCATCACAAAGGTGATCCTTAGTAAAGTCTAGTTTTGATAAACCACTAACAAGTTCTTTGGATAATTTTTTTAAGGTTAACAAAGCCTTTTATACCATAACCATGATTCATTAGAAATTATTTTTAAATAAAAAACTTTAGGGGATGCAATCTAATTTAAGTCTGAAAGTTTGTTAGGGATGTTACGCCCTTATGAACTAGCCCAAGGCTAACAAGGAGGGGGGGTGAATTAGTATTTTAAAAATTATTTTGTTCAAAACACAATCATAAAACTCAAACCAAAATCACCATAATGACAATCAAAGTGTGGGAGAATAATTGCAAAAAGCAGTAGTAAAATGACACATAAATTTATAGTGATTCGGTCAACTCGACCTACGTCCACTCCCCGGAGGTGCCCTCCAAGTATTACACTAAACACCGTGAATCTCCTTTTGCTCCACAACAAGGAGGAGAAGCCCTTACAAAATGCCTTTCCGCCGAGCCCGACGAGGCAGAGAACCCAACTCCTTTTGCTTCCTCCTGAAGCAGGCAAAGAACCTTGATCGATTGCTGAAGAAGACCTCTCTCAACCTTCCAAGGATAAGAGACTATAGTGGAAGAAGAAGTGGAACAATGCTTAGGGAAACCCTTGTGAAACTCCCTCACAAGCTCCCCCTCACAAAATCCTCTCTCTCTCTCCCTCTCCTCTAGGCTTTCTTAGGTCAAGACAGCAGCAAAAGATTACCTCTAAGTTAGAACAAGAAATCTTAAATAGAAGAGCTTCAGAATAGCTCTTATTTTATACAAACTGACTTAATCATCCAGGTTGATAGGGGCATCATCTTAGCTGATCAGCATAAATTTTGCTCAACTAGCCCGATCAATTTGGGATGATTAGACAATTTCTGGTCATATCATCCAGGTCGATAGGATATCATCCTAGCCGATTAGTTCAAATCTAAGGAAAATCATCTTGAACATCGCCTTGAATAGAAGCTGGCTGATGTCAATCACCCACAATGATGTGATTGTGCAATCAGTCTTATTTGCTTTCCTTAATCACCTAATCAATTTAGGCATAATTGTGCTACATCATCCAAGCCGATGTCCTGGATGATGTCCAAAAATAACTAATGGCAAAATAGATATGGCAGGTAATTCTTTCTAATTTGTGCCAATAGTCCTAGCCGATATAGTATCGTCCAGGCCGATCAGCTTAATGATGGCTACGTTAACCATGATTCCCTGATTAGGGTTTCTATTTTTGAATTGATCATTCAGGCTGATATAAATATCATCCCGGACGACGTTACCAAAAATAGTAAACTCTAAGAAATAGTCAGAAATTCTCCCAAGGTGTGTGTGTGCAAGGTTACTTAGCATTATGACCCACGTCTTTTATAATAGACTCAAGAAAAGGAATAGTGTACAAAGTGATGCAGACCTATTCTACTCAATCTTGAGCTAGTTTTAATTGCCGTCTGATCTTGTGGACCTAAAATATTAGTAGGCAAGGAAGTCGTAGAGAAATAAGAGTGTTTGCTATCATTAAAATTCATAATCCATGAAAATAGATTCGCAATAATCTCCCCTTTTTTATAATGGCAAACACACAACAAACAATTCTAAGTAGTTAAGACAACAGTGTACTGGAAATAGTGTAAACATAGAGAACATTAAATATCATAATAGAATAGTACAAGTACAAACATACTACTCCCCCTTTTGACATCTCAAAAAGGAGGAGATAAATAATGTAGAAACTAAACAATAGAAGAAAAATAGAAACAAATCAATAGAAAAATAAAAACAAATTAAAAGAAAACTAGTAAAATGATGGGCCCTGATCATCTGAAGGAGGAGGTGGTGGTAGAGGCTGTTGAAATTAGCTAGTCAGTGTAGCAAACTGTGCACCAAACCAGGCTATGTCCTGGTCGTGCTGCTGCTGCTGGTGTGCAACATAGGCGTTAAAATGGGCTAAGTCCTCTGCATGGTGCTGGTCATAGTGGGCTATGTCCTCAGCATGTTGTTGCTCCTGTGCAGCAATATAAGTGTCGAATCAGGCCTCCCACTGGTCAAAGCTCTCCATTAGTTGATCCAACTGAGAGTGCTGGCAGAGCGGAATAGGTACAAGAATAGTTGCAGGTGAAAGTACAGCAGCCTCCTCTTCCTCCACCTGAGCTTTCCCATCCCCTAGGGGGAGACGAGTATTGTGAAGAGTTTTAAAAGAAATTTTGGAGTAGAAAGCAAGTTGCAGGTTTGGTGGAGCAGGATACTAGAGGTTATATTTTGATTCTAAGACATAAGAAATGATACGTCCTAGGGCTAGATTTGGCTTCCTCCTATGACCTAAATCCTGAATGGTAGTAAGATGGTCGATGTAGCGAAATATTAGTTCGGTAGCATTGAATTTACGATGTGCTAAAATGTAATTGGTGGTGAGTGAAAGAAGGAGAGTGATATGAACACGATTACCAGCCTTACGAATTATTGAAGTTCTAAGAACGTGCTGGACGGTCCTAGCATCCTTGAGTAAGGTGCTAGTCTCACCCATATTAAAATGAACAGTAGAGTTGCGAAGAAAATGATTGGCCATAATCCAGTCAAAATCAGGATTAGAACATAGGGTGTGAAGTTTATCCCCTGTGGTGGAAAACTGCAAAATCTCCGCACAATCCTGATATGTGATCTCGATAGGGCGTTAATTAACATGTGAGCCAAGTGAAGTAAAAGCAGTATTAATGCGGAGACTTGCAAAGAACTCATAGAGCAATTCAGAATTGAATGGGACAGTAAGAGTCAAAAGAAAGCACAAGGAGGTATGGGCAAAAAAGTCTAGAACCGGATAAGAGAGAAAATTTGGATTGACTGTTCTGGAGACTATGATTTCGTCCTCCTTGTAGCGCTGGTAGGCGGCTTGATCATCCGCCTCCAGGAAATGAGGGTCCATAGTGGCCCTCGAGGAACTTTCGGATGGGTGACGAGAGCCTTTCCTCCAGTCATTTTCATGAAATAGCAAGAAAACATAGAACAGGAAGCAAATAGAAGAAGTTGGTGTGAAGAAAATGGCTGGAAAGGCTCGATTTATAAAGAATCAGCCAAATCATCCAAGCCGATTGCAGGATCATCCAGGCTGATCTGGTTCAATAATTGCATATAGGTCGATTGGTCAAAAAGGCAGTCCTATCATCCGGGCCAATCAGATATCAACCGGGACGATTAGATATAAGCGATCATCTCGAGGAGTCAAGCCAGACGACCGTTGAAAAAGTAGATCATCCAGGCCAATTCGGTGGATCGTCTAGAACGATGTCCAATAATGGATCATACCGGCCAAATTTAAAATGTTTAAATCATATGCCACATTTATCATTCAAGCCGAACAGGTGGATCGTCCGGGCCGATTGTCCAAAATAGATCGTCCCGGTCTATTTTAAAGATTTTTAACATACATCCACATGTCTCTTCCAGGAAAAACATATGGATCGGTCAGGCTGATTGTCCATAAAGAGGATAACATCATCTAGGCTGAAAATCAAATCGGCCAGGCCGATAAAAAATGATTGAAGCATAAGACGATCAAATCAACCAGGCTGATAAAGGATCATCCAAGATGATCAGAAGTAGAAAATCTAATCAGTAGGCAAAGGGGAGTTTTTAGAGTTAATTGATCGAATCGTCCTGGCCGATAGGAGTATCGGCCGGGATGATGTGAAAAAATTGAGAATCAGAGGATATATGGAGATGATCAGAGAAGGCCCAAAAGCATCAAAATCAAGTGAAAACAAAAAAAAATGATACGAAAAAGACAAATACAAACAAAACAAGGTTTTTTTCATGAATATGACATACTCTCCATGTGATTGATTTTAAAATTTTGTAAGGATCATTGAGCTAACATCGCTAAAATTTGAAAAACAGTTAGAACAACCGATAATGTTAACCCTAACTCAGTTTCTTCAGGGTAAATAGTCTTTTGAAAACAAAAAATCTAAATCAGAAAAGCCAATTGGTTTAGAAAAAGGAGACCCATTCAAAAACTTGTCTCCAGAAAATTTTTTTATAAAATAATATATCAAAGTAATTAGTTACAATTAGAAATTCAAAATCAAGTCTTTGAAAAATATCAAGTGACACATGAAGTCTTTTAAGATTTAAAAATTTTAAAAAGGAGAAGACGCTTGCTTTTGGTGGGCTCATTTTATGCCACTTATTAATTTAATTGGCGCTTCGAGCATATTTTGATTTTTGAAACACTTTGTGTATATATATTTTTTCAGTTTGGCATCATTGCACATCTTTTGTTTTTTGCATCATTATCCGCTTTTTTTTTCATTAACTTTTATGCAAGCTACATCCCTTTCAAAAATTCTTAAATATTCTTAGTTGTAATTATATCTTCTAGATGTTAGAGAAGAAAAACTCACTCTCTAATATAGGGAAGAATGAATCACAAAGCAGAATAAAAAATCATATGATAATTTCAATGATAAGATTACAAAAATCTAAAAGTAAAATAAAGACTTTAAACATTATATTTATAAAATAGATTACTGTACCAAGATTGAAAAGATCTCAAATTCAAAAACCATTTGTTAATTTGAAATAGATTTTGTTTAGAGAAGAAGATTACACCACTAAAAGAGGTTAGAGAAAGAGACACAATCAATGGTCTTTTTACCTTTTAACAGATTAAGAGATGTAAAAACATTGACTCATAAATTTTCAAAATAAAAAACAAGGCATGAAATATCAATTTCAGTGATGATTTCTAAATAAAAAATAAGACAAAAGTAGTAAAATTAGCAAGAAAAAAGTTAAAACAACAGAAAAAAAAAATAAATAATAAAAAATAGATTAGAAATTAGTAGGAATTAAGTTCATGCATTTATGAAAATTACACCCAATCTGGTCCTTAAAGTATTGAAAGTGTCAAAGGCCAATGGTTTAGTAAAGATATCAGCCAGTTGATTTTCTGTTGTGACATGGTGTAACTCAATGTCTCTCTTGGTCATATGGTCTCTAATGAAGTGATGTCTTATGTCTATGTACTTGGTCCTTGAATGTTGAATAGGATTCTTAGAAATGCGGATGGCACTAGTGTTGTCACAAAGAATTAGAATTGTGCCTATAAGTAATCCTAAATCCAGAACTTTCTGTTTCAACCAAAGGACTTAGGCCACACAACTTCCTAAAGCAATGTACTCAGCTTCAGCAGTGGAAAGTGCAACAGAGTTTTGCTTTCTACTACATTAGGAGACTAAAGAGTATCCTATGAATTGGCAAGTCCCTAAAGTGCTTTTTCTATCCACCTTACATCCTATAAAATTAGAATCAGAATATCCAATAATCTCAAAAGAAGTGTTGTGCCTAGGGTACTAGATTCCTAAGTTTTAGATCCATAAAAGGTATCTAAGAATTCTCTTAACTACAGTTAGGTGGAATTCCTTAGGATCAGCTTGAAATCTAGCACAAAGATAAATGCTAAACATAATATCAGGTTTACTAGCAGTCAAGTAAAGTAAAGATCCAATCATCCCTCTATACTTCTTTTGATCAACTGATTTTCCATTAGGGTCCTTATCCAACTAAACACCTAAGGTCATGGGAGTATTAACTAGCTTGGCTTTGTCCATTTCATATTTCTTCAAGATATCCTTTATGTACTTTAATTGATTCAGAAAGGTTCCATCATCTAATTGTCTTATGCTAAACTCCAAAAAGTAGGATAACTCTCCTATCATACTCATCTCAAACTCCTTACTCATTGTTTTAGAAAAATCATCACATAGCCTTTTATCAAAAGATCCAAAAAGTATATCATCGACATAGATCTGAACAATGAGTAAATCATCTCCTACTTTTCTTAGGAAAAGGGTGGTGTCTATGCTCCCCATAACAAACTCCCTCTCTAGTAAAACTATGCTAAGCCTCTCATACCAAGCTCTGGGTGGCTACTTTAATCCATCTGAAACCTTTTTTAATTTGAAAACATGATTTGGAAATTGGGAACTCTCAAAACCTGGGGTTGTTCTATAAACACATCCTCTTTTATTACCCCATTTAAAAAAGCACTCTTAACATCCATTTGGAAAAGCTTAAATTCCTTATAACATGCAAAGGCTAGTAGCTCTCTAATGGCTTCCAATCTTACTACAAGGGTAAAGGTTTCCTCAAAATCTATCCCTTCTATTTGGTTGTACCTCTTAGCCACTAATCTTGCCTTATTCCTAACCACCACACAGAATCATTTATCTTATTCTTAAAGACCCATTTGGTTCCAACTACACTTTGTCCCTTTGGTCTTTCTACAAGATCCCAAACATCATTCCTAATAAATTGGTACAACTCCTCTTATATGGCTAAGATCTAAAACTTATCAGAAAGGGCTTTATTGATATTGGTGGGTTCAGTCATTGAGATAAAGGCAGAGTGATTCACTTCCTTCCTAAGTCCATGCCTAGTCCTAACTCCTTCAGAAGGGTCTCCTAAGATGAGTTCTTTAAGGTGACATGAATAGTATCTCCAATCTCTAGGCAAAGTGTGTGTACGTTCAACCATTTCCTCTAGATCTTCATTTTCTACTCCTTGGATAATCTCTCATACTCCTTCAGTGTTTTGGGGGTCTACCTTATTCTCTAAATTTTCTACTCCATTAGTAATCTCTCCAACATCATCATCCTCAACTCTAGGCTTCCTAGGATCAGATTCATCAAACACTACATGAGTAGTCTCCTCCACCACCAATGTCCTCTTATTAAACACCCTAAAAGACTTCCTAATACTAGAATATCCTAAAAACACTCCATCAGATTTTGGGTAAAATTTTCTTAAGTTAGACTTCCCATTATTGTGGATAAAAACCTTACAACCAAAGACATGGAGGTGGGAAAGATTGGGTGTCCTACCCTTAAGGATCTCATAGGGTGTCTTATCTAATTTGGCTCTAACATTCACCCTATTCAACACATAACAAGCTGTGTTAACTGCTTCAACCCAAAAGTATTTTGGAAGTGAATACTCAACAAGCATGGCTCTAGTGGCTTCCACTAAGGTTCGATTCTTCCTTTCAGCTATCTCATTCTGCTGAGGGGTCCTAGGAGCTCAGAAGTTGTGGCTAATCCCCTTATCCTCATAAAAGTCTACAAATCTCTCATTTTTAAACTCTCCCCCATGGTCACTATGGATGGTTAAAATCTCACAACCAAGCTTTTTCTGAATCCAAGTTAAGAAGGATCTAAACTCATCAAAAGACTCATTCTTGTGTGGCAGAAATCTAACCCAAGTGAACCTCGAGTAGTCATCGACAATCACAAAATCATAGACTTTCCCTCCTAAGCTGGTAGTGCTAATGGGTCCAAACAAATCCATGTGAAGGACTTCTAAAGATCTAAAGGGTGCTAATGTCCTTAATGGAGTGAAAAGAGGAGCGGACTTGCTTTCTTAATTGGCAGACATCACAAAGGGGGTCTTTTAAAAATGTAAGCTTGGGGACACCTCTAACTAGGTCTTTCTAGGTCACTTTCCTAAGGGTTTTTATAATGGCATGACATAATTTCCTATGCCATAATCATGAATCATCAATAGCAATTTTTAAGCAAAATGAAGTAGCACATTCAATATTATTTAAATCAAGCATGTAAACATTGTTGATCCACTTTCCCTATAAAACAGAGTTATTATTTAAGTTGATAATGCATGAATTTGCCAAAAATTTTATAATAAAGCCCTTATCACAAAACTGACTAATGCTGAGCAAGTTATGTTTCAGTCCATCTACAAGCAAAATATTTTCAATCAGAAGGTTCTTGGAATTTCCAATTATACCTGAGCCTATCACCATCCTGGTGGTGTTGTCTCTAAGAGTAACCTTGCCTCTTGTCCTGGTCTCTAGCAAAATAAATTGATTGGCATCGCCAGTCATATATCTAGAGCATCCGCTGTCCAGGTACCACATGCTCTCATAAGGCCTTTTTATGAGAGCTTGCCTACAAAATTATCAAATATTAGATTTAGGAACCAAAACATGTTTGGGTTCCTTCATATGGAAAGTATAATACAATGCATACTGTGAATCATGTAACTTAGGTCTCCAAACCCAATGTGAACTATGGTGAATGGTGCAAGTGTGTGCTATGTGTCCTAGGATGCCACATGAAAAACATCTAACTCCAGAAAAGGATGCACTAATCTACTCATGTGGTGATGCTTCTTTTTATGTGATGCATGCAATGATGGTTTTTTATTTTCAAAAGTTTTTAGATTTTCTAACCTTTTAAACTCCTTCTCTAACTCAGCATGAGATGATTTTAAAAAAGCATGTGCATTAGATAATACAGCATGTTTTTTGTTTAATGCATCAAACTCATCAAGTAAAGACATGTGATTGCTATCAATTATAAAATGATCTTTAAGAAGAATTTCATGCTTTTTTAGGTTAAGTCTCAAAGGAGTCTGATGCAGAATCCACCCAGAATGTCTTTTTAAATCTCTTCATGTCCTTCTTGAACTTGGGTTCTCCTCACCCTTTTCCTTGCTTGTGTGAGACTTAAATGTAGGGCAATCAGCTTTAATATGTCCTAGCTTCCTGCATTCGAAATAAATCATATCATTAGAATTCTTAATATTTTTTTCCCTTACCTTTATTCCACTTTTGATGGTTCTTTTGCTTCTTCCTTAGAAAGCTTTTAAAATGCCTTGTAATTAAGGCAATATCATCGCTTTCAGACTCGAAAGATTCAGTGTTCGTGTTATTGGCCTTCAGTGCCACTATTTTCTCTTTCTTTTTCTTGCCTGCATCAAGATTTCTTTGATTCATCCCTTGCTCGTAAGCAATGAGTGAGCCAAGTAAGTTATCAATTGAATAAGTATTCAAATCTTTAGATTCAGTAATTGTAGTGATTTTAGCATAAAAAAAGGAAGGCAAGCATCTCAAAATTTTATTCACTTTTTCATAGTTAGTGAGTTCTCTTCCTAAGGCATGCAAAGAAGTTACAATTTGAGTAAACCTTATATACATTTCAGAAATTGATTTAGATGGTTTCATATAAAAAAGTTTGTAATCATGCAATAAAATATTTAATCGAGATTACTTGACTTCTTTAGTTTCTTCATAAATAATACACAATTTATCCCAAATTTCTTTATCGGTTGTGCAAGCTGAAACACTCATGTAATCTTCATATTTTAAAGCATAAAAGAAATAATTCAAATATTTTGCATTAAGTTGTGCTAAATCCCTATCATCGAGATTCCATTCAGTAAATAGGAAGTGAAACAGTAATGCCATTAAGTTTACCAGGTGGAGGTGTATAACCATCCTTAACAAGCATTCACATGCAATAGTTATTCAATTGTAAAAATGTTGACAAGCGAGTTTTCAAAAAATCAAATTGAATATTATCAAACAAAGGTGGTTAGGTAATGGAATACCCTTCCGCAGTATTACGATTACCAAAATTATCCATGGATCAAAATTTAAAAGCTTTCAAAAACTTGTTTTTATGAATCCCGCTTTGATACCACTTGAAAGTTCATTAGGGATGTTAAGCCCTTATGAACTAGCTCAAGGCAAACCAAGAGGGGGTGAATTGGTATTTTAAAAATTATTTTTACAATCACAAAACTCAAACCAAAATCACCACAATGAAAATCAAAGTGCGGAAGAATAAATGCGGAAAGCAGTAGTAAAAGGACACATAAATTTATAATGGTTCGTTCAAATCGACCTACATCCACTCCCCGGAGGCGCCCTCCAGGTATTGCATTAAACATCGTGACTCTCCTTTTTCTCCCACAGTAAGGTGGAGAAGCCCTTATAAAACTCCTTTTCGCCAACCCCAGCGAGGCAGAGAACCCCTCCTTTTGCTTCCTCCTGAAGTAGGCAGAGAACCTTGATCGATTACTGAAGAAGACCTCTCTCAACCTTCCAAGGATAAGAGACTATAGTGGAAGAAGAAGAAGTAGAATAATGCTTGGAGCAACCCTTGTGAAACTCCCTCACAAGCTCCCCCTCATAAAATCCTCTCTCTCCTTCCCCTCTAGGCTTTCTCAGGTCAAGATAGCAGCAAAAGATTACCTCTAAGATGGAATAATAGATCCTAAATAAAAGAGCTTCAAAATAGCTCTTATTTTATACAAATCGACTTTATCGTCCTGGCCGATAGGGGTATCAGCTTGGCCGATCAATATAAATTTTGCTCAATCGGCCCAGTCTATTTGGGATGATTAGATAATTTTTGGTCATATCGTCTAGGTCGATATGATATCGTCCTAGCTGATTAGTTTAAATCCGAGGAAAATCATCCTGAATATCGCCCTAAATAGAAGCTGGCCGATGTCAATCATCCATGACATCATCCTAGTCGATCCTGCGATCGGCCCAACCGATGTGATCGTACAATCAACCTTTATTACTTTCCATAATCAGTTGATCAATTTAGGCATAATTGTGTTGCATCTTCCAGGCTGATGTCCTGGACTATGTCCAAAAATTATTAATGGCTAAATAGATCTGGCGGCTGATTCTTTCTGATTTGAGCCAATCATCCCGGTCGATATAGTATCATCCAGGCCGATCGGCTTAATGATGGTTGCCTTAACCATGATGCCCTGATTATGGCTTCTATTTTTATACCGATCATCCAGGCCGATATAAATATCATCCCAGACGATGTTACCAATAATAGTAAACTCTAAGAAACAGTCAAAAATTCTCCCAAGGTATGTTTGTGCAAGGTTACTTAGCATTAAGAGCCACATCTTTTACAATAGACTCAAGAAAAGGAAAAGTGTACAAAGTGACTAAGACCTAGTCTACCCAATCTTGAGCTGGTTCTAATTACCGTCTGATCTTGTAGACCTGAAATATTAATAGGCAAGGCAGTCGTAGGGAAATAAGAGTGTTTCCTATCATCAAAATTATAATGCATGAAAATAGATTCGCAACAAAGTCTAGAATATACACATTATTTACCCTATTTTCATGTAGTACTTCAATTCTATTTTGGCTTAATATGCAGCTAGTAGAAAAAAAATTAACACTATCTTTTATCACATAACTGGCAAATACTCAAATGATTATGCTTTAATCCTTCTACAAGTATCACATGTTCATTAAAAAATTGTTTAAGTTACCAATAATACATGTGCCTACCACTTTTCTAGTGGTGTTATCTCCTAGTGTAACTTTGCCTCCATTTCTGACTTCCAGCAATATGAATTATATAATGTCTCTAGTCATATGCTTCGAGTAACTACTATCCAGGTACCAAATTCTCTCATGAGATCTTGTATTTGAACATCTCTACAAAATAATTAAACGTTAGCATTGGGAACCCAAATAAGTTTTGGTTTTCCTCTTTGCATATTTAAACTAGATGTATGTCTAATATGACTTGTTTTATGCATTTTTGGTCTTCACACTAAATGAGTTTTGTTATATAAAGTACAAGTGTATGAAATATGCCCAATCAATCCATAAGTACAGCACTTAACTCCTGGAAAAATATTTTTAAATCTCCGATAATAAATCTGTCTCTTCCTTGGTTTTAAGATTTTTGACTTTAAAATAGGATCAGTAAAATCTTCAAGTGCAGCGGTGTCATATTTTCCTCGAGAGCTTTCACTTTCTTTATAAGAAATGATTTTACATCTTATACCACAGTATTATCATATTTCAAGTAGTCTCTCTATTTTTAAATTCATCCTTAAAATATTTAAATTCATTTTCCAATTTAGTGTAGGCTGATTTCAATATTTCATTTCATTTGTTCATGTCATCATATTCATCTAATAAATACATATGGTTGTTATCAATCTGTGTATGCATTTTCATAAGGATTATATGCTCTTTCTGTAACTCTAAAAAATCCAAATATAACCAATCATGCATTTTTTGAGTTTTATATAAGTTGTATGAATTCTTTCAGAAACTTCTATTAATTTATTATAGCTTAAGTCACATACCTCTTCTTTATCTAACAGATCAAGATTATCGGCTATTAAGCATATATTTATGACTTCTTCTTCCTTCTCTTTTTTTGATGAATCCAAAGCTGAGTTTGCCCAGAAAGCTTTCTAAAACTTCTTCTTTCCCTTTCTCATATTCACTTTCTCATCCACCTTCTCCTTGTTAGGAGTGGCTTTAATATTGGGACAATCCAATTTAACATGTCCAGGTTTCCTATATTCATAGTAAATTATATCATTAAAAACCTTAACATTTTTGTGGAACTTACCTCTATTCCACTGTTGCGTCTCCTTTGCTTCCATTTTTAGAAAACTCCTAAATGGCCTAGTCATCAAGCCAATATCTTCCTCATCCTCAGGTTGTGACTAATCACTTTTTGAGTCATCTACTTTCAAAGCTATGTTCTTCTTCTTTCACTTTTCTCCTGTATTAATCTATCTATGAGTCACTCCTTGCTCATAAGCAATTAGTGATCTAAGAAGATTGTCAATAGAATACTCATTTAAATCCTTAGCCTATATAATAGCAATTATTTTAGCATCATAAGTCGTAGGCAAACAACGAAGTATTTTCTTAACTATTTCAGTATTCATTAGTTCTCTATCTAATACATGTAAAGAAATAACTATTTGAGTGAATATTGTGTACATGTTAGATATGGATTCATTTGATTTCATGTGAAACAATTTATAATCATATAATAGGATATTTAATCTTCATTAGTCCCTTTATACGTAATACAAAGCCTATCCTAAATTTTTTTTCAACTTTTACAAGTAGAAACCTGCATGTAATTTTCAGACTTAAGTGCACAAAAGAAACTATTTAAATATTATGTGTTTAATTATGCTAAGTCATGTTCTTCTACAGTCCAGTCAGCAAAGGGTATTTCAACTCTTATGCCATCTACAAGTCTAGTTGGCTTAGTATACCCTTTCTGAACTAAAATCCACATGAGATAGTCAAGCGATTGAAGAAAAATAGATATACATATTTTCCAAAAGTTGAAAGGGATATTATCAAATAATGGAGGTCTAGTGATCGAATACCCTTCAAGCGAGTTACGATTTCCAAATGTAGCTATTATCATTTTCAAAAAGTAATCTAAACTTTATGTTTTGAAACAAAGCTCTAATACCACTTGTTAAGTTAGGATAGGTTATTAAACCTATACAAAAGTCCCAAGGCGAACCAACCAGGGGGGTGAATTAGTAATTTTAAAATTTCCCTCTAAAATTTTAATAAAAATTTGATTTTCTTATATTTTCAAAAAATAATTTTTCAACCACAAATACAAAATGAAGAAAAATAAAAGAACGGAAATAAAAAATGAACACAGGCATTTATAGTGATTCGGTCCAACAAGACCTACGTCCACTCCCTGAAGACTCCCTCTTCAGGTATTGCACTATTATCAAAAGTGACACTCCTTTTGCCCCCACAATATGAAAAATAAGCCATTATAATTTTCCTTTCTTCCACTTATCCTCGGTGTAGCAGAGTACCGTTATCCTTTCACACCCTCTAAGTATCGGCAGAGTACTATCGTCTGTTTACACCCTCCAAGTGTCAACAGAGTACCATCATCTGTTCACACCCTCCAAGTGTTGGCAGAGTACCAAATATTCTTCAAAGATATTCTCTCGAGTAAATAGAAAGAAAAAAGGAAGAGTAGTAACCAAAAACCAAAAGAGATTCTTACCTTTGAGTAACCTTGTGATCCCTTCACACTCCACTTGCAAGAACTTTCTTTTAAACACTCTCCCACAAACACTCTTTCACTTGCTCTTGAAAAATCATGAAGAAAAATATTTTTTACGTTAGTTTCAAATGGACTTTTTATTTGAAAGACGCCAAAAACTATCCAAAAAATTGAAAATTACCATTTTGAGCATATATGATTGTACTTCATACATATGAACAGTTCAAAAATTGATGCGTATGAACCTATATAAAATATTTTTGTACATAATAATCATCTATTTTGTACTATACAAACTGTAAGAATTTTTTTTTGATTTGTTGGGACGAAAAGGTTCCCCACATTTTTGTACTCTAGACATTGTCTACACGAACAAGGCATTGTACAATACAATCCATTCAGAAAAATTTGGCATTCTTCAAGACAAAAAGGTACCCATCCAATTCATTCTCTAGATGTCGTCTGTATGAATAATGTATTATATAATATGATCCATTCAAAAAATTTGGCATTCATTGGGATGATAAGGGACCCGTCCAATTCATACTTTAGATGGCGTCTATACGAATAAGGCATCGTACAGTATGATCAGTTAAGAAAAATATTTGAATTCGTCGGGAAGAAAAGGGACCCATCTAACTCATAATATGGACATCATCTGTATGAAGAACCCTTTGTACAGTATGATCTATATTTAGTAAAAAAATTCTTTCTACAGTTTGTTTAATTGCTCGTAGGAGGAAATAACTGAACAAATTGTCCCGTACGAAATGAATTCATATAGTATGATTAGTTTTAAAAAAAAAATACAAATTTTAAACACTCCCATAGTGTGTGTGTGCATAGTTACTCCATTATAATCACACTCTCTTAGACTCAATTAAATGAAAATATAGACTCAATTTATAATGAATCTTAATCTAATCTGATTTGAAGTCTTCAACAATCTAGAGTATGATTTTTCTAAAATGTTAGTATACATATGTAATAAAAGAAATACATCCAATATAAGTTAGGAGAAACTACATTTAAAATATTAATATTTGGAATCATAAAAAAACACATATGTTGGGATAATATCAATAATTGAATAATTAAGTTGCAATAATCGCAACAATTCTCACTTGACTGTTGTCAAGAGAATTCTTAGATAATTACTAGGCACCCCAAACTTAGGAATTTGGTATCCTAGGCATAGCACATCCTTTGAAATCTCAGGAAACTCATATTTTTATTTTGCAAGATGTAGGGTAGATAGGAAAATCACCTCTGGCACCTGTCAATTCATAAGATAATCTTTAGTTCCTTGGTCCAGTAGGAAGCAAAATTTAGTAACACTCTCCACGATCGAGGTAGAATATATTATTGTAGAAAGTTGTGTTGCACAAGTGCTATGGTTTAAATAACAACTTCTAGATCTTAGATTACCCGTAGGAACCATCCCAATCATTGTGACAACACTAGTGTAATTTGCATGTCAAAAAATCCAATTCAATACTCCTAAACAAAATATATTTATAATAGACATCACTTCATAAGAGATCATGTAGCCAAAGGAGACATAAAATTACACCATATAACTACAAGAGTTCAATTGGTAGACATATTCATGAAACTACTAGCCTATGACACCTTTAGCACCTTGAGGACAAAACTAGGTGTCATAGACATTCATGCATAATAAAAAAATAAAAAACAAAAAAAAAAATACTAAAAATAAAAAAATTTATTCTGAGTTGTTTCCTGATCGTCACACACTCACCTCACTGAACTCCCAAACTGGACAATTTTTTTCCCCATCATACTATAGGATTCACCTTCATATTTTACGATCTATAAAAAATGCACAGATCACAGCCCTCTGTTCAACCAATTATCCAAATTCAATTTTTGATCTACATATCATACTATATGATTCTGTTCATACTATACGATACATGTAGCCGTACATTCAAATCATTTGGTATGATATAATTGCACATCATACTATATGACATCAATAGTTTGTATTGTACAATCCACGTGTGCAAATGGATTGGGTTAATTAAACACGGTCGGTATGATATTATTGCACTTTATACTGTACAGACATCCATTCATACTTAACTAACAATTTCAACAAAGGTTATACTAATGACTCCTCGGGATTAATGTTATTCCTTCATATCATATCGTATGATACCGATCGTATTGTATGATTTGACCACTATTTTCCCAATCATACATCCAGATGAAATAAGTGCTTGATCATACTATACAATACTCGATCATAGTTTATGAATAGCCAAAAATCATATAAATGGGAAGAGGGGGGGGGGGGGGGGGGGGGGGGGACAAGATCATATCACTCAACCTCTTTTCAGTCCACTTTTCTTCCCTTATTTCAACTCAATGGCGACCTCAAGCAAACGAGGCTGAATCATCCTTGGAATCTCCTCTTCCTCCCATTGCCACAAAGATTGATTTTGTTTACTAAGGATGAGGAGGTGTTCCATAAGTTCAAATCATGCAAGATAACTCTGTCTCATATGCTAAATCAAGCAGCCCTTAACTTTGAGGTTATGAGCCTCTTTATTCCCACGACCTTCCAATTTCTCCTTACCCTGGCCTTTCCATTCAACTCTGAGCTCCTTTATGAATTCCTTGCCACCTTACAAATAAATTTAAATAACCTAACACTCACTTCCTTTATCTGCCATCAAAATATAGAAATCACCAAAGCAGACCTCACTCATTAAATCGGGCTTTCTGCTAAAGGGTCTCAAGCTTACTCTTTCATCACAAATGAATTTGATTGGAGTTCCATCAATTTGGTTCTTAGAAATATTGCATTGAACCAACACCAACCTCTTGTTCAAACCTTAACCCAAAATGCTCGAATCATCCAATATGTTCTTAGGACATCTATAATACCCAAAGCTGGAGATAGAATTCGCATGACCCCAATCCTGTTTGTTGTCACCTACCTAATTATGTCCAATACTTGTTTTGATGAAGCTGATTTAATTATTGACTATATCCAGAACAAGACCCAAATTCGTCATCCTACCACCCGTAGAAAACTCAACATAGCCCTCAGCCATCTCGTAGGATATATTCTTCATAATAAATACCAGTTAACCTATCTTAGAGAACCTTTCATTATCCCTATCTTCTATAAGGATTCCTCCTTCCGTATCTTGTTTCATCAGGGCCAAGCGCATGATGAGCTAGCCTTTAATGAAGAAGGGGAGGCTACTCCAGTAGAAGAGCCTTCTCCTCCAAGAAGACCTGTTCCACAATGAGGATCTACTCCTGCTTATCCTTATGATGACATCATTCAACATCTCGATTAACTAAAAACCCAGCTTAACTCTCACATATCAGAAGAACACCTATAGCACGAGGAGGACATGTGTTTTTTTGGGAAAATATTTGCTTCAATTAATCATCACTTTGCATCAATCTATCAATTCTTTCAACCACCTCCACTATCAATTGATCAAGATCCTCCTTTTTTACTAAGTCACTGTCTAATGTGTTTTAAGTTCTTTGTTTTGTACTCATATTTTTCGTGCTATCAAAAGGGGGAGAAGGTTATATGTCTTAGTTTCTATCTTAAATGAAATGCATGTTTTTTGTTCCCTGTTCATATTTCAGTCCATGTTTTTATATGATTATTAAAAAAAATAACAAAAATATACTATCCTACCTATCGATGATATTATTTGACATCATCAAAAAGGGGGAGATTCTTGAAGTCTATGACCCCCTAGTCTGAGATGTTGATAATGACTAATAATTTAATTAAACTATCTTAATCTTCATTAAGTTTTTTGAATGCTACTCTTGTCTTTGAGTACTAACATTTTAGGGAGATCATATACCGCTCAAGATAACAAAAGGCTTGAGACTGGTAGAATAGGATTTGAAGAAGTCTATAACTTTGTATTTTTTTCTTTTTTTTTCTTTTATTCTTGAGTCTGACCACAAAATGTGCAAACAAATTGAGTAACCATGAATACACACTAGGGGAGAGTTTTTTTTAAAATGGAAATTTATTTTTTTTTGATAGATCATACTGTACAATTTTAAATTGTACTATATGATATACTATGGCACAAACAATTATATTTTGTAAACTAATCATACTGTATGATCTCCATCATACTATATGATTCATTTTAAATCTAAAACCCTAGCTGCTAGATAAATTTAAGCATGTTTTTAAATTGTTAAATTTTGAACTGATCATACAATACGATCATATCGTACTGTATGATTATTTGAATGCTTGCTCAAATTAACCCCTTTGATTAGTCAATTAAAATCAAGCTTTAATTAATGATTGGTAATCATACTATATGATCTAATTTGTACTGTACGATGAACCAAGGCTATTTTTGGTCGTCCCGTAGATCGTATCGGATGATACATTATTTTTTGAATAAAATGTATTGGATGATGTATATATCGTACCAGATGATCTGAATATTTTAATTGATTTTAATGGATAATTTAGATTATACCAGATGATGAATAGAGATGAATTTCTCTCATCCTACCATTTTCCTTGTACAAATAGAAGAAATTTACCACATCATACTAGACGATATTTTGATCATAATGTACGATGTAGTTTAGAATTTTTGCCTGTTCAAACTAGGATGAAGGGTGTTTTGAACTAATCTTACGGTATGATATATGATCATATTGTACAAACATAAATGTCTAAATTGAAAATTTAGGGTTTCTTAAAGCCTGATATTTAAGTATTATTTGTCTTATTGAAATAAGTGAGAGGAACGTGACAAGGGGAAATCTTGAAAGGGAGCTTCTTAAAGGGATTTAGGGCCTTTGAGAGGAAGGAGAAGGTTTTTTTTATCAGGGAGAAGGGGTGTGAGCGTATCACATGGTTGCTCCAAGCCTGTTACATGCTTACTTCTATTATGGCCCGGGCAAATATTATGGGAGCTCTCTAGGGGGAGAGCCTTCAAGGACGACGTCCTCAAAGGTCCTCTACCTTCTCCAGGAGGGAGAAAAATGAGAAGGTTCACTGCCATCATCGGGAGGGTGACATAGCATTTGGTACTCAGCTACACCAAGGAAGGTGAAAGTGAGGTTGTGTAAAGGCTTCTCTGCTTTGTTGTGGGGGCAAAAGGAGAATTATTTTGGGTAGAGAAATTCCCAGAGGGGAGGACTTTGGGGAGTAGACGTAGGTATAGTAATTGAACCACCTTAAATCTTCTAGTGTGCTTTTTCCATTTACTGCTTTAAATTTTCTTTTTGCATCATACAATTGCCATTTTTTCTTGGTGAGAATGTTATTGTAGAACTTTATTGTGTGATTTAAAATTTCATCACTATTGTTACAATCTTGTTTTAATGAATAGCTTCTACTTTGAATTAGTTAAATTAATTTTTAAAAACTACAAAAAAAAAATTAGAACTCTGGATTAGGCTTCATTCTTTATTTCAAAAATACCAATTCCCCCTTGCCCCCGTCCCCCCCCCCCCCCCTCCCCGTCTTGGTGCATCTCCTACTTACAGAGTGGTAGTTGGACTATTGGCTTCATGATATCTGGGATACTTTGCTCCTGAGTTGAACTGTATTTCTTACATGACCTTTTGATTTTCTAGATATATTTTATATTATCTTGAATATACTTTGGTTCATCTTAATGGAAATGAATGGTAAGTCATATGCATGTTTTGGGATTTTTTACTATCCTTTTCTATAATTACTTTGTTTGTCTTCCTAGGCTGGATGTTTTGGATCAATGTTGGTGGTTGAATACTTATTTTTATTGTATTGATTATTGCTGGCTTTTGCTGATCAATGCCGGTTATTGGAATTTTTTTATCGAAGGATTTTACTATAGTTTGGTGTATGGGTTGTTTATTTTTTTTTCATTTATCTTATTATTTGTTAAGGCTATGGTGTTTCATTTTCTAGTTTTCTTAAAGAGGGTAATGAATTATTTTAGTTGTATTGGCTTTGGGTTCAATCTTAGCATTATAATGATGAGCATGGAGATGAACTTGAGGTTGGAGATTCATGTTTCAGACAGCCTTTTTTTGGTCTCTAATTACGCTATCCAAATTCTCTTTATTTTCCTACAAGATTGTTAGATTATATTTCCTTATGTTTATCTCGTGTAGTTGCCTATATGGTGCTTATGATATATTCAACTATCTTTCTTGTTGCCTGGCTATTTGGTTTGGTACTATTTGTTGTTAGGCTGGGAGGGAGTTCCCTCTAGGTTGATGTGCTTTGGTCCTGGCTGTAGATTTTCTTGATTAGGTGGTGGCCTCTTATTTCTATCTACCACTTAGGTTTCTTTGAGCTTAAAAAATTTAAGTTCATTTTCATTATCAATTGAACTTATTACCTTAAAGATAGTGTTATCGTTTCATGTCACTATACTTATTACTTAATTATGAACCTAATTCAAGCACTATTATTTTAATGATAATAAATATTATTGTGTCTAACTACTTTCTCATGTTTCTGATATATTTTTTTTTTATTTTTTTATGTACTAATATTTTAGGAAATCACTCCACCGTTCACTTGCAATTATGATCAACTTAAGACTCGGTAGACTAGGGTTATAATTAATTTTTATTTTATTATGTATTTTTTCCTTTCTTGAGTCGTATCATGTAATTGGGTGGATATCGTTGCTGAGTAACCTTACACACACACAAGGGAGAGAGAAAAATGTTTTGAGAGAGTTTTTTTAAGTGCATGTACTATACAATTTTGGCTTCGTACAGCATGACATGATGTCATATTATATGATTTTAATTTGTACTATACAATCCATTGTGCTCTATCAAAACCCTATCCGCCAAAGGTTAAGAAAGATACTAATTCCATGCTGATCATATTATACAATTTGGTTCATATTATATGTCGTAAGTAAAATCTTTCTTAATTAATCTCTCAATATCAAGCAATCAAATCATAGATAATTATTATGACTGATCATATCATATGATAATGTTCATACTTTATGATTTCCCGTTTATGAAATTGGTCAACCTTGATATCATACCAAATGAAATCTATGATTTTTGTATTGATCATAATGTATGATGTCCACAATCTTAGATGATAAAAACTGTATGAAGTTGGCCGTTCCAAGGATCATCCCAAACAAAGAGAAGGAATTTTCATAGTTCGTACCGCACGATGTTTAAATCATATTGTATGACATGTTATAAATGATGAACATTTCTTCTGAATGATCTTGCTGGACGTGTCTGAATTACATTGATCATACTGTATGATACATGCATCATAATATATAAACAAAAGATAGATCTCTTGAAAATTAGGGTTTCATGAAGCCCACTACTTAAGGTTTTTTAATACTCCTATTAGAAAATCCTTTGCTATTGAGTTGACCTAAGAGAGAGCTTAGAGAAGGAAAATAGGAGAGCTTTGAGAGAGAGATATCCTTGTGAGGGGGAGTTGTGAGGGATTCACAAAGGTAGTTCTAAGCAAGGTTTCCACCATCTTCTTCAGGCTTCTTCCTTAGTTCCTTAGTATTTTATGCAGACTTTATCCCAAATCTCCTTACCAGTAGTGCAAGTGGAAACATGCATGTAATCTTCATATTTTAAAACACAGAAAAAAAGTTCAAACATTTGGCATTCAGTTGTGCTAAATCTCTATCATCTATGCTCCATTCAAAAAAGGTAAGTTCAATTTTTAAACCATTGACAAAGTGGAAGGTGCAGAATGACCTTCCTGAACTAACATCCACAAGCGATAATCAATTGATTGTAAAAAGGTGGACATGCAAATTTTTCAAAAATCAAAAGGAATATTATCAAATATAGGTGGTTGAGTGATTGAATATCCTTCTACAGTATTATGATTACCAAAATTAGCCATAGATCTTTTTCTAAAAGTTTTTTAAAACTTAATTTATGAATCTCACTCTAATACCAGTTAATTATGATTACCAAATGATTTTCTTTCATAAAGGTTTTGTAATAGTTTCATGCCACTGTACCTATTATACTACTGCTATTAATACTTATCTTATGGAATTTGTTAAAATTTATTTTGGTATTGATCTGAATGATATTTGTAGCTTTATCTCAATCCTATGTAGTTCTTCTTTTAATGTTCACTTTATTTTGCAAGTTTTGATTAGTGCAGGCTTTTAGGCTTTGGGATTTTTTGCATGAAAGATGGGGCTTAAAGCTTATCTATGGATCTTTTTAATTTTTTGGGTGTTGGCTGCTTGCCACTTTAGAATGTATTTAGGAATTTTTTGTACAATTTCTTAGTAGGCAAAATGAGCTCGTATATCTTTTTTTATTCTTTTCGCAGATCTTATGAGTAGTAGAGAGATCGAAGTCCCTTTTAAGTATCTTATAATATTTTCTTTATTTAACATCTAAGTTCTACTGAGAGTTCCACTCCACCCCCCCCCCCCCCCCCCCCCCCCCCCCCCCCCCCCCCCTTTAAAAATTAAAGGTTATTCTTCTATAGGTAATGCCCATAGATTTTTAATAAGAAAAACTTAGTTGTAGATGATATCACCCCAATTGTATTCAATGAATCTAATAAACTTAGTGAGCCTAGGTTAGAAGAAGAAGAAGAGATAGAGGTCTCCCAAAGAATAGAATCCATTGACCTACGAAATAGAGAAGAACCTCAGGAATCCTTGCCTAGAGATTGAACATATGTATCTAGTCATTGTAGAGAACTCATCTTTGGATATCCCTTTGTAGTAGTTAAGACTATGCGTGGAATTAGGAAGGAGGTGAGTCATTCTGCTTTCATCTCTATGAAAGAATCCACTAGTGTAGATCAAGCCCTATTTGATGAATTACGGATCTAGATTTGCAAGAAGAATTAAACTAATTTATTAGAAATGATGTTTGGGAATTTGTTAGTAGTCTTAAGGACCATAGTGTTATAGGAACCAAATGGGTTTTCAAGAATAAGATGAATGCCTACACGTTAATAAAAATCAAAAATTGCAAGGCCTTTACAAAGGACCTTCAACTCTCTAATACTCAGAAGAGCTATAAAACAAAGTAAAAGAAAACGTACGAGCCAAAAGTCCCCACTAAGAAAAAATAAAAAATAACCTTGGTACATTCTAAGTTGGTTAATAGCCATCACCCGATAAAGAAAGAACAAAGTATACGCATTCAGCAAAATCTTTCTGCAAAAAATTATAAACTGCAACAAACAAAATTAAACAAAACCACCTATAAAAGATAGAATATGCACCATGGAGAAATAAAGCAAGCAATAATAAGGTAATTGAACATCAAATAATAAAAGTTTAAACCATAATAATAGACTAAAAGCAATAATAACATTGAGGTTAAAGCCAATAATAGTCCAAGTAATCCAATACAATCGTATACCACCTAAAAAGATTTATGAAATCAATAATAGTGGTAGTAATCAAAAGTAAACAGCAGTACCCTGACCAAACAAAAAAGAAGTTCATTAAATAATCTTCAATTTAATCAGGCTACAATAAAATGAACAAACCCATCATCATGAAATGGGGTGAAGCAGTCAATAGAGAAGAGTGACTGTAATTCCAAAACCAAGGATGAACTACAACAGTGACCCAAAACCAAGTACCCAGCTAAACCGCAAAGGCAAAACCAAGGAAGAGAACTAAGCATTATAAGCATGTCCAGGATAATTTTTTAGAAAAGGAAATCAAATTATGGGGGCAGGACCACTTCCTTAAACAAATAATACTAATCCAATAAAAGAGACACAGTAATTAAACAAAGCAAAAATAGATTTAACCCAAAAAATATGAGTTAAGCTGCAATAGTCTACATACAGTAAAAAATTAAAAACCCACCTGAGGGCTATAGTCATAGAATAAGGAATTCAAATTAGAGTGATAAGGTTGCTCAAGTCTATAGTATCGGAATTATCATAACAAATTCTAAACAACTGCTATACAAATCTAAACCATCTTTAATATAGGTAGTGTGAACAACCAATAGATAAAGAAATAAAACCAATAGGAACATTGATAATAATAGGGATCCAGACCACCAGAAGGAGAACATTGAACAATACAACTAGAAGCCCACTAGTTAAGCAAGTATTAAAATGATTATCAAAGAAGAATTTCCTTAAAAAAGTAAAAAATGGCTCCAAAAAACCATATTGATCAAGAAATATAAATTACTAGTTCAACATAGATTTTAACCATCCTGAAACATAACTCTCAACCCAACATCGCAACCACTCGACCCTCTAAGTATCAAACAAGAAGAATATGAGCAGTAAAGGTGCTAAAAGTTAATATTAAGAAATATACAATCATTCTCAGACCCAAAAAAACTAAGAATAATCCAAAAACTAAACAGGACACCAATAAAAAAGCCAAAAAGCTCAACCACCAAAAAAGGACAGACATGAACGATAGGGAAGAAACCCACACCAAAGAAAAGAACAACCCAAAAAAAGGCCATCGATAACAGCATAATAGACATCCAAGGAAAAAATAACCTCCACGAGAAGCACTAATAGAGATGCATAAAAAGAAATCTCCAGGTTAAAAACACAAAATCCAACAAAAAAGACACCAAAAATAAAAAACCCAAAAACCACAGCAGCCAAATGGTTGAAATAAAATAAACCCATCAAAAACCAACAGAAATAAGGCAACATAACCCAAACAGAAAGTCCATCTAGTTGACACGAATCGAAGGAAGACCAGAATAGTCCAATCTAATCATCCCTCTAAGCTTCCCATGTAAAGAATAATCTATAAATTCAGTGAAACCATTCAAATTACACCCATATTCATCTAAAAAATTAGCCACAACATTACCTTTTTACAAAATATAAGAAAGAGAAAAAGATATGAAAGAAATTCAATATAAAATACCTCTTAGTATACAAAAAATAGCATGATTGGAAATAGAATTCCCCTCCATATAATGAATCAAAAGCATAGCATCCACTTCAATCCAAACATTAGTGACACCTGAGCAAATGCAGAATTACATACCTTATAGAAGAACTTCAATCTCAGCTTTAATAGTACTATGAGCATTACTAGGACCCACAAAGGCAAGAATAATTTGACCATTTAAATCTCTAATAATGCAACCACATTAATCGTTCAAATTGTAAACATAACCACCATTATTAAGCTTAAAACAACCTTCCTAAGGCTTCATCTAATTAACAATTATGTATTTGATAATAGAGGAAGGGGATTGAAAAGATGAACCAAACTCAACCACAAGATGGTGATAACCTTTCAAAGAGTCCACATTCTATAAATTAGCCTCAAACAGCTACAAAATTTTATCATTAACTTTAGTAATAATACTTAGGGAATTCATCCTAATTTCCTCATGCTTAGACAAGTTCCTACTTCTCCATAAAAACCAACAGATGATGACAGGTAAAGTGTTCTTAATATGACCTTTGGTAGGAACGAACCACTCCTTAAGAAGATTAGTGATGGATTAATAATTAACAAAATATTACAAATAAAACATATTATCAAAATATAGCCAAACATTCATAACAATAGGGACTTGAATAAAAACATCATTAAGGTTCTCAATTTGATAAAAACAATGCATTTAGAGATAATATAAAAAAATTTCTCCATAAAATAGAATCCAGAGGCAAATAATTATGCAAAATCCTCTACATAAGCATAGAATAAGATAAAGGAATGCTTCCATGCCAAATGGCCATATAAAGAAAACTAATAGGGTGAGTTTAACTAATAGAATTCCAAATTTGCTTAAGAGCAAACTTACCATCATTAGAGAGATTAAACAAAATGCAATCCTCATCATCAAAATGAATGGGAATATTGAGGATTATATTAATAATAAAGTCAGACGCATAATTAGCAAGAAAATCAGCATTCCAAATCTCATTATTAATAAATTTGCAGGCAAAAGTGGAGTGAGTGTTTAAAGATTATCAATAGAACAATTACCCAGCCATTTATCTTGCCAAAATAAGATATTACTAGCCCCCATGCCCCATTAGATATGTTGTTCATCCTTCCACTTAATGGAACATAGCATTTTCCAGTTAAATGAATCACCTTTTTGAAAATAACAATTGAGAGGTTATTTATCAACACAATATTTAGAGACCATAAAATTAGCACATAAGATTTTCTTGGATCTAAAAGAAAACCAAAGTTTGTCTGAAAAAGCTTGCGGCATATCTGTCAAGGTTTTAAAACCAAATATGCCCTCTTAAATAACCCCTGAAAAATTATTCCAATACCCCAACAAAATAGCATGTTTACTATCTTTAGCACCCCAAAAAAATTTATTAAACATTCTCTCCATTCTATGACAAATATTTAAAGTATGACATAATGTATGAAATAGATAAATAGTAATAGGGCATAAGACATGTTTAAAAGAACTAATCTACCACCAAATAAGAGCAAATTAAAAGCTTAAGAAGAGAGTTACTTATGAATAGTAGTAAAAATGTCATCAAATAAGTGAGTGTTTCTTACCCTTGTAAAGAGTACTCAAATATTTCATAGGTAAATTTTTAGCGGAAAAACCTATTTTTTCAGTACTTGTAATTCTCCTTTGGGAGATAGATTTAGCCTGAATAAAATAACTCTTGGAGGGGTTAAAAATTAAATCACTAGCAAGCTAAAATTTGTTAAGAAATATAAAAAGAATGTAAAGCATTTTAATAGAGACATTAGTAAAAATATTGAAATCATCAGTAAAGCTCAAGTGGGTAATAGGAAAACCACCAGCAGTTCTGAACTACAAATTTGGATGAGATCTTAAGAGATCATTAAGACCTATGGACAAATCCACAACAATGATGAAGAGAGCAAGAGATAGAAGATCTCCCTACCTAAGTCCATGAGAAGATTTGAAATAACCATGAGACTTACCATTGATAATAAGAGAAAAGAAATAATACTCAATATTATTTTTTATCAGATTAATGAAATGAATATTAAAACCAAAAAGGTTTAACATAGTATAAAGAAATTTCAAATTTAAATTGTCATACACTTTGGAAATATTGCCTTTAAAGATAATATTTACCCTCAGCAACATTAGCATCCAAATCATGAACTATTTCCTTGGTAAGCAAAACATTATCAAATATAGACCTACCTTTAACAAAACTTGTTTGTTCCATAGAAATAGTTTTTGGTAAGAATAAAGATAATTTTCTTATGATTATTTTAGCAATAAGTTTGTTGAAAAAAGAATATAAATTAATGGGACAAAAATCATTCCAAATTTTAATGGCATTTTGCTTAGGAATTAATGGTCAAAATAAGAGTTCATGCCTTTCAAGGTCTTCCAAATTTCCTCTTCATAAGGAATCTTAATCATAAACAAATTATCCTCCTCAGAAATGGTTGTCGGAATAAAAGAAAATTCAATGTTCAAATCAGGACAAAAAGCTTTATTAAAGGCAATTTTAAAATACTCAATACTAGAATAAAAAACCAAATCAAGATTATTAATGAAAGAACCATTTATAGAAGTGACTTTATGAATCTAACTAATCAAATTTTTGTGGTTAGCAATATTAGGTATTACGATCACCCTCCATAAGATATTTAAAAGAGTCTGTCTCCAAAAGGACTCTTCTTTTTCCTGGAGTTTGAAAAGAGAAGTCTTATCCTCATTAAGATCATACAAATTCTCAGAGGAAGAATCATGTATATAAATATTATCAGCATTATCTACATTCTTTTCAGCTTGCTAAATACTAGTAAAGATGTTCTTAAAAATAAATTTGTTCCACCAAGATATTTTTTGTTTATGTTCTTAATTTTAAACCATAATCTAGCCATACCCCAAATATTATCAAAGGGAAAAAGGGTGGGCATACCAGTTACTTTGTAATACACTGAAAAAAAGTGTCATCAAAGAGCCACATATTTTGAAATCTAAAAGGTTGATAAATATATCTACTAATCATAGAAATACTTAACAATAGCAAAGACTAGTCATATAATGTTATGGTTAAATGTTCAATATGAGTAATTTTGTACGATGAAATCCAATAATCATTAAAAAGAATGCGATCAAATATTTTCCACATATTACCCTTATTCCAACAAAAAACATTTCAAAAAAACAAAAAAAAATCTAATGTCAGGTAAATTGCAATTCAAGATCATATCATTAAATCTTCCACAGCTTGAATTAAGGGGATTACCCCGAATTCTTTCAAAAGCATATGCAACAATATTAAAATCCCCACTAACTAACTAGGGGGCCTTAATAGTAGAAAATAAATCAATGAGTTATTTCCATAAATTCTTTCTTCCTTACTTAAAATAAGTGGCATACACAAAAGACACATAAAAGGACAATTGAAGAAAATTTATGTTAGTATAAACCTGATGACCTCATTCCTATATGAGGTCACTATGACCTACCTAGGGCCCTCCTGGTGAACTGATGATTGATTGGTGTCCACTTGTTAATCATAGGTCCCAATAAAATTTTAATCCATTTTTTAATCAAATTCTAGTCCACCTTCCAATTCAACTGTCATTATGATTTTAAACTTCAAACTCCAATTTAGCCTTCAATCAAACTTCAAATCCTATCCCACCAATAACAATAATTTATTTGATTGTAATGGATATGGTGATTCAAACTAAAACTCCAATCCAAATCCAAAATTCTAGACCAAAACACTATGGTTAAGGACCCAAGTCCCAAAATCCTTTCTAGGTGATTTTTCAATCCCTATGAAATCCAGACAAATGACCTCTAAATCATAATTTATCAATTTCATATTGATTATGCACGTCCCTATGGTAAACCCTCCAAATTGGAGCCCAATATGAAACTTCTAACCCCAAAAACTAAATTTATTTTCAAAGACTATAAAACCCTCAAATATTTATAACCTATGTCACTGAACTTGCAATATAGTAAAAATTGACCTTTGGACCCTACGCAAAACCCTTGACAGTGCTCATAACATCTATTTTGACATGTTAACCAGTAAACTACACTTTGTTGGACCCAATTTGACCTAGAGTTGGCTAGGAAATTTTTTGACTTTTCCTTAAAACTCAATATGGCTCAACCACATCAAACCTTGAAACCTCTTCTAATGCATCCTAAACATCAGTAGGAATGGATTAATCCCAAACCCACTCATTATTTTAAGCTGGTAGATGAAAATGTCCTTAAGGGTTTAAATGTCAATTTTAATCCAAATGACCACTACAATGTATGGTACCAACTCATTAGACTCCATTAATCTATTCAAACTTGTTGAGCCCAAACTCAACCCTTGGGTTAACCTAGTTGACCAAGTTAATTATGGTTTACCAAACTACCCATAAAATCTTCAAAGTTTTATTTTAACCCAAATGAACCCTTATCCACTTGGGATCACTTCCATTAGAATTAAATGATCAATCTAAACTCAATCGACCAAACCCTTCACCCTAGGTCAGCTTGGTTAACCAAGTTAACTATGTTCAAAAAAATCATACATATAACCCTACCTAGCTCAAATCCTTTGACCAAAGATTCTCCAAGTCAATCTAGACCCATGGGATGACTACTTAGGTCGCTAAGAGATCCATCTTAAAGACCAAAGCCTTGGGCCCACTTGGGTTACAACATGGCTTGACCCATGTGTCCAAAGAGGGTCTCTCATGAGCTAAATTCCACCCTAAGGCAAACTGAACCAAACAAACAGTGGCATTTAGTCCCAACACACTTCTCCTAATTGAGCCACCCCTTGGGTCAACTCAAGTTGGAATTAGGTTAGCCCAAAGTGATAAAAAAACTATTGGTTGAGCCATTTCCCAACCTACACTTCTCCATGCCTAACAAACACCTCCGTTGGGTAGCCCTAGGTCCAACACACCTGCCCTAGTCAGCCTAACCCTTGGGTTGACTTGTGTCAACCCCTAGGCTAAATCAAAGTGGTCAAAACCACTTTGACCTGAGCCATCTTCTACCCTGGACCAAACAAAATCCAATTATTTCTTGTATTTGATTTTCCTTGACCCAATTTACCTCCCACATTAAATCCAGCCCATAGCCTAACCTATTTTGCAACCAAACTGACCAAAATCATAAAGCTTTAGGTCAACCAAAGCCATATTATGGAATTGGACTTCTCCATGCCCAATTAAATTAATAGTTGAGTTCACCTTACCCCTAGCGAGATTCCACCTCACCTTGTCCTGACTTGTGGCTGCTAGTAGTAAGAGCAAGCAGATTAGAGCTTCAATTGTCCCTCTATCTTGGGCCTCATCCAAAGTTTTCCAAAGCCTAGGTGCACTGGAGTTGAGCTCACGATGCTGAGAGACAAAGTCCCCTCCCAATTGGTAGCCATCTTATGGCTTGCTTGGGCATTCCCAGTTGTGTAAGGACACGATAATGGTTTGAATAGTGAATCCCATTTCAACCCATTTCACTTACCTCTAGTATTTCAAAATTTTTCCCCGAAGATCTTTAAGCATTCCCATTCCTTCCCCTAGTCTCCTAATATTTATTGATAATAGTTTTGAGTCAGCTCCAATAAAATCCCTCCACCCTTCACTCGAAGCCATGCTTGAAAGTACTAGATACGCCAAGAGGGGGGGTGAATTGTGTATTTCAGAATCTTCTTTAACAAAAAGAAAAATATTTTTATAACTTAATACGGAAGCTAATTACATTCACAATAAAAAGATAAGTTATAAATTTCACCCACGTAGTTACTCACAATGAAAATGAATATGGAAATAATAAACGAAATAACACACCAGTTTTATAGTGGTTTGGTCAAAACTTGACCTACATCCACTCCACAGAAGCACCCTCTGAGTATTGCACTAAACCTTTAGTGACTCTCCTTTAGCCCCCACAACTAGGCGGAGAAGCCCTTACAAAATCACTTCCATCTTCTCCGGTGAGGTGAAGGAGCTGGGTCCTTTAACACCAAAGAGATATTCTTCTCCCCAAAACTTCCCTCAAGATGAACCTTGAATCTGATGATACTGAAGTGCAAGCTTACCGGAGCTACCTTATGAAATCCCCTCCACACTCCCTTGAAATTCCCTCAAAGGATCTTCTCCCTCTCTCAAACTCCAACCTTTTCTCTCTCCCTTTTAAGTTATCTCTTCAAGATTTCTCCAAAAAAAAAAAGTTTTAAGGGCTGTTAAAGACTCTTACAAAGTCTTATGAGAAAGCTTAAATAGAGGGCTTCAAAAAACCCTAAAAAAGTAGTTCAACCGTCGAAGATCGTACAGTACGATCTTAAGATCGTCTAGTACGATGTGTAGAATTTGACCTATTAGTATTGTATGATCAATAGTTAGTACTGTACGAATAATTCAATTTTCCTAATTGTACTATATAATGTCTAGTTAGTACTGTATGAACAGTCCAATAAAAATACAATTTGTCCAAGACGAAGTATGGGATTGCCAAAATCATCTTTGTTGATCGTAAAGTACAATCCAGTTTATACACTATAATTAAAATATCAAAATTAAGCCATTTTGATTGACTAATCACATGACTAAATTAGGCAATATTTTAAACATTATACATTACGATCACTTTTGTATATTACGATTAGAACAACTTTTCAAATTCAATTTTTTTCTTAATATAATAGATGGCAGACTTTCTAATTATAACAGATCGTCTAGTACAATATGGTTATCATACTCTATGATTAGTTATATTTTAAAAATATTTTTTAGGAAAATATTTTAATTAATTTATGTTACACCAAATCATACAATAAGATCCAGATCATACAGTACGATCCATATCGTATAATATGATGTACAAAAAAATTAAAATATTTAAAATCATTTTTTGCTTCCCATGTGTGTGTGCACGATCACCAATCTAACATTCATCATTACAGACTTGACTCAAGAAATAAAATTTCAGACTCATTTAATATAACCAATTCTACATAATCTTGAGCCTTGAATCTTCAAAGAACGGTGCATGGTGTACCTGAAATATTAGTCAACACACAAATAAATATGTATTACAAATACTAGAAAAAAAATAAAAAGGTAATCATTATTATTTGTTATCATTAAAATCATAAACTCAAAAGCCCGAGTTGAAATAATACTTTTGTAGATTCTTTGACCATGACTTTTGGTGAAGAACTATTCATTAAAGCTCCTTAAAACTTCTCACTAAAAAAACTCATTTTATGGGGCTTTCTATATGGTGAAATCCTATTCTTGAGCTCATAGATAGGTAGTCTTGGTCAAGTGCAAAGTAAACCATCAAACCATCAAATTTTGAACTTTGGATTAATAGTTTGCAATGCCTTGATCCTATTTGTGAAGTTTCATGGAAGTTAGTCTATAGGATCTCTCAGATCATGCTGGAGAAAGTCCTCTACTTCTGACACAAATGGAAGGTTGAAGATAAAATTTAAACTATTGATTGTGGTCATCTGATTAACTATCTAACAACTATAATCATTTCCTTATTTACACAGTCAGCTATAATGATTGGCTAACCAATTAGAGGAGCCCACATAGAAAGTGCTGGATGACTGTGTAATTTTGGATTTATTAATTCCAAAAATCTCACAAAACTTCAAAAAATCACATCTCTTCATCCACTTAGTCAATTTAGGTGTTCTTAGGCTCATTGGAAAGGTATTAAAGAGACATTCAAAAACCTTATGGTCTCAATCCATGAGTATGCATGAAACTTAAGTTATAATAATTAAAACCTTGGGGGTATTTTTTTTTCAAATTTTGCCTTAGGTTAACTCTTCAAGGATTGAAAGTTAGTGAAATTGAATTTGGGCATGTCTCTGACATGTCCAAAATTTCCTCCACTATTTGATTTGATTAGAGGTTAGTTTGGTTTAATTTAATTCAGAACTTTCCAATTTTTGTTTACAATAAACCTGTCCAATAGTAAAACCTCATCACCTTGAGACACCACAAAAGTTGGCCACTTGTTGATGCTTTTATCCAATATCCACTTATCTCTATAGACATCAATATATGATTCATTTGCAATGTTCCATTTTATAAAAGGAATAAGAATTTTTACACCATCAAAAATTAATTTCCATGAAGATGATAAACTTTTCTTATTATCTTCAACTTCAGCCTTGGTGCCATACTTAGGAGCTAGAGTTTTGTGTAGGAGAGAGTCTTTTGTTTTTTAAAAACCACCAAGTCAATCTAACTCTAAGAGAAGCAACTTTAGATGTAGAGGAACACAAACCACGGCCTCCCCACTTCAACGGCTTGCACAAATCTAGCCAACTAACATAATGAATTGCCAACCTTCCATTTCACTTGTTCCATAGGAAGCTCCTACATAATTTGTCAATTTCCTCAAGCACACTAATTGAACAAGAGAGTGTGTACCATAGAAATTTGGGTAGGACAAAATAACTGATTTAATTAAGGTTAATTTTCTAGCCAAGGATATGAACTTGCTACCCCATGTGTTGAGCATCCTTAATGATTTTTCAATAATGAATTGAAAATCAATAGCCACCAATCTCCTTAGAGCCATTTTTATACCTAGGTAAGAAAATTCTTTTACTTCTTTGAACCCCATGATACGAGTAATGGACTTTCTTCTTCTTTTATTAACGATCTTACCAAAAAGATTGACATATTTGTTAACATTAATACATTGCCCAGTCCATTTACTAAAATTGGAAAGAATGCCCTTAATCTCAATTGCCACCTTCTTATTAGCCTCAGAGAAAATCATCACATCATCTGCATATAATAAGTGTGATATCTGTGGACCATTCATACAAATGCTAATCCCAATAGAAGTTTGAGCAAAAGCATTAGAAAGAAGTTGGGAACAAAGAATGAAAAGAAGAGGTGATAAGGGGCACCCTTGATGGAAACCACTCTTGGCTTCTATCCATTCGGATAAATTACCATTAATGATTAAAGAAAATATTGGTTCTACTACACATTCCAAAATGAGTTTTGAGAATTTATTAGGGAATTCAAAGTAATTCAATACATATTTAAGAGTAACCCAACTCCTTGAATCATATGCTTGCTCCATATCAATTTTAAATGAAACAAGCCCTTTGGATGATTTAGAATACTTGAATTTATGGAACAATTTCTAAGTAAACAACACATGGTCCGAGATATATCTTCTTTTAATAAAAGCCACCTGCTCCTCAGAGATTAGCTTAGGAATTTCTGATAATAATCTATTTTAAATAATTTTTGCCGCCACCTTGTATACCGAATTACACAAGCTAATAAGTCTAAAATTAGATGGAAGCAAAGGGTTCGAAACTTTAGGAATGAGAATAATTAAAGTGTCCTTCCAAGATTTTTCCATCTCACCAAGACAAAGAAATTGAGTAATAGCATTCAAAAAATCAACTTTGATGATATTTCAATAGGATTTGATAAATCAATATATTATACATCAAAACCGGGGGCAATGTTACCACCCAATTAATTTAAAACCCATCTCAATCTCCTCCACTAAGAACTCCTTTACTAGTCATATTCTATCATCATCATTCAAAGTTTTCCAAGGCAAAGGCCATCCATTTGAGGTAAAATTCCTCAGTCTCCACATTTGGCTGAAAATTTGAAGAAGGTCATCTTCTATTTAATCATGCTCCTCCAACAAATTCCTATTATCATCCTTTATCTTAACAATATTATCCGAGTTCCTCCTTGCACTAGAAAATGAGTGGAAAAACTTTGAATTAATATCACCATCAACCATCCATTTGACCTTTGCTCTTTATTTCCACCATATATTCAACCAAGCCATAGTAGAATTAAGTTCATTCACTTTAAATTTCAACATCCAACATTCTTTATCAGTTAGCCATCCAGTCTCTGATTCCTTTGTTTGCAATTTCAATATATATTCCATCAAGTTCTCTTTTAGAAGACTCAAGTTTTTTAACTTAGCCTTACTCTAGAAGAAAAGAGATTTTAAATCTCTTTTAAACTTTGAATTCAATATTTGAGAACAACTTCCCAGATAAGATTTGTTCCACTTCTTCTTAACCACAGATAAAGAAGCAGTATAAGATGCCCAAACATCCTCAAAATTAATGATATGCTTAGAGGATGGTTTAAAGTCAAGGAAATTAAGAATAACTGGACAATGATCAGAAGCTACTCTAGCTAGGTGCCTAACAACCAAATGAATAGAAGCATTTAAAGTCATAGAGTTAAGGAAGCACCAGTCCAATCAATTCCAGAATACAAGCCCCTCCTGATTTACTATTGCACCAAGTAAACTGAGGGCCAATAAATACTACCTCATGGTAATCATTATTAGAAAAAAAAGCCTTTATTTCGTTAGGCCCATGAGAAAACTGAAACCTTTTTCCTCCTCTCTTGTCTTCTCTAGAAGTGAGACAATTGAAATCTCCACCCACCACCATAGGATACTCTTCTGAAGAGCACAATTCCAGAATCTCCCAAAGTTCTCTCCTTTTATACATGTCTTTATTTCCATATACAAAAGCAACCCTCCATTTACCTTTACTGATAAATTATAGATCTCCAATGATACATTGGGAAGAAGAATCAACTATTGAAAAGTTAGCCAAATGAGAATTCCATTAAACTATAATACCTCCTGAAAACCCATTAGAAGGGACCATAATATAATCCCAACCATCACCAATCAGCAATTTGACTTTTTTAATATCAAAGGAAGATAACTTAGTCTCTAATAACCTCAAAAAGAAAACATCATGCAATTTAAAAAACTTTTTAAGATATAGAGAAGCACCTTTCTTTCTTGCTCCTCTATAATTCAAGAATACAATAGAATCCATTAATATAGAAGAGGGGAAGAACTCCCATTATACCTTTCATTTCCATCTCCAATCTTCTACTCCTCTGGTTAGAACTGATTGGCCCAAGATCTTTCTACTGTTTTGATTTCTTCTTTTTAACATGGTTGGAATCAACAACTTTGCTTCCAACAGCTGAATCCACATTCTGAATCAAATTTTTATCCTTTTCCTTATCAAGCGGTCCTTCCACAATCAATAAATCATCTACATTATTTTGAGTAATTTCCCCATCTTTAACTAGTTCACTTTGCACATTGAATCTATTTTCAATTTCTAGAATGTTGACACTTTCCCTCATATCTGGTATAATTTCCTAAGAAGAAAAATTGTTGATAGCCCGAGAGGAGTTAACACCATTTATTTCAGGGTCAAGAATATTAGAAACTGGAACAATAATAGCTTTAGTTGTATCAGATCCCATATTTCTAACCCGAACAACATCATCTTCTATAGTTGATTCTTTAGCATTAGATTTCCTTACACCTTTTCTTCTCCACACAACATTATCCCATGGATGTTGAATTACTTTTCTAAAATTGCTTTTAGCCTTCTTACTTCCACAGTTCACAACCAACCGGACCATAACCTGTTTCTTCCTTGCTGTTGGAATCACCAAACTTGTTTTGAATCTCTATCACTACATTTGGGATTTCAGAACAGATTGTCTTCTCTTCAAGCTTGATTTCTAATTCTCTCTCTCTGCAAACATCCTTATTATGACCAATCAATCCACATTTCAAACAAAATTTGGGAATTCTTTCATATTCTATCTTCTAATAGAATTTCCTATGACTACCTTCCACCCAAACACCAAATGGTTATTTTGTATCAAGCTTAATTCAGACACAAACCCTTCCAAACTCTCTTCTTCCCCATTGAAACATGTTCCCATCTAGTAAGTATGGTTTTCTAACCATTGATGCAATTCTACAAATGGTGATATCATCCCAACATTATAGATGAAGATTTGGTAACCTGATCCAAATCGGAGCTGTCAGTCCTTTAAGTGAAGCTGGAGAGAAACTTTGGGACCATTTATCCACTCCAATTATATGTCCATTTACAAACCAAGGTCCATTTAATAAAATAGATTCCATTTGCTCAAGTTCTAAAAAAGAACAAAGCACACACCCTATGTCAAGCATTGTGAGGCAAAACTTTCCATATTGAGACCATTGTCTCCTGAGTTCTGAATTGATCACTGATAATGGAGCTTCTCCTCTAAATATTTTTATTACCAGTGAGTTAATAAGCTTATTTGATTTCTCCATTTCATTTTGCTCATGCAGTCTAACAGTCATTCCATCTTCAATTAAGAAATTACCCAAATGTAATTCCAAAACTTTGATGTTTTCTCTTTTCTTCCATACAATCATTTGAGTTGCAATAGGATTTTTAACTGGGATTAGAGCAACCTCTACACATTCACCCAGCTCTCCAGATTCAACATCCCTAACCTTCATCAGATCAGAATAAAGCAATTTTGTCTTCAAGATAGATTTATGAAGCTTTTCCACATTATTTGATTTTTCCTCTAGCTCCCCTGTTACATTTCCTTCCTTTGGATTGGATACTTCAACATAACTAGGAATTAATCTATCCATCTTGATGCAATCAGGAATTCCATTAACATAAAAAATTTTCTCAATCAGTGGTCTCGAAGAAGGAGATGCCTCCAGCCATTCCTTTGGCTCAAAGCCACTCCAGATTTGAATAACTTCTTAAATTTTTCTTTCAACATTACATACTATCCTTTCCCAATTACTTCAGGTTCTTTCTTAGGCAAAAAACCACCTTTATTGATAACTAATGACATACCAGCTTTTCCCTTAGGTTTAATGATTTGATTAAAACCTGACTTTTCATCTCCGAATGTCGGCGGAGATGAAGGATACAAATGAGATGAAGCAATCGAAGCCCTTGAAGAAGAGTGTTGATCTTCCTAAGGTCCACCGGCCATAGGTTGTCGGTGAACATCCATCGCCATGAGGTCTCCGCAACTCCTACGAAGGTGTAAATTTAAAAATTCTAAGAAATATAAATGGTATACTCATACATTTTCTCTCTTACTTCTCTCTCTAAATTCTAAGGATTTCATGGAAGCTTATCATAGATAATTTATCTGAGATTATCATAGATAGATATTTGATCAAACTATGACCCTTCAAAGTCATATACAATTCTTTCCTAAATTTGGCTACGATATTCGGGATGGAATTTTCAATTCTAAATATGAACCCAGTGGGAGATCTTATACTACCTCTTAAGGTGGTATATCGTTACCAATGGATGTTTGATTTTAGAAATAAAATTCAAAGTCTATTTAGAACTTTTCCCTAAAGAAAATTAACCTTTTCAAAACCTCTTTTTCAAACACTTTCAACACAAATAAAATCATACAAGGAAAATCTATAATAATGTCTAAACAAATAAAATGCTTCGAAAAAAATCAAAATTTTATTTGTACAATTACCAAATGTCAAATAAAAACCAAGCTTAGTAACATAAATTCAAGGCTCAATTAAAACACTTAGTTGGATATCATGAATCCTACATAAATTCTTAACTTTGTCCTCGAACGAAGAGTCCCCCACACTCCTAATATTCCACACAAGAGATTTAACCATTAATGGATGATGTGACATTAGAAGCTCGAGTGAACTTATGGGTAAAACACGTCTGATTTTTATTGCTCTTACCTTTCTTTTTGGAAACTATTATAAAACCTTCCATAGTATTTTGAGCATTAATATTACGAGATGACATAAAGATATTAGTATTACCCTTGAGAACATTCTTAGGAGAGAAAGTATCATTAGAATCAATTTTCCCCTTCATAACATCAGCCCAAACCCAAATAGTCAAATGTTTATTTTTAGAAGAACGATTTGAGCCAATTCCACAACTATCCCCATTAACTTGGTTTAAAGCATAATTATCTTGACATTTTATCCTATTATCACCATTATGTTAATTAGACAAATATCCCTCAACCATATTGTTACCATCATTTCCTTGATTAATCATAATGCTAGCTATATCCAGATTTATTTTCCACAACAATTCTCCTCTCTAAAACTTTCCCAACCTAATCAACTAAACTAGGCCCATCAAGCAATTCCAAGCTATCATCAAAGTTATCAACATCATTATTACCATCATTTAGATTCTCTTCTGCATTTTGGACTTATATGAAGGGTCATTCTCTATGTCATCACCATATGCCTTAGGCTCATCCAAATTCACATTTTGAGCATCCTCATGATTAATAAAATGATCTCCATAGTTAAAAGGTTCTCCATTTAATGGTTCAACTACATGTTTAGAGGTCTTATTAGTCTTTCTAAGGTTAGGATGGGCCACAAAATAATCATTAATGGAATGCCCATAAACATTGCAATGAATACAAAAATCTTGAATGGTTTTAAATCCCCCTTTCTATAAATAGACAGATTTGTTCAAAACCAAGCTAAATGTCTTTTAGATTCTTCTTAGTAATATCCAATTCCACAAAAGTTCAAGCTAAAGAAGGCCCCGATATAGAGGTTGTAGCTTGATCCGTCTGAAGTTTCCTACCAAAGAGAGATCCCAAAGCATATAAAACATGACGATTAAAAAAGTGAAAGCATAAATTTGGAAAGGAAATCCAAATTGGAACTATAGATGATTATTCCTTAATGTCAAAATAAGGAATCCATTTTAACAATCGCATTAGGAAATTATTGATAAAAAAAAGTTCCTCTAGCAAAATCACAGCTATAACCCAATTCATTAAAAATTTGAATGGCAATGTGGCTTGCATCAAGTAAGCCAAATGAGAAAACACCAGACAATTCAGGGTTTCAAAGAAAAATGGATATAATCCAAATTGGGCCTATGAATCAGAACTTCCCAACCAAAGTAAACTGGTAAGGAGCAGCAAGTTTCAAAATTGAAAGTTTGAGGAGGTTGTGAGACCTCAATGAACTAGTCCGAGGTGCACCAAGAGAGGGGTGAATTGGTTATTTTAAAAAAATCCTTTGCAGGAATACTAATATTTTTTATGAATTTTCAAAACTTAAAATGTAGGACTTGATCACCCTATGTGGAAGCTAATAAACTTAACAATAATTATGACAATGGTGAGAATAATTGAATCAACTTAATCTAACATCAACACATATTTTTAACAATGTAATTATTAAAAAATAAAATATTGAAAAGTAAAATATCAAATATAAAATTTACAAGAATATACCGTGATTTTATAATTATTTGATCAACCTTGAGCTATGTCCACTCCCAAGAGTCATCTGCTTTGGGAATTATACTAAAAATAAGTGACTCTCATTTTGCTCCCACAACAAGATAGAGAAGTCTTTGTAGACTCACTTTCAACAAACCTATACAATGGAGTGCTATAAGGTATGTCACCTCCCCTAGAGATGGCATTAAACTTTGAAACATTTTTCTCCCTCCTGGAGAAGGCAAAGAACCCCGAATCCTTTTTCTCCCTCTTAGAGATGATAGAGAACCGAAATCCTTTCACATGCAGAGAACCTAAAATTTTTTTTATTCCTCCTAGAGAAGTTAGAGTACCTTGAGGACTTAATTTAGAAGACCCTCTTCAAAGAGATCCTTCAAGAACTCACCAAGGCTATAGAAGAAGCAAGGACATATCTAGCTTGAAGCAATAGTGTTATACCATCTCACTTTCTCTCTCTCATGCTTAACCTCACCTTCTCCTTCCTCTCAAACCATGGATTTCTTTTAAAAGCTTCTCTCTTAGAGTACCTTCAGTAGTCATATAATCCTCTATTCATTAATAAGAGATTTTCAAAGATTTGCTTAAGTATTGGGCTTTAAGAAACCCAAAAAATTTAAGTTAGACATCACTATTTGTACCGTATAATTGGAGTTCATACAGTACGATTAGTTCAAAAACTAGACTCATCCAGTATAATATAAATAGTTATTCAGACAAGCTATTTAACTTTTCAAACACATCATAAAGTACAATCTAAAGATTGTCCAGTATAATATGTTAGCTTTCTCTCTATTTATATAGGATGGTTTTTTGGGATGATTAGAAATTTTCCATGTAAATCATCCCGTACTACTATAATCGTATAATACGGCTAGTTGTATTCAACCAGGTCATCCACTATGATATGAATATCATACATAATAATTAGTTTAAAAAATCATGGTTTCAATTGGTACGACCTTTGGGACAACCAAATTTTATCACTGTCAATCACACAGTGTGATCAATATCATATAGTATGATCTTCTATCATTAATTAAACTATGATTTGATTGACTAATTGCATGGGATAATTTACATAATATTTCAAAATTTTATACATCATGAATCAGATTATATAGTAAGATTAGTTCAAAATTGAATTTTGAATATCATACTTAAGTTATCTGGTGGCAAGGATTTTCAAATCATAATGAATCATATAGTATGATCCAGATTATATAGTACAATTAGTTCAAAGAAACTAATTGTTTAATTAGCTATTGCCCATTCTTTCTACACTGATTGTATAGTAAGATTGTAAGTTGTACAATACGATTAATATAAAAGAAAATAACTTTTAAAATTTATCTCACTCCCTTTGTATGTGTGTGCGCAATCACCCAATTGCATACACTATTATGTGGTTAGACACAAAAAATAGAAAATAAAGAAAAATAAAAGTGCATACTTTATTTACTTGACATTCCTATTCTATAAAGTCTTGAGCTTCCAGTAACCTTGAGTAGTGTATGTTTTACTTACAATTTTAGTGCTCACACACAAAAAAATATTAAAAATATTCAATGAGAAAAGTAACAATTTAATCAATAATATTTGTCATCATTTAGACTAGGGATCCTGGATTGCGACATACTCCCCCTTTTTGATGATAGAAAATAATATTGGTTAATGGGCAAGGTAAAAAATTATTTTCTCCTAAGCTCTCCCTCACTATGCAATAGATTAAACAATTAGGGGTTGCAGTTTTCTTTTTAATGAAAGACAAAAGGAAAAAAAGATAACATAAAATAAAGTAAAACAAACACAATATTCTATTAAACTCAAACATACCACCAAACATATATTTTCTTCCCAATTTTACATCACCAAAAAGAGGAGGAACACCAAACAAAGTGAACAGTACAAGAAATAAAAATAGTAAAACATAACAAACAAACACTAGAAATAAGATGGATCCTAATCAGGTGGTGGTGATTTTGGTTGTTGAAAGTATTTATGAATGGAGGTGAAATGTTCTTCAATTTACAAGAACATTTCTCTAAACCATCCCATGTCTTGCTCATGTTGTTGTTATTATTGTTGGATATGATAGTCCAATCAAGTTTCAAATTACTTGAGCTGCTAAATTATGTTATCTTGAGGATAGGCCATGTCGGTAGGTTGAGGTAGTGGTATTCGTGGAGCTCCTTTGATCAGAGTATCTTCCTCTACTTTAACAAACTCTAGCTAGTCATACTTGTTCCCCTAATTGAAAAGAATATAGAATTAGGCATCCGTATAAAAAATGGGAACATTATCAGGAGGAGCGGCATAGCTGATTTGATATTTTTGTCTAGTACATACAATATGATGTGTCCTAAATTGACATTTTGCATTCTTCTAGTTTGGGAATGTTGAATATGAATCATATTTTTGAAGTAATCAAGGATCATCTGGGCTTCATCAAATTGGGTATCAGATAATATTAGGAAGGTGACTATGGAAAGAATTTGGGTTATGTTGACCTGATCTCTAGCTTTGGGTATAATAAAGGTTCTAAGGACATGTTGGATAACCCCGAGCATTCTGATTTAGGGTGTGGACTAATGGTTGATATTAGTTTACGGCCACATTCCTAATAGTAAAGTTTATAAAACTTCAGTCAAAGTTAGTAGTAGAGATCAGGGATTATGGAAGAGGACCTTCAACAAAAAGATAATATATTTCCCTAAATCATTCTTGGTAATCTCTACGAGTTATCATCAAACATATGAATACATGGCAAAAGTTTCCATATTAAGCCTAAGGTTGACTAAGAATTCATAAAGTAGTTTGGAATTTAAATGAAAAGCCAGTGTAAGTGAAAATTGAAGAGTGCTGGATGCAAAGAGGTTTATCGCCTTAAAGTTAAGAGCTAGTTGATTTAACATTCTAAATGGGGTGATTCGTGCCTCATTGAACTTGTAGTAGGCATCTTAATCCCTTGCTGATAGAAAATGATTGTCAAAGAAATGAAAGAACAAGGAGCTCCCTTGGGTTATTCTATCATGTTTTCTTCCACCGACCATTGAACGGTTTAGATTGGAGAGGCTAAGAGTTTAAAGGAATAAGAAGTTGAGTGATTGAAACCTTTAAAAAACTCTCTAATTTATAGATTTTTGAAAATTTTATAGTATGGTGTGATATCATATATCATAATCTGTATCAACTGGGCAATCTTAAAAAATTATGTTTGTCCTAAGGAGTCATTTAAATAACTTTTGATTAAATTCAACATACAGTACGAACAGGAATTTATATAGTATGAATAACAATTATGATCATACTGAACATACTGAATTCATCCTAATATATTCTAATATGTGTATCGTACAGTACAAATGGAGGTTCGTAGAGTATAAAGTGTAATAATGATCATACCAATCGTACTGAATTTTTCCCAAAAGATTCTCACACATGTATCTTACGAATTGTTGTTTGTATAGTATGATTACACAAAACTAAACTCATATGGACTTTTTATTTGGCTAATGGTTGTGATTTATGAAAAATTAAACATATCGTACACTATAAAAGGGGATCATATAGAACGATAAGAAAATTATTGTTTTCAATTTTGTGGATCTAGTGTGTTTTTGATGATCAACAACAACAACAACATAAATCCTTTTTTCCACTATATGGGGTTAGCTACATGAATCCTTTTTTGCAATTGTGTCCTATTTAAAGTCAAATTCTCATTTAAATCTAATAAAAAAGATAATTTCTAATATTTTCCAACCAAGTCTTTTTAGGTCTACCTTTACCTTTCTTAAAATAAGCCAAATCTAATACCTCAATGTTCCTAACCAAGTCATTGGAAGGCCTTCATTTAATGTAACCAAACCATCTAAGGCAACTCTCTCTAATCTTATCTTCCACTGGAGCTACTCCAACCTTTTCACATATATGCTCATTTTGTATCCTATCTCAAAAGGTAAAGCCACTCATCCACTTAAGCATCCTCATCTCTGTAACACTTAACTTAGTATTATGCTTCTCTTTCAAAGGCGAGCATTCGGCATGATAAAGCATTGTAGGTCTTACCACCATCTTATAGAATTTTCCCTTAAGTTTGAGGGGGACTTTTTTATCGCACAATAAGCCCAATGCATTGCTCCATTTCTATCGTCCAACTTGAATTCTACTAAAAATATCTCCATCTATTTAATCATTACTCTGAACAATAGATCCAAGATATCTAAAATGTGTACTCTCATTAATGACTTGAGCACCAAAAGTCATAATCCTCACATTAGGTCTATTTCTACTGAAATTACACTCCATATATTAAGTTTTAGATGTACTCAAGTGAAAACCTTTAGACTCTAAGGTTGACCTCCATAATTAAAGTTAACCTTTAACTCCCTCTGTAGTCTTACCAACAAGTAGAATATAATCAGCAAAAAGCATACACCAAGGTACATCCTCTTACAAATGTCTAGTGAGAACATCCATGACTAAAGACAAAAAATATGGACTTAAGGCTGATCCTTGATGTAATCCAACAGAAATAGGAAAATACTTGGTCAAACCACCTTATGTTTGAACACAAGTAATACCTCATTTATACATATCTTTAATGACTTGAATATAAGCATTATTAACACCTTTCTTTTCAAGAACTATCTACAGCAGTTCACTTGGAACTTTATCATATGCTTTCTCTATATCAACAAATATCATATATAGATCCTCCTTATTCTCTCTGTATTTCTCCATCAAACCTCTCAATAAATGTATGGCTTCCACAGTAAACCTACACGGCATGAATCCAAATTTATTTTGAGAAAGATTAGTATTACGCCGCAACCTAAACTCCATAACTCGCTCCCATAATCTTAAAGTATGATAAATTAACTTAATTCCTCTATAATTCACACACTCCTATGCATCAACTTTATTCTTAAAAATAGGAATTAATACACTCAGTCTCCACTGATCTTGCATCTTTTTAGTCTTCAAAATAGTATTAAAAAGTTTAATAAGCCAAGAAATTCCTTCATCTCTTAAGCAATTCCACATCTCTATTGGAATATCATCAAGTTCAACAGCTTTTCCACACTTTATTTTCTTTAAAGCCTCTCTAACTTCAATTTTACTCATACATCAATAAAAACAAAAATCATTATTTTTATTTAGGGTGCTAAAGTCACTAAAGACAATCATATTTTCACATTCTTCATTAAAAAGTTTAGCAAAATATCTCATCCACCTTTGTTGAATATAAATCTAAGAAAAGTAATTTTTAATCTTCATCCTTAATACACTTCACTTGAACTAAATCCTTACTACTCCTATCTCTTTGTTTGGCTAACTTATACATATAATTTTCTCCCTCCTTAGTATATAATCTATTATATAAATCATTAAAATCAAAGCTCTTTGCATCATAAATAGCATTCTTAAATTGCTTATAAGCCTCTTTAAAGATTTCCAATTATAAGAATTTTTAAATCTAAACAAATTTTTATAACAAATCATCTTATTTTTTATCTTTTCTTACACATTTGGATTCCACGCCCAACTATTTTTACTATTGGGATATTTTCTCATCGAAACTCCACGCACATCTTTGCAATATTTTTAATGTCACCTGCCACTTTTTCGCATATAACATTAGCATCCTCATGCACATACAAAATCCTAAGATTTAAAATCCTACTCTCAAAAAAATTCTTTTGTTAATATCTTTTAAATGCCCCCATCTAATCCTAGAAAATCATTTTACTTTCTTTTTTATTTTCTACCCCTTTATCTTAAATTCTAAAACTAATAATAAATGTGTGTGATGATCAGGAAATAATTCTTTTTAAATAATAATACATGAATCAACAAACACCAAAGAAAAGTTACACACATAATATAACACATACAAAATTTTTATTTATGGTCATTTTTATGAAAGAGTTCTAGGGATATTTTTTTAAGGTTTTGGAGAGTTGAGGCTGACATCTAGCTAATGTCTTAAGTGGCTCATTGACTTATACTGGGTGAAAATGCTAAAGACAGAAATTCAATTAAGATTTTGACTTTTTTTAAGTATATTTCTAATGCAATGCAAGATAAGCAACTCGATTAATACATAAAATTAGAATGTAGTAATTTTAAAAATGCATAAAAATAGTTTTTATCCTAGAGATTGTATAGATTCCCCTTGACAGATCTACACCCTCATAGGCCAAGTGGTCTACCAAAACCGATAGTGGGGAGGTGCCTAAAAAAAAGAAGAGAATATTATAACAATATGTTATGCGAACTCCCGGCAGTCCCATGATTACTTCTTATACCATTAAAGTTTCTATGTTATCTTAAAATTTTATTCAAATTTGAGTAGAGAAATTTTTACACAGCCTCATGAGCCTCTGTGTATCTAGGCTAAAATAAAATAAAAGTAACACACAATTGCCAAAAAACTAAGAAAAGCACGTAATCCTATACGCAATTAAATCAACTCAACAATATCAATACCCCATTTATTATAACTCATAGTCTACATAAAATTAAAAGTGGTCGAGCACCACTAATAACAACCCAGATTCTAATCCTAGTACATAAGCAAGTAACTTTGAGTAGGATACTCTTTATCTTAAACTCCTCGGTTTTGTCCTCTTCAAACTCCTTGGAATCTTCGAAGCTGGATCCCTAAATAAAAAAGAAATCTCTTCCCCTGAAGGGGAGGTTATTCCTTCCACTTTGGATATGAAAGTGGTCCAACTTGGGCTTCCAAATGGAAAAGAACTATCCCCCTAAGGGGTATCCTTTTCTTTTTGGAATCCAACTTTGGGTCTGTGTATCCCAAACTCAAAGTGTAACTTTCATAACTCAATACTTCAAATGAATTATATTAACATAAAAATAAAAATTCTATACTCTTCTTTGAGGTTATCCTAAGTATTTAATAATCAAATCAATTCCCAAGCAGTTAAAATTATGTATAGAAAAATAAACACACTTGGCTACACTCCTTTTTTATTTTGGTGGCTAAGCAGTTGGAGCACTTGTAACAGTTATATTCATTATTTAGTTAGCCCTACTTAATGCCCTATATAAGAATGGCCACCTACATAAGATTGAATTAGTATAAATTGTCACCAACCTAGGGGTAAATTTAATGCATAATCAACCATCAATCCATAGAGTTCAATAAAAGTACACAAACACTCGCATCAAATATTTCAATCACAGCATGTAATGAAATCTTGAAAACCTGACATGGTTAAAAATTAAACACTGCATAGCCTAGATCTAGAGTTGGTTAACCTATCAAATCATCTAAAGTGTGTGTAGAAGATTATGTGGCTGGGGTATACCCTAAACTTGGTTATTTATTCAGATTGTCTAAGGTTTGCGTTTATTAAAGGTTAAATGGCATATTTACATTTGAGTTTAAATTTTAATTTATTAAAGTTTAATTAATGGTATATTTTAGATTTTAAATGATTAATACCTTTTTTTCTCACCGAGGCCTTAAATTTTATTTCACATTCCTTGGGGCAAAGCTAAAAGCATCGTAGGCCTAGGTTACCCAGTAGTAATCGAGGATGATTAGGTTGATTTAGTTGGTTAGAAATTAAGGGTTGATTATAATTGATTAATTTATTTAATTAATAATTTTAGGAGTTAAATTAATTTATGTTTTCCATCAACAAGTTCATGGTGTTGTGTCACCAGGCTCAAGGAACCAGACCTCCTTAATACACATATCACCGTAGCGCAGAGTAATCCATCCTAATAACCTTATTAATGTAGTTGAATTTAGGATTATAATTTGGTTAAATAATTAAAAGTAATTTAATTTTTATGTTTACCACTCCATTCAATCTATTCATTGTGTTGTTCCACCAAGCACGAGGAACTAGGCCCTCTTAGTGCACTTAGTCCCGTAGCCTAGAGTAGTCCATCTAATAAACTTCATCCTTCGAGTCATTATTTTGTATTAGAGTGTTGGTTAAGTAATTTTATTAATAAAATGAAATTTTTGAATTTTAATGAATTATTGAATTTTTTAGAATTATTGAGATTATTTAATAATGTTAATTAAGGGTCCAAAAGTTGACTTTTTAAACCAAGTTATTTTTTGAAAGTTTTAGATTTTTAACAAATATTAGACCTTGTCATGAGTAGTTAGATTATTAGTATGCCCAATTTGGAGTTTTCTATAAAATGTTATGAATTTTTAAAGTTTTGACTTGATTTTGACTAAAGTTTGACTAGATTATTGACTTTTTGACTTGGAATGATTTTTGAAGGTTTGAAATTTTTTAAAATATTAGATTTTAATTTGAGTTGAATGAGTTTGAATTTGATCTGTTTGGAATTTTTTAAAATTAGTTATAAGTTTTAGAAGTTTAGGAATTTATTAAATTTTTAAAATTTTTTAATTAAGGGGATTTTAATGATTTTTAGCACTTATTTTTAGGGTCAAAGGAAGAAGGGTAGGAGGCACTTTGATATTTTGAAACAATTTTGAAGTATCCCGACCTGATCTAAGTGTTGGGTTTTAAATTTTGGATTGAAAGAAGATTTAGTTCTAGTTGAACATTTTATTAAAAATTTGGGATTGTACTCCCGAAATTTTGGGGTCTTATGTTTCAAAAATTGCCCTGGATCCTAAATCTAAATTGGGCACAAAATAAAGATGACCCAAACCTAACTAATATAGTGCAAAAACTTAGACTTACCCCGGCCTGGATTGGGGAGCTAGCTAACCACCTAGTCAATTTTAAAGCCATGAGTAGTTTAATTCATCTTGAGTTTAAGCATGAATGCATATAACACCAAATCTAGTCCCAAGGTGCTAAAGGTGTCATAGGTTTGGGATTTAGTAAATGACTTCCATTTGATTTTTAGCAGCTTCATGATGCAGTTCTATATCCCCTTGTATCATGTGGTCTCTAATGAAATGGTGTTTGATGTCTATGTGTCAAGTTTTAGAATGTTAGATAGAATTATTTGATATATAAATGGAACTAGTGTTATGACACAAGATCTGAATGGTTCCTACAATTAGTCCAAGTTCTAAGATTTATTCTTTAAGCCATAGGAATTTTACAACACAACTCTCTACAACTACATATTCAACTTCAGTGGTAGATAGGGCTAAATAGTTTTATTTTCTACGAGACTAGGAAAATAAGGATTATCCTAGGAATTTGCATATTCTATGAGTGCTTTTATTATCAACCCTACATCTTATAAATTCTAAATTAGATTATTCTATGATTTTAAAGGAAGTGTTATGCCTAGGATACTATATTCCTACGTTTTGGGTTCCAAAAAGATATCTAAAGATTATCTTAACAGTAGCACATGAGATTCTTTTTTATTAGCCTGAAATCTAGTTTAGAGATAAACACTAAATATAATATTAGGTTAGCTAGTAGTCAAGTAAAGAAGAGATCCAATTATTCCTCTATATTTCTTCTAATCTATTGACTTTCCCTTTGGGTCCTTACTAACTGTATGGTAGAGCTCATGGAAGTTTCTATTACCTTAGCATTGTCTATTTCATATTTCTTAAGAATATCCTTAATGTATCTAGATTGGCTAAGGAATGTTCCATCAAGCATTTATTTTACACTAAATTCAAGAAAATAGTTCAACTCTCCCATTATATTTATTTTAAACTCCTCATTCATAATTTTTGAGAATTTGTCACAAAGATTTTTATTTGTACATCTAAATAGTATATCATCAACATATATTTATATTATGAGTAGCTTTTCTCCTTATTTCTTTAGGGTGGTGTTTACACTACCCTTAATGAAATATCTATCTAGAAGGATTGTGCTCAATCTTTCATACTAGACTTTAGGTGCTTGCTTCAATCCATACAGAACTTTCTTTAGTTTGAAAATATGAGTTGAGGATTTCAAGCCCTCAAAACCCGGGGGTTGCTCAACATATACTTCCTTTTTTATTACTCTATTTACGAAAGCACTCTTAATATCCATTTGATATAGCTTAAATCCTTTAAAACAAGTAAAGACTAAAATCACCCTAAAGACTTCTAGTCTAGCTACAAAGGAAAAAGTTTCATCAAAATCAATCCCTTCAATCTAATTGTACCCCTTAGCTATTAACCAAGCCGTATTCCTTACTACTATGTCAGAGTAATTCATTTTATTCGTAATAATCCATTTAGTTCCTACAATACTCTGGTCTTTAGGTCTACTAACCAACTTCCCAACATCATTCCTAACAAATTCTTTTAAATCTTCTTATATTGCTAGAATCCAAAATTCATCAAAGAAGGCTTGATCTATGTCCGTGGGTTATATCATGGAAATAAAGCAAAATGACTAACCTCCATCCTAAGTCCATGCTTTTATCTCACACCTTTGGATGGGTCTCTTAAGATCAATTCTTTAAGATAACTAGAATAATATCTCAAATATCTATGTCTCTATTATATCTCCTGTAATAATGGCCTCTACACCTTGAATGACCTCTACTTTTTCTTCTTCAGATTGAGATTCAAGTCTTATCTGATTCATCAAACACAAAATATGTAGACTCTTCTACTACTAAGGTCTTCTTATTAAAGATTTTATAGACCTTCCCTACATATGAATAACCTAATAAAACTGAAAGTGCTCAGATGACACTAGAAAGTGCTCTGATACCACTTGAAAGTTCGTTAGGGATGTTAGGCCCTATGAACTGTCCAAAGGCTAACAAAGAGAGAGATGAATTGGATAACTTTAAAACCAAAGATAAAACTCAAACCAAAATCACCACAGAAATCAAAGTTGGGAAGAAAATAATGCGGAAGCAATAATAAGAAAGAACACACCAGATTTATAGTGGTTTGATCAAACATTGACCTACATCCACTCCTTGGAGGAACCCTCCAAGTATTGCACTAAACTAAGTGTCTCTCCTTTAGCCCCCACAGCTAGGCGAAGAAGCCCTTACAAAATCACTTCGACCTTCCCCGGTGCGGCGGAGTCGCCAGGTCCTTTGACACCAAAGAGATCTTCTTCTTCGGTGAACTTCCCTTGAGACAAGCCTTGAATCCAATGGTATTCAGGTGCGAGCTTGCCGGTGCAGCCGTGTGGAACCCCCTCCACACTCTCTTGAGTCCCCCCTCACAGGATCTTCTCCCTCTCTCAAACTCCACCCTTTCCTCACTCCCTTTCAATCTTTCTCTTCAAGTTTCCCCCAAAAGAATGAAGCTACAATGGCTGCTAAGGACACTTACAAAGTGCCTTGTCATAGCTTAAATAGAAGAGCTAAAAATGAGCTCATTAATGCATGTTGCTGACATTATCGTCTAGGATGATACTAATATCGTTCTGTACGATCAGTGTAATTTAAGCCCAATCAGCCGGGATGATTTGAGACGATTAGAAGAAGTTTGTTCATATCGTCCTGGACGATAATATATCATCATAGACGATCAGAACAAATCATGGAATATCGTCCTCAACATCGCCTTGAAAAATAGCTATCTGATGACCAATTGTCCAGCATATCAACTAGGATGATCTAGCGATCGTCCAGGACAATTTTATCGTGAAATCAAGTCATAATTGCTTTCCTTAAAATCCAGAGAAATTTTAGAAAAATTGACCTGGATCATCCTGGACAATATTTTATAGTCCTAGATGATCCACCTGGATGATGTCCAAAAATAAGTTATTTCTAAATAGATCTGGCGACATATTCTTTCTAAATTGAGCCTATCGTCCTCGCCGATACAAAATTATCCAGGACGATATGTTTTGCATAATGACGGCTCCTTTAATGAGGATGCCCTAATTAGGGTTTCTGCTTTTGAACTGATTGTCCAGGCCGACATAAATATCATCCTGGATGATGTTACCAAAAACATAAACTCTACGGAACTATCAAAAATCTTCCAAGTTACAAAGCATCAGGAGCCACACCAAATACAATAGACTCAAGAAAGAAAAAAAGGTACAAACTGACTCAAACCTAGTCTACCCAATCTTGAGCTTGTTCCAAATTGTAGTCTGATCGTGTGGACCTGAAATGTCAGTAGATAAGACAGTCATGGAGAAATAAGAGTGTTTGACATCATCAAAATCATAAACCATGAAAACAGATCTGCAACAATCTCCCCCTTTTTTATGATGGCAAACACTACAATTTGAATTTTTTAAAAAGGAACATTTTCTTCTAATCTCCCCCTCACTAGAATAACACTTTAAAAATAGGGGTAATAAAAATATTTTTGTTGTTTTTTAAATTTATGAACAAAAGATACAAATTCGACAATAGTACAAAAATTCAACAATATGTTCTCCCCCTTTGACATTATCAAAAAGAGAAGAGGCACAAACAAAAAATAAAATGACCAAAAGACAAAAATGTTTCCTGATCTAGTGAAAAACAAATATTCTAAAAATGAGAAAGTTACCTCTTGATTTTACTCAAAAATTTAGTAGAATTGGATTGACAACGCATAGCCCAGAAAAGGTTAGAAATTCATAATTTGATAATCCAAACTCAAGTTCTTTTAAAGGCTAAAAAACTTTTTAATCCAATATCCAAATCAAGGAATAAATGGGAAAAAGAAACATTAATTTTTCAAAAATTCCTTTCATAAAATATATCCAATAAAAGATCAATGCATAAATTACTCAATCAGGAACCAAGATTTTCAAGCACAAGTTTCTAACATATGAAGGATTTTCTTAAGCTTTTAGTAGTATAAGAAAGAAAGAATATTTTTTGAAAAAAAAAGTGGCCAATGATGCCAAACCAAAAGATGCGCAATAACGCCAAATTAAAAAAAAAATACACAAAGTGTATTAAAATCAAAATATGCTCGATGAGCCATTCAAGTGATAAAGGGCACTTGAAAGTGCTCAGATGACACTAGAAAGTGCTCTGATACCACTTGAAAGTTTGTTAGGCATGTCAGGTCCTATGAACTGGCCCAAGGCTAACAAAGAGAGAGGTGAATTGGATAACTTTAAAACCAAAGATAAAACTTAAACTAAAATCACCACAAAAATCAAAGTTGGGAAGAAAATAATACGGATGCAATAATAAGAAAGAACACAACAGATTTATAGTGGTTCGATCAAACCTTGACCTACGTCCACTCCTTAGAGGCACCCTCCAAGTATTGCACTAAACTAAGTGTCTCTCCTCCAGCCCCCACAGTTAGGCGGAGAAGCCCTTACAAAATCACTTCCACCTTCCCTGGTGCGGCAGAGTCACCGGATCCTTTGACACCAAAGAGATCTTCTTCTTCGGTGAACTTCCCTCGAGACAAGCCTTGAATCCAACAGTATTCAGGTGCGAGCTTGCCAGAGCAACTGTGTGGAACCCCCTCCACACTCCCTTGAGTCCCCCCTCACCAGATCTTCTCCCTCTCTATAACTCCACCCTTTCCTCATTCCCTTTTAAGCTTTCTCTTTACGTTTTCCCTAAAAGAACGAAGCTACAATGGCTGCCAAGGACACTTAGAAAGTGCCTTGTCATAGCTTAAATAAAAGAGCTAAAAATGAGCTCATTAATGCATGTTGCCGACATTATTGTCCAGGATGACACTAATATCATCCTGTACGATCAGTGTAATTTAAGCCCAATCTGCCGGGACAATTTGAGACGATCAGAAGAAGTTTGTTCATATCATCCTGGACGATAATATATCATCCTGGACGTTCAGAACAAATCGTGGAATATCATCCTCAACATCGCCCTGAAAAACAGCTATCCGATGACCAATCATCCAGCATATCGGCCAGGATGATCTGGCGATCATCCTAGCCGATTTAATCGTGAAATTAAGTCATAATTGCTTTCCTTAAATTCTAGAGAAATTTTGGAAAAATTGACCTAGATCGTCCTGGATGATCCACCTGGACGATGTCCAAAAATAAGTTATTTCTAAATAGATCTGGTGGCAGATTCTTTCTGAATTGAGCCTATCGTCCTGGCCGATACAAAAACGCCCAGGACGATGTATTTTGCATAATGACGGCTGCTTTAATGAGGATGCCCTAATTAAGGTTTATGCTTTTGAACTAATCGTCCTGGATGATGTTACCAAAAACATAAACTCTAGGGAACTGTTAGAAATCTTCCCAAGTTACAAAGTATCAGGAGCCACACCAAATACAATAGATCAAGAAAGGAAAAATGGTACAAATTGACTAAGACCTAGTCTACCAAATCTTGAGCTGGTCCCAAATTATAGTCTGATCGTGTGGACCTGAAATATCAGTAGATAAGGTAGTTGTGGAGAAATAAGAGTGTTTGATATCATCAAAATCATAAACCATGAAAACAGATCTGCAACAATCTCCCCCTTTTTTATGATGGCAAACACTACAATTTGAATTTTTTAAAAAGGAATACTTTCTCCTAATCTCCCCCTCAATAGAATAACACTTTAAAAATAGGGGAGATAAAAATATTTTTGTTGTTTTTTAAATTTTTGAACAAAAGATACAAATACGATAATAATAAAAAAATTCAACAATATGTTCTCCCCTTTTGACATTATTAAAAAGAGAAGAGGCACAAACAAAAAACAAAATGTCCAAAAGACAAAAACATTCCCTGATCTAGTGAAAAATAAATATTCTTAAAATTAGAAAGTTACCTCTTGGTTTTAATCAAAAACTTAGTAGAATTGGATTGACAACACATAGCCCAGAAAAGGTTAGAAATTCATAATTTGATAATCCAAACTCAAGTTCTTTTAAAGGCTAAAAAACATTTTAATCCAATATCCAAATCAAGGAATAAATGGGAAAAAGAAACATTAATTTTTCAAAAATCCCTTTCATAAAAGATATCCAATAAAAAATCAATGCACAAATTGCTGAATCAGGAACCAAGATTTTCAAGCACAAGTTTCGAATATATCAAAGATTTTCTTAAGCTTTTAGTAGTATAAGAAGGAAAGCATATTTTTTGAAAAAAAAAGTGGCCAATGATGCCAAACCAAAACACACACAGTAACACCAAATTAAAAAAAATACACAAAGTGTATTAAAAATCAAAAGATGCTCAAAGAGTCATTCAAGTGATAAAGGGCACATGAAAGTGCGTAGATGACACTAAAAAGTGCTCTGATGCCACTTGAAAGTTCATTAGGAATGTTAGGCCCTATGAACTAGCCCAAGGCTAATAAAGAGAGAGATAAATTGGATAACTTTAAAACCGAAGATAAAACTCAAACTAAAATCACCACAGAAATCAAAGTTGGGAAGAAAATAATGTGGAAGAAATAATAAGAAAGAACACAACAGATTTATAGTGGTTCGGTCAAACCTTGACCTACGTCCACTCCTTGGAGGCACCCTCCAATATTGCACTAAACTAAGTGTCTCTCCTTTAGCCCCCACAGTTAGGCGGAGAAGCCCTTACAAAATCACTTCCAACTTCCCGGGTGCGGCGGAGTCGCCGGGTCCTTTGACACCAAAGAGATATTCTTCTTCGGTGAACTTCCCTCGAGACAAGCCTTGAATCCAACGGTACTCAGGTGCGAGCTAGCCGTAGCAACCGTGTGGAACCCCCTCCACACTCCCTTGAGTCCCCCCTCACAGGATCTTCTCCCTCTCTCAAACTCCACCCTTTTCTCACTCCCTTTCAAGCTTTCTCTTCAAGTTTTCTCCAAAAGAACGAAGCTACAAGGCTGCCAAGGACACTTACAAAGTGCCTTGTCATAGCTTAAATAGAAGAGCTAAAAACGAGCTCTTTAATGCATGTTGTCGACATTATCGTCCAGGATGATACTAATATCATCCAGTACGATCAGTGTAATTTAAGCCCAATCAACCGGGATGATTTAAGACTATCAGAAGAAGTTTGTTCAAATCGTCCTGGATGATAATATATCATCCTGGATGATCAGAACAAATCGTGGAATATTGTCCTTAACATCGCCCTGAAAAATAGCTATCCGATGACCAATCGTCCAGCAAATCGGCCAGGATGATCTGGCGATCGTCTAGGCCGATTTGATCATGAAATCAAGTCATAATTGCTTTCCTTAAATTCTAGAGAAATTTTAGAAAAATTGACCTGGATCATCCTGGATGATATTTTATAGTCCTGGATGATCCACCTGGACGATGTCCAAAAATAAGTTATTTCTAAATAGATCTGGCGGAAGATTCTTTCTGAATTAAGCCTATCCTCCTGGCCAATATAAAATCATTCAGGACGATGTGTTTTGCATAATGACTGCTGCTTTAATGAGGATGCCCTAATTAGGGTTTTGCTTTTGAACTGATCGTCCAGGCCGATTTAAATATCGTCCTGGACGATGTTACCAAAAACATAAACTCTAGGAAACTGTCAGAAATCTTCCAAGTTACAAAGTATCAGGAGCCACACCAAATACAATAGACTCGAGAAAGGCAAAAAGGTACAAACTGACTCAGACCTAGTCAACCCAATCTTGAGCTGGTTCCAAATTATAGTCTGATCGTGTGGACCTAAAATGTCAGTAGATAAGGCAGTCGTGGAGAAATATGAGTGTCTCATTTCATCAAAATCATAAATCATGAAAATAGATCTGCAACAATCTCCCCCTTTTTTATGATGGAAAACACTACAATTTGAATTTTTTAAAAAGGAACATTTTCTCCTAATCTCCCCCTCACTAGAATAACACTTTAAAAATAGGGCAGATAAAAATATTTTTGTTGTTTTTTAAATTTTTGAACAAAAGATACAAATATGACAATAGTACAAAAATTCAACAATATGTTCTCCCCCTTTGACATTATCAAAAAGAGAATAGGCACAAATAAAAAACAAAATGACCAAAAGACAAAAATGTTCCCTGATCTAGTGAAAAACAAATATTCTTAAAATTAGAAAGTTACCTCTTGGTTTTAATCAAAAACTTAGTAGAATTTGATTGACAACACATAGCCCAGAAAAGATTAGAAATTCATAATTTGATAATCCAAACTCAAGTTCTTTTAAAGGCTAAAAAACTTTTTAATCCAATATCCAAATCAAGGAATAAATTGGAAAAAGAAACATTAATTTTTCAAAAATCCCTTTCATAAAACATATCCAATAAAAGATCAATGCACGAATTGCTGAATCAGGAACCAAGATTTTCAAGCACAAGTTTCGAACATATCAAAGATTTTCTTAAGCTTTTAGTAGTATAAGAAGGAAAGCATATTTTTTGAAAAAAAAAGTGGCCAAAGATGCCAAACCAAAAGATGCACAATAACACCAAATTAAAAAAAAAATACACAAAGTGTATTAAAAATCAAAATATGCTCAAAAAGTCATTCAAGTGATAAAGGGCACTTGAATGAGCTTAGATGACACTAGAAAGTGCTCTGATACCACTTGAAAGTTCATTGGGGATGTTAGGCCCTATGAACTGGCCCAAGGCTAACAAAGAGAGAGGTGAATTGGATAACTTTAAAGCCAAAGATAAAACTCAAACTAAAATCACCACAGAAATCAATGTTGGGAAGAAAATAATGCGGAAGCAATAATAAGAAAGAACACAATAGATTTATAGTGGTTCAGTCAAACCTTGACCTACGTCAACTCCTTGGAGGCGCCCTCCAAGTATTGCACTAAACTAAGTGTCTCTCCTTTAGCCCCCATAGTTAGGCGGAGAAGCACTTACAAAATCACTTCCAACTTCCCCGGTGCGGTGGAGTCGCCGGTTCCTTTGACACCAAAGAGATCTTCTTCTTCAGTGAACTTCCCTCGAGACATGCCTTGAATCCAATGATATTCAGGTGCGAGCTTGCCGGAGCAACCGTGTGGAACCCCCTCCACACTCCCTTGAGTCCCCCCCACATGATCTTCTCCCTCTCTCAAACTTCACCCTTTCCTCACTCCCTTTCAAGCTTTCTCTTCAAGTTTCCTCCAAAATAATGAAGCTACAAAGGCTGCCAAGGACACTTACAAAGTGCCTTATCATAGCTTAAATATAAGAGCTAAAAATGAGCTCATTAATGCATGTTGCTGACATTATCGTCCAGGATAATACTAATATCATCCTGTACGATCAGTGTAATTTAAGCCCAATCAGCCGGGACGATTTGAGATGATTAGAAGAAGTTTATTCATATCATCCTGGATGATAATATATCATCTTGGACTATCAGAACAAATCATGGAATATCGTCCTCAACATCGCCCTGAAAAATAGCTATCCAATGACAAATCGTCCAGCATATCGGCCAGGATGATCTGACGATCGTCCAGGCCAATTTGATCTTGAAATCAAGTCATAATTGCTTTTCTTAAATTCTAGAAAAATTTTGGAAAAATTGACCTGGATCGTCCTGGACGATATTTTATAGTCCTGAATGATCCACTTGGATGATGTCCAAAAATAAGTTATTTCAAAATAGATCTGGTAGAAGATTCTTTCTGAATTAAGCCTATCATCCTGGCCGATATAAAATCATCCAGGACGATGTGTTTTGCATAATGACTGCTGCTTTAATGAGGATGCCCTAATTAGGGTTTCTGCTTTTGAACTGATCATCCAGGCCGATATAAATATCATCCTGGACGATGTTACCAAAAACATAAACTCTAGGAAACTAGCAAAAATCTTCAAGTTACAAAGCATCAGGAGCCACACCAAATACAATAGACTCAAGAAAGGAAAAAAGGTACAAACTGACTCAGACCTAGTCTACCCAATCTTGAGCTGGTTCCAAATTGTAGTCTGATCGTGTGGACCTGAAATGACAGTAGATAAGGAAGTCGTGGAGAAATAATTGTGTTTGATATCATCAAAATCATAAACCATGAAAACAGATCCGCAACAAAGACTCCATCATATTTTGGATCAAATTTTCCTAAGGGGATTTTCCATTGATTAAGATAAAACATTTACATCCAAATACATATAAGTGGGAAAAATTGGGTGTCCTATCCTTAAGGAGTTCATCAGGTATCTAATTCAACTTGGATCTAATATTCACCCTTTTCAAAACATAATAAGTAATATTTACTACTTCTGCCCAAAAGTATCTAAGAAGATTATATTCATCTAGCATTACCCTAGCAAGTTTTATTATATTCAGCTAGCATTGCTCTAGAAGCTTTTACTAAGGTCCTATTTTATCTCTCAGCTTTCCATTCTGCTAAGGGGTCCTAGGGGCAAATAAGTTATGTTCTATATCTATCTCTTGATAGTAGAATTCCAACCTATCATTTTCAAATTATCCACCATGATCATTATGAATGGTTGAATTTTTAAAACTTAATTTCCTTTGAATCCAAGTGGAGAAAGTTCTAAATTCCTCAAATGACTCACTATTATGTTCTAAGAATCTAAACTAAGTAAATTTAAAGAAGTCATCACTATCACAAATCTATGTCTTCCCTCTTAGGTTTGCTGTACTAATAAGTCTAAATAGGTCCATATGAAGGATGTATAGTGGCCTAGAGGTGTTGATGTCCTTAATTGAATGAAATGAAGACTTGACTTATTTTCATAATTGGCAGGCATCATATAGGGGGTTCTTAGGGAAGTCTAACTTAAGTATGCCTTCAACTAGGTCTTTTTAGGTAATCTTCCTAAGCCTTTTAATGCAAGCATAACATAGTCTCCAATACCATATCCAAGAATCATCAACAATTATTTTTAAGCATACAAAATTTAAAATTTTAATGTGGTTCAAGTCTAGTATGTAAAAAATACTCATTCATTTTTCTTCTAATACAAGTTTTTCATTTAATCTAATCATGCATTTTTTTAAAAAAAGAAATTAAATATCAAAACCTTTATCACATAGTTGATTAATGCTCAATAAATTATACTTTAAGTAATAACATAAAAGAATATTTTTAATAATAAAGTTTTTAGCATGGTTGATTACACCTGAGCCCACCACTTTCCTAGTGTTTTTGTCTCTAGCATCACCTTGCCTCCTGACCTGGCCTCTAGTGTGATGAACTATTTCATATCACCTATCAAGTCCCTCGAGCATCCACTGCCCACGTACCACATGTTCTCACTAGACCTTTTATGAGACAAGCCCTCTATAGTCATTCAAAGGTTAGATTTGAGAACCCAAGTGCGTTTGGGTTCCACCTTCTGCTTGAATGAATGTATGATATGATGTAGTGAATGTATTTTAGGCCTCCATATTAGATGTGTCATATGATGGATTGAGCAAGTGCATGCTATGCGATCTAACATGCCATAAGAGTAATACCTAACATCAGGAAATGGCATTAACTATTCTAATAGCTACACTCTCTCTACCCTTCACTCCATTACTCCAGTGATCAAGTTTCTCTTATTGTAGCTCATGCATTCTACTATAGATTTCATGGTTTTGGTTTATTGTTCTCAATTTTTGTGGCTCTATTTATGTTTTTTGGTGACCTAAGGCCTTTCAGCAATTAGTTTTTCTTCTAATTTTCATCATAAAAGCAGGCATGTCTTCCTCATTGTACTCTCCTTGTGGTAATTAATCTACCTTCGATGTCGATGGTTAGCAATAAAGGTTTTATTTGTGTGGCTGGGAATGTTTCTAACTCTAAATCTTGATCTTTTCGTGATGTTTTCATGGGTGATGCTCAATTGAAAGAGTCCAGTTTTTCTTTTACTCAATCTTTAGTTAAAGGTTTTCCTACCTTGTTGATTTTTGAAGAAGATATTATGAAACTTGCTTCTCCCTAACAATTTGCATTCGTAGGGATGTTTTTCTTATGGCACCCTAATCTTGATTCTATTAGGTCTTTCTTTGGTAACATCACAATGTTTGGTTTTTTTCTCAATTGAATTACTCGATGCTCTCATCTAGTGATTCAACTGACCAATGATTCTGATTATAGCTGGGATTTTGTCGGACAATCTTATTGCATAAATAACTATCAAATGCGACTTTTAAAGTGGACTCTTTACTTTCATATTAAAGAGGATTATCGTATTGTCCCTGTGTGGATCTCTTTCCCAAATTTGAGATTACATTTCTTTAATCCACATGTTCTTCACGCTTTGGGATCCATATTTGGGAGACCTCTTCAATCTGATTAGGCCACCACTATAAGATCTCATCCTTCTGTTGCCCAAATTTTGGTGAAAGTGGACATTACTAAAAAGAATTTGTGTGAGGTATGGATCAGATCAAAAATTTGTGTTATTTGTAAAAGGTTGATTTTGAAAATATACCATATTTTTTCCCATTGCAAAGTCAATGGACATTTGTTTAATGAATGTTTTGTGGCTCAACCAAATATTAAAATAGGGATTAAAGAGGGGGAAAATGTGAATTGTTATGTTAGGAATTAGTTTATTGATATTGTAGTTCATATCCCTTTAGAAGTGAATAATGATAATATAGTTGTTTAAGAAAATATTGTTACAATGCCTACAGATATTTCTAGTATTCATGAGGAAGCTAATGATGGAAATCATTCTTTAAATGGATCTCTTATAGTGTCCCAAAAGGATGGATTGGTTGATCTAAACATAAAAGAGAAACCTGTGGATTCTATAAGATCATCTATGAAGGAAACTGTCCAAATGGAATATGAAGTTAATGTTCCACCCAATGTTAGTGATGGTGCTGAGGTGATGCGTAAACAATGTACTTTAAATGTTAGTAATGGTAAACAACTGGAAAACGAGGAAGGCGGTGAGGAGGATCACAGGGAGGAAGGAGAATTTGTTCCTAACAAGGATGTTTCTTTGCTAGGAAAATCAGAAGGTATGAATGATATTCTATGTTGTCCACTCCATCAAAACTTCATACCAATAGTATAGAAGAGGGTTATACCAAAGTCAGAAAGAAGAAATCAAAAAATAATAAACTCTCCAAAGCTCAATCTTCTAGAGTTGTCCGAGCTTCTCATATTTCTTCTTCAAATGGTTAATGCCCTCATTTGGAACAGTAGAGGTGTGGGTAAACCTCCTTCTAGGGATAGGATGAAGAACTTACGCAAAATTTATAATATTAATGTTTTGGTCTTGCTTGAACCCTTAATTTTTGCTTCAAATATTATCTTGATGCACAATAAACTTGTTTTGAATGCTCTTATAGTAATTGCTCGAATAAAATTTGTATATTCTAGAAACATTAAATCAAGTTAAAAATTATAAATGACTTCCCTCAAATTGTCCATACTAATATTAATTATCTTCATTTTTCCTACTATGCCTTTTTTGTTTATGCTTCATGTTCTAGATTAGATAGGAGGAATTTATATAATCAAATTATAGATTTTTCACCTAATATTGCCAAACCTTAGATGGTGCATGGTAACTTTAATACTATCACTAATGCTTTGGAGAGTGTTGGTGGGAAACCTCCAAATTTCCAAGCTATGGAGGATTTTAATGATACGTTATTAGTTTCTAACTTAAAATAGGTTTTTCTAGCAATGAATTTAAGTGGAATCAAGCTACTATGTGGTAATAGTTAGATCACATCCTATTCAATAGTGTTCAAATTTCTAAGTATTAGAAAACCAATATTAAGCATTGGTCTAAAACTCTTTATGATCATTCCCCTTTTCTTTTGAATATTTCTATGAATGATAATTGTACTTTTTCTCCTCTTAAATTTAAAAATACTTGGCTTTTGCATGATTCATTTCTTTGTAATATTGAAGCCAATTGGCATGCTCCATTATTTTCTAATAATAATGGTGTTAGTATAATTCAGCTTTGTCTTAATCTCAAACAGCTAAAGCAAAACTTAAATTGGTGGAATAAATGTGTTTTTAAACATTTATTTGAAAATATTGTGGAAGCTGAGAAACAAGATGATTTGACTTATAATATTTATATGAATCTTTCTTCTCCAGATAACCTTGCTTCTTTGAATGAGGCCAAATTCTTCTTAGTGAAGCTTAAAGAACAAGAAGAAGCCTATTGGAAACAAAAAGCTTCCTGAAAATTCTTAGTTAAGGAGGATAGAAATACTACTTTTTTAACAATATTGCCAAACATTAAAAAGTTGCTAGTTATATCCATAAGATTTCCACTTGTGAGGGTTCTCATTTTGATTCTCCTGATTTGGTTTCGTATTTGGGTGTTAAGTATTTTAAGGATGTGTTTAACAAAAACTTTATTCCTGATTTAGATTTGAATTTTTCTTTCATTCTTTTGCTTGTTTCGAAAGAGGATAATGTTATGCTCACTAAATTTTCATATGAGGAGGAGATTTGGTTTATCCTTAAAGAGATGAATCCTAACTTTGTGACTGGTCTGGATGGTTTTACAACTAAATTTTTCCAAAAAACTTGCCATATCATTAAAGAACATTTAGTTAATGATGTTATTGATTTACGTAAAGGCAATCCTTACACTAAAATTTTTACCTCTATTACTATTGTTCTGATACCCAAGAGTGATGTCACTAATTTTAGGAGTGATTTTTTCCCTATTAGTTTGTGGTCTTTTTTCAACTATCTTATTGTTAAGTTAATCATGTCTGGATTAGCTTTAATTCTCCTTAATATCATCTCTACTGATCAAACTAGTTTTGTTAAAGGTTATTCTATTTTTTAATTTTTTTTATTTGCTCAAGAGCTTGTGCATGATTTGGAGTCTAAGATTGTTGGAGGAAATGTGATTTTTAAGATTGATATTACTAAAGCTTAAGATAATCTTAGTTAGGAATTTCTTACCATTATGCTGCATTTATTTGGTTTCAATAACAATTTTATTAAGATCATTAAGGACAGTGTTGAACACTATTTTTTATGTTATTATTAAAGGCAGGAGTCATTGTTTTTTTAAATCTACTCATGGTCTTAGGCAAGGGGATCCTCTATCCCCTACTTTGTTTATTGTAGCTACCAAATTTCTTTCTAGAGGTATTAATGAACTGTTTAGAAAACACCCTAACTTAAAGTATCGTACTATTGGTGATTTTTTGGTGTCTCATTTAAGTTTTTAGGAAGATTTCATTATTTTTATGAATGAGTCCAGGAAGATGCTTAATATCCTTTTTAAATTTCTTGGTCTTTTTCAAATGGTTAGTGGACTAATTTTTAATCCTCTTAAAAGTTGCTTATCCCTGCTAAATCCATAACTCAAACTAGAATCTGTTCTATTATGGAGAAATTTGATTTTTAACATAAGCAATTGCCCCTTAAGTATTTAGGCACCTCTCTTTTAAAGGAAAAAAGATATCTCATTTATTTGGGGAAATTTTCTTTAATGTTCAAAAAAGCTTTCTATTTAGGCCATTAATTTTCTCTATTTTGGAGGAAAATTAGTTTTAATTAAAAGTGTTCTTTGCTCTATTCCTATATATTTATTCCACACTTTATATCCAAACATTAATATTTATACTAGACTTGAAAGAACTTTTAACAAAATCCTACGGGTGGCAAAAGAAGGTAAGCTATTTTATGGCCCTCACGGAATAGATGTCCTGGTGTTCAGGATGAAGGAAAGTTGGGTTTTAAGAACTCAGTGACATGACTCTTGGTTTTTCCTATAAACTCTGATTTAATTTAAGGTCAAAAAATAGCCTTTGGTCAAAGTTTATGATTGTTAAATATTGTGTTGGTAAGCATCCTCTTAATTATTATTTTTTTTCAAAAAAGGGGATTCTTTCAATTGGAAAAGGCTTTGTTTGATTAAATGTGATGTTGAAATTTTCATTCAATGAGGTTTGGGATGTGGAGACATCTTCTTTTGGCAAGCCAATTGGCTTGGTTTCTCTTCTATAAATAATTTGTTAAACACTCATACTACTAGTGCTTGTAAAGTGGCTAATTTTATTTAAGATGGGACTTGGAATTTGAATTACCTTGTTGATATGGTTCCTGATTTTGTCATTAATCTCATTTTGAAAGTGTCTTTACATCTTGACCAAAAAGATTGCATTTTATTTAATAAATCTAATTTTGGGATCTTTGTGTTCTGAGAATTTTGGTATTCTATTAGGTATCTACAACATAAGTCTAAGTATTTCACTTCCATTTGGAAAAAAGGTATCAAGGCTTCTTACTCTAAAGTAGTTTGGAGAATTTTTAATAATTATATGTTTGTTGGTACTATCTTGATGAGAAAAGGTTTTTATATTATTTCCAAATGCCAATGTTGTTATCATATTGAGAATTTGAATCATTTTTTTGCTATGGTCTTGTTGCTCTTAAAGTTTGGTTATATTTTGACAATGTGTTTACCTCTAAATTTTGTAAGACCTATACCAAAATTATTAGTATCATGCATGATTGGGTGGTTTACTTACTGCTTGATGTATTTTCTTCACTTTTGCTAGTTATTATATCTACAGGATTGTTTGGGCTTTTAATATCGTTGTTGTCAACTTTAGGGCCCTAAGTAAAACTAATATTACTATTCTCTGGTTTTTTTAAGTGGAAGTGTCATGGGTCCAAATTCATTTTTTATCTATTTACTATTCCTGATATCTTTCAATCATATTATGATTGGCTAGTATAGGAATGGTGTTAATTTCTGGTACCCTT